>CM052194.1:8144566-8155785 GCA_028455805.1 Lasioglossum figueresi | reverse complement strand
TACGGGGTGTGATCAAAAAGTAAGGTGACTTTTTATTTTTATCAAAAAATATTTATTTATTCATCAATATTTATGTTGTCCCCTTCAAAGTAATCCCCCTCAGATATAATACACTTGTGCCAGTGCTTTTTCCAATCCTCGAAGCACTTCTGATAAGCACTTTTTGGTATGCAGTCTTTATCTCCTCGATCGTTGCAGATCTTCGTCCTTTCATGGGTCTCTACAGTTTTGGGAACAGGAAAAAGTCCCAGGGGGCCAAATCCGGTGAATATGGTGGCTGAGGCATGATCGTGGTGTTGTTTCTGGCCAAAAAACTACTCGCAAGCAACGATGCGCGAGCAGGTGCATTATCGTGACGCAAAATCCATGAATTGTGTTTCCAAAATCCCGTTAAAATTGCATGGCACGAACCAAACGAGATGCCAACATCGGCAACTTCTCTAATGGTAATTCGACGATTCCCCAACACTATTTTCTTCGCTTCTTCAACGTTTTCATCGGTTGTTGACGTGCTGGAGCGTCCAGGGCGAGCTTCGTCGTTAACATCTTCTCGGCCTTCTTAGAAGAGCTTGTACCACTTATAAACATGTTTTTTACTCAGAGTACACTCGCCGTATGCCACTGTCAACATTTCAAGTGTTTCGGAGCACTTAACTCCATTTTTTACACAAAATTTGATGCAAATTCTTTGATCCATTTTTTCGACAACAGAAAATCGCCGAACACGCAAAACACTTCTAACCGTTATGCTTCTCACAAACCAACAAAAAATGCTATATAGCTGAAACTGTGAACATATGTTCGGGACGAGTGTACCAGCATAAGAAACAAAAAGAAAACGAAAATCGACTGTAAGTATCACGCGAAATTCAAAAAGTCACCTTACTTTTTGATCACACCTCGTACATTACCAAAATGCATGATAATTATACCAAAAAGTGGAGACTATCAGTGCAATCCACATTGTGTACAGTTACTAAACGATGTTCAACTGTGTGGATCCATATGGTACGATCGCCTGCCTGCGGAGCTGCGATAGCAATTTAAATATCCTAATAATTAGACAGCGGATCTTTCTGTAAAATCAAAATTGTCTTCATCAAGTCCATCGAGTCCTGGTTTTAAGTAAAAGACATGATCGAATAGGAATAACGTTCAAGAAGCATGAGATTGGAAGACACAGGGAAATTCTTGCTCCAGATTCATCGGCGTATATGCTACGCTATTTTTTTCAACGGCAAACGACGGAAAGTAAGGTATGGCGGATTAAAATATGCTGTAACAGGGGCTCCTTCGTTTTCGGTTTGCCTTCTTACCCTTGTTATGCAGTTTAACGTTTACGTTACACGCTTTAACGGAGTTGTTTGCGCTGGAACTCATGAATACAGAGGGATAAAGGCGAAGTCACGGCGAGAATTTTACACGGAGAACGCATTGCGCTCGTATGTCACTCGAATGTACAATTCGCACATGTGTACGTGGATAATTCAGGCTCATCTTGCGAAAGTAGGCCGTTCGATGCTTAAACTGGCTGCTCCTTACATTGTACGAATGCGCGAGGATATTTTCCTGGAATGTTTATCGTGCAATCAGTGCCTATAAATGTCGCCGTTGGTCGTCGACAACAAGAAAGAAATTATTATACTTCCTACTCATTTGTTTTCCGTGGATTTTCAATTTCATTTCCTGATATGAAATGTCTTACAAGGGACAATACCCAAAGTGTAACACAAAATTTATGTTATCATTTACGAAACAAGTCCAACAAGTTCTTGCATTTACATATTTAATCATTATTGTTAAATGACAGAAACAAAAAATTCCAAGAACACGTATCCCCTATTTTGGTCCATAGATCGCGTACACAAAGTTACATAAATATCGATAAACAATTAATAAGAAATAATGTAAAAAAGATGAATTTTTTAAGCATCGTTTAAACAAGTAATTTTTTTCTGAAATTTTTATATATGACTACATTCCTTGATCGAAAATACAAATTAAAAGAAATCATTGTTCTAGACCTTCCACTGTCCGATATATTGTATAACAGAAATGGGGGTTTCGCCCTCAACTTTGAGGACTATTTTCAAACCCTTACCGTGGATGTCAGCAGCTAAAAAAAATACGTGTCAAATTTATTTTTCAACAAACTGTATCCTGTATAAATTTCATTAAAATCGGCGTGTTACACTTGGGTAATGTCCCTTGTTAGAAACCATCTTGAGTTTCTTGAGCCCAAGATATATGCACTATACTTACTGTAAACGTTTTAAAACATACACGTATACATAGTGCAAGTGGTTCAGTGTATATTGTTTCATGCTCGTTGGTATTGCGCTGATTTTTAATTTTATCTTTATCTGCCGAGATGAACAGAGATCATCAGAAGCGTCTGGAATCCTTGATAAATGTGTACTGCAAATGTGTTTTAAAACCGCCAAAGGCGTTTAAATAAATATCGAGTCGCCGATAGCCACAGAACGGGAAAGAAACTATTTCATAGCAGTTTTTAATTTTACTTTGAACCGACGAACGAAACGGAGACCACCTGGACCTCCTTGCACCAAAGATAAATTCGCTATATTTGCTACAAATAAAATTTTAATGGCACCATTTATTTTATCCACTTTGAAATAAAGGAGTCGCATATTTCACGTTCCTCGGGCGATATAATCTCAAGTAGAAGTTATTTGCATTTTATGTTCATTTTAATTGTGCGGCTACGCTGACTTTCGCGTAGCATTTCTAAATTGTTTAATTTAAAACCTACGACCCACCTAATTTAAAACAATAATAGACCACATTTGTGTTCGCGTTCTTAATATACTCGACACTGTTTCATTTATTTCTCCAAAACAAAGAACCATACATTCAAATAAAGCATCGAACACACGTACAAGCATTTCATTCGATATTTCACAGCTCTTGCTACCTCTTTACAAGAATACTTTTTTCAGACAATTGGATTATGCATCAGAGTCTCAAAAATGATTGTTTACCGATTCCCCTTCCATGGCCGAGAGGCTGAAAAGAAACAACTTCTTATAAATTATTGGCTCTCGAGATTCTTGCTGTAAAAGTCGGGTTTGCCGATGAATAATGGGAAAGATAAACAGTAGATACAAGTAGCCACAGACAGTTCACTCATACAAGATTCCACAGTCCTGTCCATCACCGTATCATCCGAAAAATTCCACAAAGGATCGAAACAGGTTCGCAAAGGGTCGAAACATGTTCGAGCGTATCAAGCAAGGTATCTGATAGCAAGTTACGGCAGACTTCACCGTATTATATTAGCTATTACGTGGTGGAATCGTGTCGCGGACAGGTTGGGGGAGCATCCCCCGTAACTAATAGCCGAAATCCTAATTCTAAATCCGTTATTATCGGCTGGCAGTGTAAGTAATGGGAGCGTTTGCTTCTCTAAAGAGATAGATAGAGAGGGAGAGATGGAGAGAGAACCGCGGTTTATAATCAGCTGCTGAAACGGCGAAACGTGTCCGCCCTTCCCCGATTCTATTATACAGGTTGCCTGGATAAAGTCGGACTCCAAAGCTATTCTGGCCATTCATACGCACATGGTCGCACACAACCCACGGCTGTCTGTCACTCACAACGGACATAACACGTGGAAACTGCACGTGACCAACGTCCAACCGAACGACTCTGGCACGTACATGTGTCAAGTTAATACGGAGCCCATGAGGAGTCAGGTTAGTATAATATGCGTCAGATAACTGAAAATTTCTATCCCTGTTCGTGACAATGGGGTCGCTTTCCAGAGAACTCCCCTTTAATACATGCATACATATACATAGATATACATTGTATATAGTTATTATACGTATCCACGTGTGTACATACGCATAGACGTTTATGTATTTACCGTGTGTTTTTTGTTGCTCGTGGAAAACGCTTCTCTGCGGCTTTTAAAACTGTTTATCGATGCTTTCTGCCGAAAAGATGTTGACTCGGACGTATCGAGTGGGCGAAAGTAATTAAACGGTGCTACTCGAACGGAAACTTTAAGTGAAATGTATGGAATCCATGGTGGTGATACGAATCTTCTGCGCTATAATACTCCGCGAACATTTTTGCGAGGCTCTGCTGAACTTTGAACCTCCTGGTCGCGTTGTGGGACTTTTAAAGTGTGTTAGGTGAAATGTCCTCAGTGTGGACAAGCCAGAAGCGATGCCTAAATTTTTTCAAATTACTTTACAAAATCTAAATTTGCATGTTAAAACTCTTAAAAAATCATTTTTGTTTATCTAAACTGATCAAATTAAAGGTAGCAAAAAATGCTGTCCAGGCTTAAGGCATTTCACCTTACACAATGTATTGTGCATTTATTCTGTCCCCAAAGATCAGTAAATATTTCATCGAGTTCATCGTATACAGTTTCTGTTAAGTGTATTTTTTATTCATTTCTTGTGTGTCTTTTTCTAAATTGTCTGTTAGGTTTTTCATTTTCACGATAATTTTTATTCAACCATCGAACAGATTTTTCATTGTCTACGAATGTTTGGATCGTCGAATCGTTGAATGTTAGAATTGTCGAAGAGTCTTTGAATGTTTGAACACCTGAATTTACGTATCTCCAATTTCTAGAATCGCGCGGCAGCAAATATTAGACTACCAAAACACTGAAAATAGCGAACCACATTTGCAACCCAATCGGCTCAACGTGCGTGCTCAATTGCACCGCGATCATTTCTCTGTACCACCGTTGCGAAGTCATACAAAATATTACCATCGAAAGTATCGGATAGCATCGTTTAATTAAATGTTACGGAAATCGAAAAAAAAAAAAAAGGTGTTGGTAACATTCAGAGGGGGAAGGTACCGTCCGGGAAATAACGAGCGAGAAAGAGAATAAAATAGAGAGGCTGACGCTACTTCTTCCGGAGTGGACCGGTTGTAGTTGCAATTGCGTCCAGTCCATATTTTTCCCCGGTGGTAAACCTAGATTAAAGCGAAGTTTCTGCGCTGAGCAGTCGCATTCGTTGAGTTTCGAATCCTAGGGTTAAGCTTGATTTAAATGTCCAAGGGAATACATGTTGGTCGAGTGTGCAGAGGCCAGATCTTTTACGCCGGCAGACAAATGGTACTATATGGCGGTTGGTAACGATCTTTTCCACAGACCGGTCACATGAAGGTCGTTATACCGCCAGATATCATGGATTTGGACGATTCTACAGACCTTCTAACGGCTGAAGAGAACAGCGATCTGCGATTACGATGTCGAGCCACGGGAACGCCGGAACCTGTGGTCACCTGGCGGAGGGAAGACGGCGGGAATATTACACTGAGAACCCAGAAAGGCGTTCAGCAAGGTACCGACATTCCAATTCCTTCGATCCACCCCTTGAATTTGTTCGCCATTTTCTTCCCAAAAGACTCCCTGGTACTTTAACTGTTTTATTTATAAGGAAAGGTCACAGTGATGAGGACGTTAATTTTAATTATACTTTTTCTGGTAAATCTAGAGCAAAACTGAACAGATCCATGTCCGAACGTTTTTGACAATACTCATTATTTATAAAGATAATTAACATTTCATGATATCCAGAAAATTCATTGATACAGATATTTAATTTCTTCATCATTTCTTAATTTTTCCGCGCGTTATCTGATTTCGTACAATATTCGTACTGCCGAAAACATTTGTTTCCCTGCACAAAATATATAACTAGTTGCACTATTGACAAACGCACCAATAAATAAATGGCACGATTAGAAAGAAAGAGATAAGAATACATTTTTACAGAAAAAAGGACTTAAAACTTAAAATTGAAAGTAAAAGAACACAACAAAAGTATTAATCGTAACAGCTATTGCGATATGATTAAGAAATTAAGTGTATCAATGAATTTTCTGGGTGTCATGAAATTAAATGTTAATTATCTTTATGAATAATGGGTATTGTCGAAAACACTCGGACATAGACCTGTATATTTTTGCTCTCGATTCACCAGAAAAAGTTTTCTGTTTTTGACTTGTCGAGTTGAAAATAGCTAAGTACACTAACATTTACACACAAATAGTACTCGAATGTCTTCAAATTAATCCTCTGCAATACGAATTTTTTAACAATTTTGTTACCAACAAACCCCCAGGATTTTAAGTACCTATATTATTTAACACGTTCACGAGAAATTGATACTATCGGCCCAGTGTTGATACACAGGCAGATGAGCGTCATGTGAAAGGAGCAGACACATTAGTCAAGTCGTGCTCGATTGCACGCGTGCTTGGCAGACTTTCAAACCCGATTATCTCGAAAATGTCGAATCGGATAAAGAGAAAAATGAATGAATTACACATCGAAGCCGTTAATTTATCCTTTCGAAAACATTTCTCTATCGAACCTGTTTTTGATCCAACCCAATCGTGTGTTTTCTTAAAACTCAGATCTTTTTAGCACCTTTCTTTAAAACTTAATTCGACCCCAAAATTTTAAACCATAACTCGTTCGTTATCTCAGCATATGGCCAGACAATGCTCAAAATAAATCGCTCGTAAAAGTTGAATTGACTATTTTCACACTCCCGTCGAAAATCGCGTGAAAATTGGTGAAAAAGCGAGATCACAATTGAGTCTGCATACATCCGAATCATAATCCGACTCGTAACGCGGGATCGCTGATCGGCCATTTATTTCAGAAACAGCGTAGAAGCTGTTTCCATAAAATCGTAATTTTAATTGTGAATCTTTCTGCAAATATTCATTCTCGCTATCTAATTTTTAGAGACTAGTAATCAACTCGGAATGACAGTTCTTCGTACTAAATGTCCTACTGGAACAAAATAAAAATCGTGATGTCCCATATTAAACCTCCATGGACCAAATGAATGAAAGTCACACCTGAACCATCATGGACCATCTGCAAATATAAATAAAATCGCTCTTTGAAATAGAATCAGACCCAAATGAAACAAAGATTTATCATTTAAAAATTAAACATTTTGCCAGTATATTTCAAAATAGCAGGTACCAAATAAGAGTTAAGCAGAGTGAATCATGGATGTTTGAAGACCAATTGGAATCTTGAAAATATTATACAATAGAATGATAACCCGACTCGTAACACGGGATCGTTGATCGGTCATTTATTCCGCACCAAGTAAATCCAAACAAGCATGATCGATTCGCGAGTTAAGGATACGCGTTCGCCCTCGGGGGTTTCGTTAAAAGCGACGCGTTGAGAGAAATGGCAAAGAGAGGAGAGAGACAGAGACAGAGAAAAGAGAGAAAACGAGCGAGCGAGAGAGGGAGAGAGAAAAAAGGAGCGTGACCCTGTTGGGTCCACCGCGTTCCGCTGGAAAATCAGCCACCCGATTAGCCTTTCTAACGGTGAGTGATGGATGTTGACTTTACATATATTTCCTCTTCGCCGGCCCCATCGATTCGCATACCCGATTGCAATATTCGCTGTGTACACTGCATCGCGAAAGTGTGTACCACTCGGTATCTATATCGCGCCAACGATCCGCCGATCTTCCCCGTGAACGTGAACGTATCGTTGCGAGTACTATCTCTCCTCTCTCTTCCCTCTCGCTTGCTCGCTCTTTCTCTCTCTCTTTCTCTCATCTCTCTACGGTTGTTTCGGATCCTTTAATGAGCAGATCCATCCACGTCATTTTACCGGGCCGCATTTGCCCTCGCCGAGAGCGTAATCAAGATCTGAATATTAAAACAGGAATACATTTAAACTACCGGTTCCATGCGATCAGCGGAATCGTTTCGCAAAAGTTTTCGACGGCTGACGACCGGATAATTCCGCGGAAATCGACGATACGCGGAACGATTCTTTTACTCTACTCATTGTCAGATCGAGTCTCTGCGGATTTTTGAATTTTCTTTCAGATCAAAGTCATTCGATTTGCAAAAATCATCGGCTTCGCAATTTAATGCAACAGTTACAGATTTCGTCTGACACTCTGAATGCGCGTCGATAGACACTAAAATGATCTGTGTTGCTTCAAAATTAATGTAAAATGGCTGGGCATGTTAATTTCGGATGCATAGTTAAAGATAATCACGTTTGGTGACGTCGCACTTAACGAAACTACAGACTTAGATTTCATCAGTGCCTACTGCGGATCTTGATGAAACATGGTCTTTTTTTTTTGTTAAGGATGATGGACAAAATGATCCCCCGCTACCCACTAAAAAAACCATCACCCAGGACGTATGCCCTTTTCTCCCACAACTGTAGACTCGTATATGGAGTGTCCGGGGCCCCGGTTTCGCATTTCTCCCGGTCGCTTGATATTCGAGCTAATATCATACATGTTCTTCTCTGATAGATTAAACGTGGTTTGTGTTAAGTAGACGGGATTGGAACGAGATATGTCCGTTCTCACTTTAACAATTTGAACAAGCTGAGAATAATAGATTGGCATTGTTGAATTATTTTGGCGTGTCTGCTGTTCCAAATTGCCATCTTTGTTATAAATGCATGAACTCAGCAATCTAGCAATGACTTCTTTAACTCTGTTAGACCACAAAAATCGTTTCAAACGAGTTTGTTTTAGAACCTTAATGCGTTTAGAATAACCAAATCACTTTTACTACATTCCCTCTAATTTTCTCAGCTAAACATTTTACAATGGTAGCGTAACAGATTTGTATACTCGTTTAATATAAAATTTTGTAGCTTGGACCATTTTGAATGAAAGAAAAAGACATCGAAGATCAAATGAAGTGGAACTCGGTACAGTTAGCCGAACATAGTTTGTCCCCGGTTCCCACTTGTTGTCTCTTAAACAGTTGTCTTTGTCATTATTCTCCGAGACTGACTAATTTTACCATTCGTGCTTTCATTGCGTTTAACAATTATACAGCACACACGCGCGCGTACGCACGCACGCACGCACGCGCAAACGCACCACACATTTTATGTATATACTGCTGTTGATATAATACTACTCGGCTGACAGAGCATAAATTCTTGACTACCTCCGACTGATAATACGCTCTCTCGCTAGCTCTCCGCCGCCTTTCATAAGCGCATTATCGTAAACAATCGCACCGCAATTGTTCATGCTCACAATCGGTGCTGGTTGCGACTTCTTGATGCAGATCGAGCTGCAGAATGCATCTCGACATCACCGAAAATGAAAAATGTTTTAAACCTCGTAATGGGAAATACAAAAGTCCAAAAATAACAGACTATAAATAAAGCTTATCGATTCTTTCAAATTTCATTCACTCTCTAAGGCTCTACGGAGAGTGAATACAACATAATAATTACAGTTTTACTGTATAACACTAGCCATATGTATATACAGATAAATTAAATTATTATAAATTAACCCTTTGCAGTCGGAGCTATTTTCACTTGAAGATTAACCATTTCTTCCGACCTAGAATAATTTCATTGTGTATATGATTTTTTCATTTTGTGGATATGAAATTGATATGTAATACCTCGTACGGTACTTTAACGTGTAGTAATTGATTGGATATCAACATATTTAATAATGTAAACAATATTATGAATAGTGGTACAACAATTTTTAGCTGAATGCTAAGAGTTGATTCTTATACGTTCCTCAGGATAAAATAAAAATTAAGCCATTTTTTAGTTCGAGATAAATTATATATTATATATATATATAATCTTTATTCATAAATATATGCCTTTCGGCGTTACATTTCTCTCTCCTTCCTTCCTTTCTCCATTCTTTAAACCTTTACATTTTCTTCTCCCTATCTTAATCTATTATTTACATTGTATACCTACCCCCCCGATATACAATCCTTAATTTAATCCCCTCTACATTTTATCCTTTTCCCTTCTTACCCTCCATGTCCTTCACTATTTCCATACTGTTTATTTTAATTTAATTCTCCCACTCCTCCCTTTCCTTTTTCTCCACCCTTTCTCGTTTTTCTTTAAATTATATATTATATTATGACATTGTATTATTACATTATATATGCCTCCAAAACTAAAAAGAGCAATAGCAACAATTTACTGAAGAGATTACTACAAATTAACCCTTCTTACGTGAATTTTAACTTTGGCTTTTGTGTGTGTGTGTGTGTGTGTGTGCGACCGCTAATGACCAGTCTAGCGAACCCTAGAACAGTGCCGCCAGATCGAGAAAATCGAGGGGGATACAGTTTACCCCCTGTTTGATGACCAGATTGATACGTGATCAGTCTACGGTGTTAGTGGGGGATGTTGGACAGTGCCGGATTAAGCCCAGTAGCAGAAGTAGCAAATGCTACGGGCCCTGCGCTCTTCTGGAGGCCCCGTGCTCTTCTAAGGGCCCCGCTTTTGCAGCAGGAAAAGCCCTGGCTACTATTAACAGATATTTCTGCTAAAAAAAGGGTCCTTCATTGTGTTTTGCTTTAATATCATGCAAAACCTAGGGCCCTCAGGTAACCATTTGCTACGGGCCCCGCGCTAGCTTAATCCGGCCCTGATGTTGGAGTATGCTCATGGTGCTGGAATGGGATAGTGGAAGGGGAAAAGGAGGAGAGGAAAAATCGACCAGTTTTGGTTGATTCTGGCGGCACTGCCCTAGAAGATAGTTTGAGGCTTCTTATAGTAGAATTTCAGAGCCCACAAAGCTGCAGCAATGGTGCCGCGCAAACAGTATTTCCGCAAAACCTGAACAGCAATCGAAACAACTTAACAAAACGCATATTTCACGCAGTAAAATCATACGAGGGGGAGCAGCTTCACCTGACGGGCATTCTACGGCAGGAAATGGGCTCGTACCTTTGCATCGCGTCGAACAGGGTGCCGCCGACGGTCAGCAAACGATATTACGTGAACGTTCGTTGTAAGTGGCCCCCGATGGGTTAGCGTAGCATGGGCTCCCCTGCGACGCGGCGCCTCCTCTCCGAGGAAACTTACATGATTAATTATAGTTTTCTCGGTTCGCAGTTAAACCGCTGATTAAAGTCTCCACCCAATTAGTCCTGGCACCTGCTAACAGCGACGTCGTTCTTCATTGCGACGTCGAGTCCTCACCGAAAGCTCTGAATATTTGGTACAAGGACGGTAAGGATCGCGGGCACAATATCGAGTGGTGTTTGGGGGAGTGCTGTTTCTCAATGTCGTACCACGCTTTCTGGTGTAATCGCTGTCTCCCAGACACCCCACACCCCTTTTCCCATCTCCCCCACCGACTGTCTTCGCAGACACAGCGATCCCGGATCAGGATTTAGCGATTCCCGATCAATAGAAGTCGCTGTTT
>CM052194.1:7989886-8136323 GCA_028455805.1 Lasioglossum figueresi | reverse complement strand
TTTTCTGATTAATATAAGACCAAACACGATATAATTCCAATTGTATTTAGTGGTTAAATTGACGATTCAAGTTTCGGTCGCAAGGAACGACAGCGTATTGGACAGAAAGAGACTTCGGAGACTTCGGCTTCTCCTTTGAATTTCATTCTGTCCTTCTCTATGTTCGGACTCTCCTTTGAATTTCATTCTATCCTTCTCTATGTTCGGCTTCACCTTTGAATTTCAATCAAACCTTCTCTATGTTCGGAATCGCCTTTGAAGTAACAAAAATACGATCATACATGTACACACCAATCTTACTGTCCACCATAAATACGGCTGTTGGACAGTAATGCGGATTTTTCTGTATATCGGTGTAAACACCATACATTGACTCGAATGAATCGAAATGTTCAACTTCCTTCATTTTCATTATTTTTTTATTGAAATTTCATTATCGTATTTCTGGCATTTTTCTGATTAATATAAGGCCAAACACGATATAATTCCAATTGTATTTAGTGGTTAAATCGTCGATTCAAGTTTCGGTCGCAAGGAAGGACAGCGTATGGGGAAAAGAGACACTCATTCTGTCCTTCTCTATGTTCGGCTTCTCCTTTGAATTTCATTCTGTCCTTCTCTATGTTCGGCTTCTCCTTTGAATTTCATTCTGTCCTTCTCTATGTTCGGACTCTCCTTTGAATTTCATTCTGTCCTCTATGTTCGGACTCTCCTTTGAATTTCATTCTGTCCTTCTCTATGTTCGGACTCTCCTTTGAATTTCATTCCGTCCTTCTCTATGTTCGGACTCTCCTTTGAATTTCATTCTGTCCTTCTCTATGTTCGGACTCTCCTTTGAAGTAACAAAAATGCGATCACAAACACCAACCTTACTGTCCACCATAAATACGGCTGTTGGACAGTAATCTCGACTTTACTGTATATATAATTTCATACAGTGTAATTTTAATATTATTATAGTACAATAAAGAGTACAGTTAACAAATAACATAAGTAGTAATTCGAAATTTTATTTTTTAATTCTCAGTCAATTCAAACACTATGATATACAGAATACAGAATACAGAATGACCGCGTGAAACGGCATCGATGTCTATGTCACGTTACATCACGGCTATGTTTATGTTTATGTTTTGGCGTCAGATAAGACGTAGGGTGCGATAACATTTCCTCACAGAAACATCGATAAATGATACAAAATTATTTTGGTTCTGTATAAATAAAACAAAAATAAAATTCATTGTATCAGATCGTTAAGTATGAAACTTGACCAAATGTCAAGAGGTTTGCGGTTTCTTTGTCAAGTTTCGTATTTAACGACCTGATATCACTGATTGTTATTAGAATGAAATTGTAAAACAGTCATTTTGACTGGCGTGGTAGATCTAGTGTTAATTGAGACAAAATCGTACCCACCGATAGAAATCAAGATTATTTACCTTAATTGTTATTAGAATTAATTCTGTGTTCAATCGAGTTATTGAAGTGAAAACTTCTTCAGCGAGCGAGAAACAGACAGGTGTGCGTCGCGCCGTAGAAGTTTTCACTTCGGTCGTGCGGTTTTATGCGCACGATATCGGTGTGTTTTTATTTTGGAATTACAAAAATTATTCGCAATTTTTCAATGGAAATTGTTCGACCTATTTTTCTTCGCAGTGTATTCTAGTATTTTCATACGTTTACAGATTGGAAACATCAATCGCATTAAGAAATTGAAAAGAGTGCACTTAGTTGCATCTTGCAAAGAATCGCGAGAAGTTAAAAGAAAAATTACGAAAGAAACGTTTAAAAAGTTCGCCGCAGATATGATTAGCTTGAGCTCGGTTACTTTTAAACACAATGAAGATATTAAAGAAACGAGGTTCAAGATTGCCCGCAACGTAAAATAAAGTTTACGGTAACTGAACAATTACATTGCAAACTACTACGATTCATAAAATCTCTGACCAATTCTGATTTATTCTACGTTCACCTAAATCACTGTCCAGCTGTAATACTATTGGAAATCTATGCACACTGAAAATATTAATGACTATAATGATTAGACAGCGGATTTTATGCATTTCTAAAAAAATGAGTAAAATTAAAAACTGTTAATATAGTATTTCACTGTTAAAATGTTGTTATATTATTTTCGGCCTATTAAACATATTAAGAAAGAAAATAAATTCCATGTCACTCTAGATGGCTGCACTTTTCCTTGTGTAACCAGAAATGTTTGCCTTTCCCCAATGTAATCCAGTAGATTTAAGCAAGAAAATGCTAAAAATCCAAGTTTACATCCTAGAAGATAAGTAGTTCAAAAATTATGATTGTTTAAAGTTGAGCGATTTACAGTGTTTTTGACAGATAAAAATGCCGCCATGTTAGCAAAAATTTCTGGTTACGTAAAGGAAAGTTTAGCTCTCCAGTTTGTTGCAATTCAGACAGAAAATTTGTATTTTCCATAAAGATCAGCTATCTAATAATGATGCGTTTGATTTATTTGATCGAAACATTTTCGCTAGGGGTAGTACAAAGAACGGATCAGCTGTGCTACGATCGGAAACGATTAACCCTTAGCACTCGAGTGGTGACTCAGAGTCACCAAAAAAATGGCTAAATTATTCAAAATATTGTTTACATCATTAAATAAGTTGGTATCTAATCAATTACTAAACATTTAAGTATTGTATGAGGTGTTCTATCAATTTCATATCCATAAAATAAACAAAAATTATATAGAATGGAATTATTCTAGCCAGGAAGATTGTTTAATTTTCAAGATAAAATACATTGACTCGAATTAATATTCGGACGCTCTAAAAAAGACGATAACTTTTTTAATATTGTACTATACGATTTGAACTTTTTTGGGAAGCTAGAACAATTAGTTTACTACAGGATGTGAAAGAAATTTTTTCAAAAATTCCAATTGATCGGAATTCTGGAAAAAATACTAAAAGTTGCATTTTACAACTTTTTTACGTGTGTGGGCCTATATTGAGAATTTAATAAATACGTTTTGTAGATCTGTGTCAATTATATGCACTGTGAAAGTTTCATCGAAGTCGGTTGATGTGGGAAAAAACGACAGACATTGAAAGATGTAAGAATCCTTAGATTTATTGCAATTAGAGGCCGAAAATCGTGAAAATCTGCAATTTTTACCATCTTTGAACGTTGTAACTCATTGCAACGTCGACCGATTTCCATGAAATTTTCAGAATATGTTTAACCCTCTGTTACATGAATTTTTATGGCGAGTTGTATAAAATATATATGGCTGTTAGTCTACTTAAAAATGAGCGAGGTCATGAAATAAATAATAAAATATGATTAGGAAATGTTATTTATTGTATTTCACGACTGTTCCTGTATGGGGACTTTATACATATGCGATTTTATTCGTAAGTGCAATGTTCCCACTTGGAACCAACATGCTCCGAGTCTTCAGTATTGTCTACTTAATTTGCCATCGAACATTTGAAAAAGTCCCCAATTTAGGAACGGAATTCAATAGAGGGTTAATTAACACGGATTTACGAAACGTATTTTTTAAATTTTCAATATAGGCCCACACACATAAACAAATTTTAAAACGCAACTATTAGTATTTTCTATACGATTCCGACCAATTGCAATTTTTGAAAAAATTTCTTTTCACGTCCTGCAGTAAACTAATTGCTCTAGCATCCTAAAAATCGTACAGTACAATATTAAAAAAGTTATCGTCTTTTTTAGAGTGTCCGAATATTAATTCGAGTCACTGCAGCGTCGAGTGCAAAGGGATAAAAGTGATTCGCAAGAAGAGATTCTAGAACTTCAGCGACAAAGCCATGATTTGTTTTTTTCGCGCGCGCCGAATCAATGCGAAAAGTACAAATTATATCGTAGTGGGATAAGAAAGAATGTGAGAGAGAGAACGAATGAGACAAAGAAAATGAAAGAACACATAAAAACGATCGATTGCGTCCCAAGCTTCCGGTTCATCTTAAGTTCACACCACCCGCGACACAGTGTCACCGGATTTTTGAGTTGTTACGTTTCTACTAGATAGCAATCCGCGTTGTTTTTCGCGTTTATCGAGCGGAACAGAGACATCCTCGGACATCCTCGTTGGTGTTGCTTGATGTATGAATCGCGTGTGATATCGGAGAAAAAAATACTCGTCGATGGTATATCATTCTATATGGTGTAAATAAAACGAACGGTTTTTATGACAATAAACTGTGGCTGTATACGACAAGCCGGTAGAGTATAATTAACATACACACCCGGAAACACTAATGAATCGCCGGTAATAAAAAACGTGTTATCTGTTCAATTTCAATTCCCCCCACTCGCACCCGCACCCGTTGTCCATTTCTCAACGCTGTAATCGGACGGCGGACGTTTCAGCGCGTTTGTATTTTTATAGACTCGGTTCGGATATTGGAGCGTCCAGGCAGACACTCGTTTCCACTGCCACAACACGTTCGCTGCCACTGTGATTCACTGGTGATCGATGTAAATCGCTAACAGTAAGACATTGCTGCGAGTGATTGAATTGTTACCGTCATGGTACGAAAACTGTGCTATAATGGCTCGACATGTGTGAAATGAAAGAGGCGTGCACAGTATTTGTGAAAAATTCATCCATACTATTACTTGACAACCATTCAAATGGGTTTAATTGATTTTTTAATAAAGTTGTCGCGCGATAGTGTTACAGCTAGTTAAAGTGAAGTCTTAAAGCCGGAATTTCCAGTTTAATTAGATGTGATAATTAGTAGGTTGATTGCCACGTCCTACGTGTTGTTGGCACAATTTTTTGTTCATTTCTTAACATTAATTTTGATCGTATTGAATTCACGTTGGTAAAATTTCATTAAATCCGAAAGAATACCGTGTTTCCGGTGATTGCTTTGGCAGACAACGTGTCACTCGTATTAAATATTAAAAATTAAACAAATTATTCGTTCGATAATTCAGTAAAAACATTACATTGTTGTTAAGTTGTTGTATAGATTATAAACGTGTTGAATGTATACATTTTGAGATGTGTGTAAAGTGGCGGTCGAAAGAAAGTTTTAATTCATCGAGCTAGTGAAAGAACGTGAAAAATTCACCGTGTGGAAACATATTAATCTACCTTCTTCTTTCTATACCATGATTCTTACATTGAACATTCCAACATGAAGTACGCCCTATACAATATGTAGATACATCAAATATAATTTTCCGACAGCATTCAACACAACACGAAGCACAATTTGGAAAAAAGAATTTATTTATATATATCTCTGGTTTGAATGCAAATAATCGCCCGCCATTTTGTAACGTTTAAGTACCAACACGTACAGTTATGAAACATTTACAAAAGCAAGATGGCGGCGTCCGACAAGACTCACATATGACACTGTATACTGTTTACCTTTCAATTAAAGAAAATGCTTCCGAACCCGCTGAAATGATTTGCACTGCTTCGATTTTAATGAATGAATCGAATTCTGCTTGAATTTTCATTTATTCCGATCACGCATCATTTAGCAGATACAAATCTCTAAACGTTGGATGAGGTGCAAAAAAGTATCGACGAATTCATTACATCAAAACCGCCATCTTTTTTCCCGTCGAAGAATTCGACAGTTGCCTGAAATATGGACCAAAGTCATCGAAAATAGTAGAGACTACTTCGAAAAATAACAGATCTATGATTACATTATAAATAAATACTAAATTTGTTTTAAAAAGGTACCGAATTAATTTCTACACCTAATAATTAAAAATGACGAGCCTTCATTCTAAATCATTCTCGACTAAAATTCCTGAATCACTGCCATTCAATTAAGACGCGATAGGAGAGGGTTGAAGAGCAAAACAGTCTTCGAACCCGTAATATTAAACTTTCTTTCGGCCCCCGCTATAGAAATATACTAAACCAATAAGATTATTTCGTTTTAGTTTCGTTCACTATCCCGAACAGTTTACTAGGCATGAATGTGATCCAAAGCCGATTGGTTTCACGCCGGATCATCGAGTTCCGCAAAAGTTCTTCTATGGAACATGTAATAAATGAATCGTTTATCGATGTTAACCACCTGAGTTGTGTATTCGTGTATATATGTACGACAATAAACGTTGTTTTTACCACGCTGCGCTGGTGGTCATTTCTTATCCTCAATCATCCTCGAATCATCTCCTAGCTGACCAACCATTTCATTTCTCTTACAGCTACAGTGATCAGAACTGTTTTGTCCCTAATAATTTCGGCAGGTAATATTATTCGGCACATCGATAACAAATCTGATTTTCATACTCCAATAATTTCATCGCTCACTCTGCAGTTTACATTATTTAAAATCCTCGTGCTGAGTGCAATTGTAACTAGACCGTGGATTTTATTCATTTGTGCGAAAAATGAGAGCAATTTCATGCAGTGGACAGATTTAAATAAAATTTAGGTACTAACGCAAGTACTAAGTTGCAGTTTCATAAGTGCATTAAAAGAAGAAAGAAACTCTTATTTGGTGAATAACATATGGAAATGAGAAGTTGCATGAAGATCCACAGTCTACGTATAATATGGGAAGCATTTAATAGAAATCATGGTGGAGAAAATAGAAGAAACGATGATGCACATCGACGGATTCTTTTAATTTCGCAGCGGGATCTAATTCCCTTATCGTTAACGGAAATCGCAATACGGAACGAAGGATACGGCCGCCCACGCGATTCGGTTGCTCATCGAGCGGCGTACATCGAGAGGCGTGTTCAGTTAATTAAACACTCTCGTCCGCGGCTGGCTATTCTCTCGTCGCCCGAAATTATGGACCGCGCGTTATTATTTATTATTCTTGGATCGTTGCTATCGAGCGTCGTGACGTCGAAGAGCACCTGCAGCACTGTTGCAGATCGGTCGGGGGCCTCTTCGATCTTACGATGCACCGAGCTGACAGACTTGAGGATCTTGGACCAAGCGAAGAGCAACCCGACGGCCATTCAAGTCACCGACTCAGAGATCAAGAATTTGCCAGGGTGCCAAAAATCGAATTTCTTATAAAACAACAGAAACTTCCTTACTTTAAACGATTTATGCAGAATACAACTATTAGTACTAGCTCTCAATATTCTAGTTCATGATTGATTAAGAATTTCATGTTGGTTTTGACTCTTAACTACACTGTCCAACAGCCAAAAAACGTTTCGATTTTCACTATACGATTCTTATAGAGTTCTTTTTGCGCTGATTCAGAATCTGCCGTTAATTTTTACCCCAGACGCACAGTTTCTGAGAAATTTGATTTTGAAAAAGATACATACTTTTCAACTTCCAACGGCCTTATCGAGTTGCAATAAACCGATTCTCGTCCGATCATATTTTTCGACTTTAAACAAATATTGCGATGTTATTATAAAAGATATTGAATTGTTCTCTACAGCAAAAGATTCTGTAGACTTTCCCGAATACAGTGACATCCAATATTAACACATTTTATATTGGATATTAATTGGATATTAAATGGGTATTAATATTGGATATCACTGTATTCGCTTATCACTGTAACAATTCAATATCTTTTATAATAACATCGCAATATTTGTTTAAAGTTAAAAATATGTCTTTTTAATCAAATCAAACTCAAAAACTCTGCGTTTAGGGGGGGGGGGGGATTAAGGGCAGATTCGGAATCAGCGCAGAAAGCTCTATAAGAATTGTATAGTGAAAATCGAAACGTCAAAAATAAGTTGAAATTTGTAGGACAGTGTCGTTAGACTGCGGATTTTATGCACTTATGACGAAAAACGAGTAAATGCAATTTAATTCAGTCGATCGTACCTCTGGTGGCACAGTAAAAGAATTATTACTAATAATTTAGAAAAGACAATTGCACGAAAATTGTACACTATTGATATTGGTACATAGAACGTTCGCTGGTTAGGGAGAAAATTTTTGAAATGCGAAGAGCAACCCGACGGGGTAATTCAAGTGACCGACTCAAAGATCAAGAATTTGCCAGGATGCCAAAAATCGAATTTCTTATGAAACAGAAGAAACTTCCTTACTTTAAACGATTTATGCAGAAAGCAACTAGTATTCCCTCTTAAAGTTCCAGTTAATTATTGATTAAGAATGTTATGTATTTTGTATTTGACTTAATTATTAGACTGCGGATTTTATGCACTTATGACGCAAAACGAGTAAGTACAATTGAATTCAGTGGATCGTACCTCTGGTGGATGGATAAAAGAATTATTACTAATAATTTAGAAACGAGAATTGCACATTAATTGCAAACTATTAACATTGCTACATAGAACGTTCGCTGGTTAGGGGGATAATATTTTAAATACGGTACTTATAGTGTTTTCTGCGAGAAGTCTTGAATTGTTCGTTTGCGAATATTAACGCGAATTCCCCGGAGGGTTCATTTGCGGACACGCGGTATTTCTCTAATTTCCCGACACACGGGAAACGAAATGAGTAGAAATTAAACGAGACGTTCGAGTTTCGCTATTGTTGCAGCAAATAAGCGTAATTAACTTTGTTCAGGATTTTATGGAATTTTTGCGCCATTGAAGAACTAAAACGTTCGCATATTCTCTTATTAGCTTTGTTCTGGTCCGTATACGTTTTCTGTGTGCCGTACGTTTGATAGATACTACACTTCATAATCGCGAAAAGGCTTAACTTAACTTAAGTTGATTATTATTTCATCAAATCAGTGGTAAAAATAATTGTGAGGATTTTTTACGCGGCGTGATGTTTTTATATCAAATAAAGAAATTACAAAAGGAGTACTGTAATTTATTTTATAAAAACGGATTGAGATAATATAAATGTATATATAATAAATTACACTCTGCCGATCTCTTTAATAAGTAGAATCTTTCTTTGATTTATATTTATTCGGACTTCAAACATATCATTCACTTTATAAATTCTCTTTATGAAATTTATAAGCTTTGTTGTTTAATGTATTACTTTATCGAATCAGTAATTATTACGGTGCAGAAAAATATACAAATGGATTGTCATATCGCATTGTACAGGAACAAATATGGGCAAGACAATATATTTCCATGATATACATATATTCATTCAAACATACTGTTCCCTTTATAGAATCCGTTTGTAAAATTAATAACCTTCTTGGATTGAAATATAACCTTATGCAGATATGTTTATAGGACTAAAGGCTACAAAATAAGATAGTGTAATTGAAAATCCGATACTGAAATAACAAAATGTCAAATAACAAGTTTTGTTAATTTGCAGATACGCGTTTGTAAGATTTGTTGGAACACTGAAGAAGCTAGATCTGCATGGAATTGGCATACAAACAATCGATAATTCAACGTTCGCGGGTTTGGCGAAGTTAGAGGAGCTGCTACTTTGGGGCAACCAATTGCAGGTGACGTGGAAAAAAGATATTTTATTAATTTTTAGAATTTATTATAATTTTGAATAAACTTGGCACTGATTAACATACATTTAGCAGATTATGCTCAGTGCAACCCCTTTAATCGGGGACGATTAGTTGATAAAAAATCTTTCAGAAGCTTTCAATTTCCTCCTTAATTTAATGAATAATTCATACACTGTTCTTGTGTGGCAGTATTCACACTGACGTAAGCTACATCAAAATTTTGTTTAACTTGTGTTGCGTCCTCGCAAACGTTCATAATTGAAATGTCACCCCGTAAAATTGCTAAAAACTCTATTAACAGTGCAGCTATAGCGCTACACCGATCGTAGCACAATTTTAATTCAACGCTGAACAAGAAGTACGCAACCGATAACCTGTTAGTACTTAAACTGAAAAACCTGTCAAAATTTTGTTTAACTTGCGTTGCGTCCTTGCAAACGTTCATAATTGAAATGTCACCCCGTAAAATTGGTAAAAAATCTATTAACAGTGCAGCTAAAGTGCTACTCCGATCGTAACACAATTTTGATTCATCGCTGAACAAAAAGTACACAACCGATAACCTGTAGGTAATTAAACTGAGAAACCTGTCAAAATTTTGTAACAAACAAATTCTCTAGCTAGAAAGAACAAAATATGGTAATCAAATTCCCTAAAAAAATACAGAAAAAATACATGTACGATTTCAAAATTAATCAGTGAGGATCTTTATTCGTTCGTTATGCAAGAATATGAGCACATTAATGAAAATTCATCGCATCATTACTTTCTGTTTACCACAAGGATCCTTCTAGTGGAGGCAAAACACTTTTACCTCCTTCAGATTTCTACAAAATAATTCATGAATATAAGAATTTGCATAAAGATCCGCAGTTTATAATTATAAAATAATTATAAAATTGAAGTCAGTGTACGGAGACTGCTTCGCGGGCACTCCGAATCTGAAGACATTGGACGTCTCGTTCAACAACATCCAGGTGATCGACTACAAGGTGTTCATGATGCTGCCCAATCTGGAAAATCTCTACTTCGACTACAATCAAATCAAGTTCATCGACTACTCCATGCTGGCCTACCTAAAAAACCTTAAAAACGTCAAGTTCGAGAAGAACCCGTTGAACTGGGGGTGAGTGCGCGCAACTTCTTTTTCCAATAATGTTAAACGAATCGCGAGAAAACGCCAGGGACAGGGTTGGAGTAACAGGGTGGGGGATGGTGAAAGGCGAAAGGCAAGGGGGTGGTCGAGGAGAAGAAGGGGACAGACGTTTCTCCTATTCTGAAAAGACTTTTATCGACTCCGCGCGACGAATGCAGCGCATTGCAATATTCATCGAGTACAGCGAGATCCTGATTAGCACCCGGTATACGATCCCAGCAATTTACACTTGACGAGGATATTTTAATGCGGCATTAACTCTTTCGCACCTGGTCATTTCGACCAACTTTCTTTTCTTTTGAAAGCGTTCTTCTTTATTTCACCGATGCTGAAAGGGAATCGCTTAAGTGTTGGGCAGGTACATGCGAAATACTTCAACCCTTACACATACCAGAAAACGTAGCAGCGCAGACATTTCCAAAAATCAATTGTTTAACATTGAGATGGGAGATTTCGATCTTGGAGAACATTTTACAACTAATTTCATGATTTTTCGTAATGTTGTTCACCTTAAAACATTCGTTTTTTTGCAGGACATTTCTTCGAACGAAACTTCAACCCTGGTGCATTCAAGAGAGTGCAACAGTGTTGAAATGTCCTAAAATCGATTTTTTATCATTGAGCTTGAGAGTCTCGTTTTCCATGAACGTTTTAAAATAAATTTCACGTTTTTTCATGAAGTTGTTTACCTTGAAACTGCATTCTTGTTGATACACTGACTGCAGTTGCTCGCTTCCGTTACCTTTATCGTTCAATAAAATTAACAATTCTCAACATTCACACAATTTCTGTTTAAATTACTCGTCAACGTACACGCAATCGACCATGAAAACTATTAGAATGTCCACCGATTCGTATCAAAGTAATCTTACTCGGGAAAGATCGTTGACTTTTGCTGTACAAATATTCGTTCCTTTGAATGAATTTATGTTTTTGTAATTGTTTTTGGTAAGTGCAGGTACCGGGCTCATTTAACGTGGCAATTGGACAATCAGAAGGTGAGGCACAGAGAAGAATGGGAGGACTGGGCGTGGATGAGTACTATGATCAAAGAATGCGCGGAAAGTGGACGCGGGGAAATACCGAAAGACACAGTCCTCGATTGCGTAGTCGGCGAATTGCTCGACTTCGCGCATGAAATATTTTCCACGGAGACGAGGCAACAAAAGATCGAATGCACCGCTGAAACGGAACGTGTAGTGAGGTGCATGAGACCCCAGAATGTTACCGGTAACACCGATAACGAGACCATCAGGAGGATTCTCGAAAGCTACGTCGCCGGTGTTAGGACACCATCTACGAAGTCGCAGGGGCTATTTTCTATGTGGTTCTCTACGTACTAAACGTAACAGGCTCTTGATGCTTTAGACGCATGCTACATGCTTTCAGAAGCATGCCAATTGAATGCTAATGATACCCTGCATAACAGCGAGTTTCACTAATCTTTATTAATTATAATCTACTATTAAACCCCGATGCTATGGGTCAATTAGAAGAAAATAGAACCGATACAAAAATGTCTTTATTGTAGCAGAGGTTTTACTACATTCCAATGAACATAAATATTTAGATTGCTTATCACTAAACGTACCGAGCACTAAAAGCGACTAAAATGTGTTAGCTTTACGAAAATTACAAAGCTCTATTTATTTAGATACATAGATAGATAGATAGATAGATAGATAGATAGATAGATAGATAGATAGATAGATAGATAGATAGAGAGAGAGAGAGAATGGATTTTTAAATATAAAATATAAAGCCAATAAAGGGAAGATTGAAGCGTCTAAAAATATCGCATTGCATTTAACCCTTTAACTGCACTTAGATTAATTGAATGCAACAACATCTATTTCAATCGTTTCTAAAAAAAGCAAGTTTAAGGAAGTCGAGCGGAAGTCATTTATGATTCATCTTGGTATCTAAAAGTTTGCTTGAAAGGAATTAAATCAGTGGGGGGTGAAAAACAGTTCATTTAAGCTTCCTTTAAACTTGAAACTTATAATTGAACTATATTAAAGTCCATTCAACTTTTTGGTAAATGGCACTGTTTAATAATTATTCGATAAAGAGCTCGTTATCTATGTGTAACACAGTTCTTCCTGAAGTTATAATAATTTCAAACATCATCATTTAATTTGTACTACGTTTCCTGTCACTTGAAATTTTATAATTTTAATAAAACGTTCTGAAGTTGTTCGCAAGGTACAAAATTAATTTACGAGCAATGTAAATTTCTTCATAGTGCACGTTAACCCTGATAAAATTCGCAACATTGATTAATTTGATCGCACATTATCATAATTTAACAACTATCCATTTTAATTCGTTTCCAGTTGCAATGGAGCATGTTCTCGTATCTTTGAGCTCAAATCATAATTAGACATAGTTACACTTCGTAACTTCATAATGTCGAATTTTTACAAAGAAATTTTTGTGAAGTAATGTCGCTTTGCCCGGAGGGTAAGATATGAACGTTTGCAAATGAGACTTGATTGCGTTCTTATTACACATTACGTATTATGTCCCCGTGTAAAAATTATTCAAATGCCAGCCTGCAGATGTCAATTAGTCGTGACGATATGCAGGCTCGAAGGGTCGCGCTTGCGAATGCAAATTCCTTATTCGGAAACAATTGGATTTGTGAAGCAACGACTTGCCGAATTGCTACAAGAAAAGCATCGAAATTGGAAACCGGATAGGATGAAGCTTTGGAACCGGGGTTTTTATTTGGAAGACAATCGTACCCTCTCCGATTACAATTTGACTTCGGAAGATCGAATAATGTTGCTCCTCGACGACCTTTGATGCAACAAGACACTGTTCGTTCGTTTCCAGAAGAACCTGTGCGAAATCCAAGATGTACAGTTACTCACAACCAAAATCGTACACCGAATATAAAAGTATGGTTTACAGTTGTTTGTCATTAAATTAGGACTATGAAAATTTCACACAATTCACTTTTTTATCATTTGAAACGTGATTTTATATGTAGTGTACGATTTCGGCTGCGCTTAGGGCGCTTTACAGTCTTCCTTCATTCGTTCTTGTTTCAGTTGAAATAGTTACAACAATAATTTTTTTCGCCCTTCTGCAATTAAGTTCCTACGTTTTTCTTTTTGGTGTAAGTTCGAAACTTTATTGTACGAATATTTGAGAATTTTAAATTTATATTTTTAATGGCGTTTTGATATGTTTATTTATTATACTTGTGTAATAATAAAAACAACCAATTGATTTTCAAATACGATTGTTTATTACAAGTTCATCGTGAACTGTAGCATTATAAAATTATTATAAAGAAACTAAACATATTATCACGCTTGCGTACTGTAAGTGCGCTTTTAGCAACCTAAACGAAACAATGATCTAACAATGATTTAACATTTGATCTCGCATTGAAATAATAATAATTCAAACGGATTTTGATTGTCAACGTACATCAAATAAGATGTACTTCGTATTGAGATCTCGCATTTATCTTATTAAAATTGATTATAAAATATCTTAAAATACATATAAATATATTGTTTAACGTAGAGAACCTGCTATTGTCAGATTTTCTGTAACCTCTGATTCTTTAAAAAATCCACTCTTCTACAGCTTTCATTTTCACAAAAATTCTAACGATTTCCTTCCATAAACATCATAGTCAAACTTCTATTTCATTGCGTAAAAAACTGAAATAGCACGGCATTCGGTAATAATTTGTGCTATCAGTAAATAATTATATCATTAAACACACATTAAATTTAGCGAGAAAAGTGGTCATTTAGTTAAATCAAATTCTGAAATATCATACGTCCGATTTAAACATTCTATACCCTCTATTATGTGTCTCTAGATTTAAAATTGGATTAAAACGTGTCAAGCTCTTTTATTATTTATCATGCTTTCGGATCTCTACGTTATATAAATAATACCTATTAGCTTTGGACGGGTAGTGATATAAAACTTGGTGACTGATTTAATTGTAACGAATGTAATTGCCACAGGCAACTGGTGATCCAACCACGGGATTAACGCCTAATTTTTGTTCTGTACGTGACTGCTCGCTGTTCTGGAATACTGTTAAAAAAACAGAAAACAACAACATATACTTATAAATTTTTAAATATAACATCATTTTTTAAATTACTGCCATGCAGTTAATGTGTTAATTAAAGCGAATCGAGAAAGAACAAATTTAAAAAATTGTTAATGTTTTTTTGTAATTTTTTAAACAATTGTTAAAGATTTAATTGTTTTATCTATTTAAACGGAGGAAGAGAATTCTTTTTCTATAAAAAAGAAATATATCTCAGTTACTTGAACTACATATAAGATTCTCTAGAAATTCTTTGTGAAAAAAGTCCTGATTAAAATCAATATCTGCATCTCAAAGAAAAATATAAATAAAGGGAGTTTGTATATGTTATGGAAGGAGTGGCGTGGAGCGAACGTGTGGCCTGAAACGAACCAAAACAAACCAAGTATGTATATATCATATTACATGCCTAAGCGTATACATCATTTCGGACGCGAAGCCCCTCCGCAGTTATCTTCTTCTTTCAACAAAACATTCTAAACTACGAATATAGATATTAACTTCATCCATAAATAATTTCTGTTTGGAAACAAATTTCATTAATGCTACATATAACAATATTAAATACCAATTATTTTATTGCTGGATAATATTGATATACTAAAACGGAAATTATTTATGGTACGACTAAACGTTTTCCATTTCCACTTCCACTTCCACTTACCGCAAGTTTGCAATGTTGTAGACATGTAGTTGTACATCTTCGTGCACGCCTCAATAACCGCATCTTCCGTCGTTGTCATTATATCGCCGTGATATTCCAAGAAAAGTTGTTCATTTTTAAAAATGGTAATCTAAAAAATTGAAACAAATATGTGAATAAAAAATTATTTGACACATTTATTTGCTTTCCATTTGATTTTCAGAAATATAAAGCAATTAGCAGCCCCTAAAAAATAATTGTTATTGCAATAAATCCTGAACTTATTTAGAAAGAAGAAGACGAATTTTTACTTACTTTGCAAACAAAATTCGGCGAATCAACAACTTGCAAACAGTTGAAAAAGCAAGACGCATTGAACTTATCTTTAATAAAATGTCGCAATGCGGTCATGTGCACCAAAACAATATCAACCTTTTCATTATTGTTGTAGTCGGTCTTAGCTGATTTTGGATTCTGTTTTTCCACCAAAGCTTGCACGTTACGATTATGATCTTGCTTCCGCGAATGCGATACTGCCACAGCTTCATTGATATATCTCTGTCTTTCCAAAATTTTCGAAGCTGTGATTGGCTTTGCCCAACTAATTTCCCAGCCCTCGGCATCGGCAATGCCATTTTGTTCTGATAATTGTTTAAGAAATACGTAACTATTAACAACGCATAAACAGAAATCGAATTAGAAAATTAAAGAATTAATACACACTGGTCATAATGTTTAGTACAGTTTCGGCTGTTTTACGCGTTTCATAGTGAACGAACGCGAAGTGATTAATCTTTTTCAACTTTATAACCGGAATCTTGGTGGTTTTTTGAAATATCTCCCGAATTTTCTGCTGTGGCATATCCATCGACAAATTTCGCACAAACAGAGCCGTGACCTGAGAATTACCATAAACTTCGTAAATGTAAAAACAACAAAGAAGTTGCAAGGATCATAATACAATAAATTTTAATCCTCGCAGGAAGGAGGTAAAATTCAGTGAAACGCAAACGCGAAGAGACATAAAACTAAAAATATTTTCTATTTACCACGTAAGTACATACATATTACGTTCTAAAATCTTACCGTTTCCATGATCTCCTCGTCAATAGGGTCTCCAGGCTCAGGATCAGCCCAATCGACCGCAACTTCATGGTCCCAGAGCATAACTTTTCCGGGGATTAATTTCCGTCTTGCCATGGCAGCAGCCCTATGATCTTTGAACTCTACGAAAATGAAGCCCCGGTTCTGGGTCTTATCGTGTGCACTAGGATAGAGATAAATGTCGGTAATGCCGCCAAGAATTTTATTTAACTCTTGCAAGAATTCCTCTTTGCACTTGTTTCTCGGCACTCCGCCAAAAAATAGCCGACAATTATCAACCGATTTAACAACGCCGATTCGATGTCCAGGTCGAATCTGAAAGCCATCGAGTTTGATACAGGCGGTCCTCGCTGTTTTCGCGTCTTCGAACAACGCGAAAGCGTAGCCTCTTGTGGATCCGGAAAAATCAAGCATCAATCTCAGCTCGCAGAGACGACCGATTTTCTCGAGGATCGACATCAATTCGTCCTCGTAGCAATTGCGTGGTAAACGCCCGAGGAAAATCTCGGCACCTTTCACACGTTGCTTTTCTCCGCTTACGATCTCTGGAGCTGTCAGCCTTCGTTGCCCGTTTTCCTGCACAAGTTCGTATTTCGTTCGCTGCAGCATATCCAGCAATCTTATGGTTAACTGACAATCGTCCGAGGCACTGGGTACACCACAAGCAGTCATTGACTTTGTTACTTCCATAGCGAAACTTTCGATCACCGTGAAAGCGATAGACCAACTCAGACCAACTGACGAACTGACTGCGATCAGCAATCCTTTTTTCGTCACCCCTCATCTCTCGTCCTCTTCCAGCTCGGACCCCCTACTCGGCCGGCACAATTCTCTGAAATTTACGATCCTTCTTCGTCCGATGAGTCGATCATGGTTCTCCGTCACTCTCGAGACTCCTCCGTGTTTTCAAGAAGAGACAACAGACCTGTCGTATGTTTTGCTTGGACGTAAAGTCGCAAGGGCACACGCAACCCGTATGAAGGTCGAGTTATACCACACATATTCGGCAAACTACGGCTCCGTGAGCCACATACGGCTCTTTGGATACTTGAGTATCCAAATCTATATCATCTCTTCCACGAATGACGTGTTTAAAAATAATTTATTTCATTTTAATTCAATAGTATTTTAATACAATTTTCAATCAGCCTGTGTGTTATGTATCCGTATTTTTATGGTTGAGATTAATAAAACCTATGAACGTATATTACTTAAAATCTATATGTAATACTTAATCTATTATTTTATCATTCTTATGTTATCTATCATGTCACCAAAAGAAAAATAGAAAAATACCAATATACGTTTAGATGCATTTATTTCGGTTTCGGTATTTCTCTATTTCGGTACTACATAATATCGGTTTCGGTACAGCCATGCGTACAGGCGTAACACACCGGTATCAAAATGATATCGGTTTTAAGTCCTTGTTTTAATTTTTTAATACTCTTATACCTATTAGTGGATACTTAATATATTACTAGTTTATTGGGTTACGCGTAGTTTTCTAGTTGTCAAGCATAATTCTGAATTGTTTCGTGACTGTAAGCGGGAAATCTCGTTAATATTATATTGGGAAATGGGTTTCTAAGTAAATGAAAACGCTGGAGAATTCTGATTTAAAATATGTTTCATTTTCGTCAAACGGACTTCGAAAAACAACAAAGATATTTGAGGTGATAACGTTAGGCGACTCACCCTGTATTTGCTGCATTTTTAAAATTGATTTTCTCAAAAACGATGCGTCAAACGAGAAAATGTTATTCCTTTTTTTAGACTTATTTTTACATGTACAATTATCCCCTGCCCGGTTGTACCACCCGTCCGGCCACACATGTATATACATATACATATTTATTTAATTTGAATCTCGCGGTTCGGAAATATATAATAATTATTTTAAAAATAGTCACCTCGACGGACATCGAAACACTATTACAATCTAGTGACGAACGCTCGAACTAAAAAGCATAGGACATGACAAACAGCAGTTTGCAATAGTACAGCGAGCATGCCTTTCGAAAACGTTAATAATCAAGAAGGCAAGGCATCTTCCTCAATCGTTAAAAACCGTCAAGCAATCATAGAATATTTAAAAAAAGAAATTAGTGAAAGACTAACCGCTGCAACGACAGCTCTATGTTCCTCATGTGTAAGACAAGGATAGTGTTAGTATGAGACGAGGTCAAAAGGGGTCGCACTCGTGCCATCTACTTTTTTAGCGGAGCTTCGAATTCTCTGGTAACTTACCAGTGGTAAGTATTCGGCGAACATGGTAATGAAGTTGGTACCGACAAGGACAGACATGTGCGATTTGTGCAGAAAGAAAAAGGTAGACGTATACCTATTCGAAAACCTTTTACACTCCAGAGATAATGTGTACAGACATTGCATTTGCACGCAATTCATTTTTCTGTCTACGGTTCTGTATTACCGACTTTGTAGAACATGAAAATACCCTACACGATAGCGGACTCTATCGAAATAGAACGGTCAGCTGGTGAACTACGTGAGGGTGCAACTAGCAACACAAAAGGTGTGCATCTGAGCATAGATTAGATGAGGTATAGAAGTAGACATAGACGAATCATCGAGAAGTTTGACGGCGTGCCGATCCTCTCTATAAATGTTTAGAATATAAGTTATATGTATGTACAAAACAAACCTTTTATGTATGAATCTACAATGAATAAATATAGATAATGTAATAAAAAAGCGTATCTGCGTATATATTTATTTAATCATCAATATTTGACGTCTGACTTGTCGTTGAGTTATACTATTCAAATTTCGTGCAACCTCCTTCCAGGAGAACATGATATCGACGGAGGTCGCACAAAATTCAGTAGTGCAACTCAACCACAATCCAAGCTGTCGAAAATTCGAAAGTTTCACGATTTTTGCCAATCCAAATCAGTAGTGTAACTCAACGATAAGTCGGAAGATCAGGAAAAATTGGGGATTCAATAAATATATACGCAGATACGTTTATTTATTACATTGTCTTTATTTATTCATTGTAGATTCGTACATGAAATGTTGTGTAGATATGTACATAACTTATATTCTAAACATTTATAACAAGTATGTAGCCTGGCTCAGAAAGACGACGCACCGTCAGACTTCCCACTGCAATACTGCCATATACATTATATGATCTAAGAAGTCTGTGGTTCCTTTGATCGCATATCTCTGGTCGCATCAAGCCGACCAAAAGTCAATTTATTCCTCGTTAGCATGGACTAGAACCCAGTTCACTGCATTAGTATACGGTAATATTCACTAAAACTCAACCATAAGCTCGACAAAATTGTCTTGATTTTTAGAAGATTCTTCGAGTTGATTTTAGAATACAGTAAGAAATCGTGTAGGGACACTATTTTTTTATGACTGCGTCTACCGCGCCGACCGCGCCGAAAGTACAAAGGAAGCCGAACGTAGAAAAGGACAGCATGTAAATACGGATCGCGCTGTCCTTCCTTGCGCCCGAAACATTCATTGTCAATTAAACCATTAAATACAGTTGAAATTATATCGTGTTTAGTGTCATTTTAATAAGAAAAATACCATAAATAAGTTGGTGAAGGTCCCGTAAAAAAGTAATGAAAAATAAAGAAGTTTTGTAATTGCATAAGTAGTGGTTCACACTGATATACCCGACTCGAGATCAGATTAGGCGGCATGTTTACACTGCTCGGCGACCGAGGCAGCTCGAGCTTCGCGGGACCTGCGGCGTTGCCCCGCAGTGGAGGGGATATTTTTTATTTGCATCCAACGTGTAACACCTTCTTGCGTCCATAGAATATTCACTGTATCTTAAATTAAGAAGCTGTAATTTAAAAACATGAAGAAGTCACGGGCTGATTTAGTAAGATCGTAAACGATTGTGTTAAATGTATTTATTTCAACGATTTATAACTTTTACGATTAATATACGTTTCGTTAGCATCGTACACACTTTACATTAGATTGCATTATTATACGCGGCCATATACATCTTCTTCCTATAGATCTGCAAGGATTCAAGACTCCTGTACACATTACCAGTTTGTTCAAAACTCTCCGACGAAATTTCGACGTTTGAGCGACTATCGTTCTTCCTCGACGTGTAATTTGCAATCCGGTGCAAAGTAAATACTCTTCGTTTAATATACACATCAATGAAAACTTCTCTTCTTTACAACTCTTTCGGAGCCTGCCGGTCAGCGACAATGGCGTTTTCCGAAGGGGGAAAAATAGTGGACAGAGTTACGCAACCGATCAAATGAATAAATGCAACGAGCACTATGCAAAACAAATGGTATTGCGTGCGTGTTGTGTGTGTCGGACACCGAAGTAAGCGTGACTGAAAATTTCTATAAATAACGTTCACGCGACTCGCATCGTTTCGCGTAGAACGAATCTTTTATCTTTTTGTACAACTGATGATATAATTCTACTGCCTATACGATCATCATAACTCATTAGAACGACGTGTATCAGTACTAAAGCTAGCAAGCTATTTTGGAAAACGATACATCACACACCCTCTCACACACTCGCGACACACATTCACATATCCGTGCACCGCATCTTTACTAAACACAAATGAAAATGTGACAGACGTTTAAACTGAAAGCACATACCAGAGGAAGAAGTCAGAGGTGGTCAACGTCTACTGTCAATAGAACAGTATGTTCAAGACCGTTTTTTTGAATTTCGAATATTTTTAAAAGAAGGAAACCTTATTTTTAGAAAATGATGAACTGTAGGAAAAATAAAACAGTGATGGGATTCTTCAGTGATTTTGGTCACCCGATTTCCTCCTCGCTATCGTTAGTATTTGTTACAGCAGCTTATGTACATATGTGCTTTCAATCTAACTCGCATTTAGTAACATAATTTCTTTGCTATTACACATTAGGTACCTATACGTGTCCACTCTCTCGGTCATACTGGACAATATACATTCAGTGCCGTTTCCTTTCTTTCCACATTTCGTACAGGTCCCGTACAAAATGGGGAGAATAAAACCAACGAGCATGGCACTAAGCAACATCATAGAACACGGATTTAGTAATCTTAAGCATACAAAAATAAATTATAATAATAATCGTGTATCTCTGAACTTATACATGTACAGTGAATACTATATTATTTATACGTATATATATACTATATATATATATATAGATATATAAATATATATTTTAAAGTACACTATCCCTTATAATTACTCCCGAGTTAGGGCACAATTCAAATGCTCTTCGTCGTTTTTCTTCCGTTTCTTTTTTTTTAATACATAATAGAACACTTACGAGACGTTATCTCGTACGTTCTGCGCTCGCATTTTCGCCCTAAAAATAAAAAAAGAATGCCCGCCGTCTGCGTTGAAAATTCCGAGATATTTTATGTTGTTTTATGTCTGTCGTTACACCTTTTTGTTCAAGATATATGCATATATGGGATTAAAGTGGTGAGCAACGGTACTCGTGTTTGTTGTTCGAGGAACACGTGATACCGCGAGTTCTCCTGTTTTGTACCATTTGTTTGACCTCGTTCGAACAACAGGCAAGAATACTGACTTTGTTCTTTTTACGAATCTATATTGACTGTTACTCATTTAAAACGCGCCTAACTAATCGATCGTTTAAAAAATATAATACACTAGTGACATTCGGATCTCCTAGACATTCTTCCTTCACTAAACCCACCATTGCATCTGCTGGTGTTCGCTTTGGCTGCAGCAAATTACCTGGTGACCAAAAGTTAACGTATCAGATCATTGTTGCAAATTAAACGAGGTATGTTACATGTATATGGTGGTTCTTGCAGTCGTACTAGTGCTAAAGGGTGTCCCAACAAGAGCGGAAAATTTTAATTTGCCGCCATTTCTGCTGCTGTGCTTTGATTGTCATACCATTATCATTAGACAGCGGATTTTATGCATTTATTACAACAATGAGTAGGTGTAATTCGATACAGTGAAAACATTAGAAGAATTAAAAAATACTATTATATAATTTTCGACCTATTGAACATATTAAAAAAGAAAATTAATTTCTATTTCTTTCCAAAATTTATTTTCCATAAAAATCCGCTGCCTAATTATCACAGTTCGATGGTAGACAGTCTGCCATTATTAAAAATGAATCGCTACTCGACACAACAAAAATGGTGAAAATCTAGCGCTTTTGGCTACTGAAAAACCCCATTTTTGCATTATCGAAAAATGAGAAGGCGCATCCCGCACCCTTGTAATCCTGGAAACGAGTCTACCCCCCTAACGCCTTTGGATGTTTTTGTCTGGGGTTTTTGAAGTTAAAAGTTTATGTGATCATGACGACGACCATTCAAGCCTTGAAGGAGGAGAGTAGACGCTGTATTCTCGAGATCCAGCCACAATTATGCTAAAATGTGATTGAAAATTTCATCAAAAGAACACAAATGTGCCAGCAAAGCCAAGGAGGGCATTTACTTTATGATGAAATCAAAATTTCGGTAGTAAATTAAAAAAAACTGTATTTTATTAGGAATTTAAATATTCCATTCTTGTTAGGACACCCTTTATAACTGCATGAATATCAAATTAACTTGTCAGGATTGAATACATAATTGCTAGACAGCGGATCTTTATGCAAAATAAAATTTTTCTACGTTATTTACAAGGTACTGGGACCAAATAAAAATTTCTTTCTTTCTTAAATAATGTTGATAAATTAATAATAATATATCGATACTCTTAAATTCCATTTATCTTTCTGTTGTTTCTTGTTTCATCTACTAATCTTTGTCATAAATGCATAAAATCCACAGTCTAATAATAATTACTGAACTGCCACATAAGATATTTAAAAGTGTATGAATCGAGATACTCACCTAGATAGTTTAAGAAAATCAGTAAATTACAGACTTGTAAAGGCACAGGACGAGACGACTAGGAATAATGTTGCCAAGGCTAGCGTGGGTTGAGATGCATCATTCTCTTGGACTTCAACTGCTAATAGAATTGATCAATTTATCAATGATTTTATCATCTTACTGGTTCACTTAATAAATTGATTACGTTGTGTTCGATACTAACCATTTTCTGGTTCTTCCTCGATCATGTACTCTGTAAAGCAACAGAAAAAACACGTAATTAATATAAAACAGTCCTATTCATTGATCATGAGTGGAACCATTGTAATTACATTTTGCTACGAATAAAACAATATTCTATAAAATTGAGCTATACTATTTTCTGCAATATGTAAACACATTAACTACCGGGAATTAATTCGTAGTTTTTGAAGGCTAAGGATTTTTTAACAGATCCTTCGACAACAATAGCAATTTCAATCGTAAAACAACAACTCACCTTCAATATCGTAATCTAATAATTTCATTTCGGACTATTGTAGAAAAAATTATTTTTAAGCTTCCTTTTTGTTAGAACACAATTATTAAAAATCTTGTTAATAGGATTCTGATAGTGTTAGAGGATAGTGTACTATCTTGTTATATTAACACTTTATCAGAAACCTATTAATAGGATTATCAATAATTGTGTTCTACCAAAAAGGAAGTTTAAAAATTATCGTTTCTATAATAGTCCAAAACGAAATTAATAGATTACGATATTGAAGGTGAGTTAATGTTTTACGATTGAAATTGCTATTATTGTCGAGGAGTCTGTTAAAAAATCCTTAGCCTTCCGAAAACTACGAATTAATCGATATGGTAACCAATCAATGGTACACTAAATGGTACGTAACTAGGATGTATCTTTCCCCTTACCTCCCGTAAACGTGTACGGCTTCGAGGGCTGAGACCATCCGAACTCATTTCTAGCTACAAGAATCGCTTCGTACGATTCTGGCTGAAGTCCTTCGATCTCGTGTTTTACTGTGAACTGTGTGCCTTGGCCGTTCGTCACCGTCGGCTTCACAACGATCCATTCGTGTGTTCCTCTGCGACGGTACTCCAACTGCAAACAAAATTCGCCGTTCGTTAACACCAAAAATTATTTGTTTTCCTTAAAAACTCTATTTCACCTTTAAATAATCAGCTGATCAATAGAATGCATTTTAACCCTTCCGATTGCTTGATTTTCAATCTCTATGTCACTGTCACTATCACTATGTGTATCACTACGAAATTCGGATTCATTTTAAATTTCACATTCTGATTTTTCCATAGACGTGTTTTTACTCGTTGATACCACGACTGCTAAGAAACTGATCGGAGCAGCGAAAACATTTTTGGTCCCGAGCGTCGTAGTCTACATATCTGTGGTTGTCAGGGGAAACGCCGCATGTCACAATATAAAAAAATTTGAGTTTATGCATTAATTGAGCTTTAAAGTATAGGATTTACGTATTTACCAGAAAAAAAGTCATGAAAACAAATTCGAAAGGCTCAAAAAATAATACAATTCAACCAATGTTCTATGTCAAAGAAATAGTAATCAAACTTTAAACAGCAATATCTCGAAAATGAAAGTATGTGACTCTTATCGCTTCGTCAAATAAACACACACACACATCTGAGTAAGTTCAGAAAGATACAACAGAAACTCTACGACACATGAAATTGAGACACAGACCTATGCGAGACACGATTGCTTTCAGATCTGTATGTATTATAAATAAAATAAAGATTTATCGATCAAAATCAGAAAGTGATTGAGTAAGATACGAAATATATAATAATAATACCGTGTTCATTCAGAATATGTATGAGGACGTACACCCTCAGTACGCCGTTCGTCCGCATACGATAGAACGTGAGGACGTACACCGTATGTCCTTTGAGTTGGAAGGGTTAATACATATCTTTCTTTACATAATAATGACTTCTTTGTGTACCTTATATTCGGTGATGGGCGAATAGCTCTGCACCATCCATTTTAGGATCAAACCTCTGTCAGTCCTGGTCACCTCACCGCCAAATATCGATGCTTGCGATGGAGCACCTGAAGAGCAACAGTCTCAAGTTGAAGAAGATTATTAACAGAAGAAAAACTAGTTCGAAAGAACTAGTTTCAGATGCCATGCAATTTCTGTTTGATAGATTTTTCCATGTAACGAACAATCGACTAGGAACTCAAGGTAGCAGAGATAGGAGACTCATCATGCATCATGCATGTCTTCCTTCAGTGTCTGGATTCGATTGAATTTACAACATTCTTTGCAAGGATAGTTTTTTTTTATTCCAGCAAACAAGTAACATCAAATTCGACAACCCCAACGCGAAAACTAACAAACTCTTCCATTTATAATCGACTCTGCAGAACTAATCTATCCTGCATAGAAATGACGACGCCAATTAAAAACATGAATAGAATTCTACATTTTTCATTGAACAACAAAAATATTCTACTTTATAAAGAAGAAGGATGCATGAAATGAAATAATTTCATGTAGCAGTGAATTTATTAACTGAAAGATTTAGTGAATCGTCTGGCATCGCAAGATTTGACTGTTCCAATCGTCATTTTTACGAATGATTAGTCGACTGCGGATTTGATGCATTTACAACAAAACTGAGTAGACGAAATTTGAAACATTAATAGAGTTTAAGAATCTCGAACTATTATTTTTCAAATTGGTCAGAGCAAGAATGACAATGTTATTTGGTTTCTGTTTCTTACAAATGATGCAGACAACTTTTATTTTGCATGAAGATCAGCAGTCTAATGATTAGTTATCCAAGGTTGACAATGTACAACCAACACACAAATACGAACTTCATGCAACTTTTTACCGAACCTTTTACACTCCTTTGTCGGGCGTGACTCGACATTAGAGAAAGAAAAATGCAAATAAAACGGTTGTTTATATCTATTTGGTTCTTTCTTTATTTATTTGTGTTATTTTCTAGTTAAAAACAAATATAACTTCCACAAATATAAATTACAACAATGTTTGAGAGATATATTTAATATGATTAGTAAACAAAATTTATTAAAATAAGTAGCAGTACAGGAACTATTCTTTGAAATAAATTTTAAATAAAACGCTTAAAATTGTAGGGAATTGTTGGCAACAAAATTGAAAAATAATTCGGAGTGCAAAGGGTTAATCCACCGGATTCTGGCCCAGTTGTGTGTTAGTTTAAATTAGACAAACACAAGGATCCCTACCAGACATCTTCACAAATACCAAGGCATACAATAGACAGTGCCCTAACACCTACACACCGTCCTTTAGCTAAAAAATACTTACCGGTAAGGACAAGAGTCTTCTCAGTCTTTCCAAGATCATTCACCGCGACACACGTATACTTCCCAAGGTCCTCCTGTGCGGTGTGGAGGATTTTCAGAGTATGGTGATTCTTCTCCGTTTTGATTTCGATCTTGCCAATCTGGTTTCGGACCTCCTTTTGATCCTTGTACCAATGCACCCTGGGCGCCGGATGCGCATGGATCACACACGTTAGTTCTGACTCGACTTCGAGTCCAGTGTGCACCGTTTCCTTTTTCGCCTCTATTTCAGGAGCATCTACGAAAACAAATATCAGCCGTCAGGTCGAATTCCACGCCGTTTGTGGGACGGTTAAATATAGAGACAGTGGACCACCGCAATTCTGGAGCAAGTTTTCGGGGTGCTTACAATTCACGATGACCGTGATGTTTCCAACTGGCGGGTGCGCAGAACCGTCCTCTACCAAGCAATGATAGACGCCGTCGTTGTGCTTGCTGATGTTCCTGATGGTCAGTTGATTGCTGTGGTGATCATGGTTGCGGATCCTGATCGACTGTAATGGGCCAACAAATTAAATTCTGCTGCCACTTTTAGGATCTTTGCAGGAAAATGTATCTCAATCTACCTCTACAACGATCAGACTGCGGATCTTTATGCAAAACCAAACGCAAGACACAGGAGTTACAATTCCTTTTACAGAGATTTAATTCCTTTTTCATTAATTTTAATCAGTTGGAAGTGTTCCAGTCAGATTCGTAGATTCTTTAAATGTTTTTACAATTTTTTATTCAACCTGGTCATTTTTCTCATAAATGCAGAAAATCCGCAGTCTAGTTGAATGGTTGACTGGTTTGTTCAAGTTGAATCGTTTCTCATCGTAAAATTCTAAAAGCAACTTTTGCAACAGTAGAGAAATATTGTAACTGAACGAATAGTGGAGGGAACTTGGAAATATTATAACGGTCTTACCTTGTGGTACCATTTGATTTCCGGAGCAGGTTGCATAGAAATGTTGCAGCTAAGGGTGATAGTCTCGCCAGCGTTCGCGTGAATAACCTTCCTAGGGTAGACCTGGATCTTGCTGTCATCAACCACAACTATGTGCTTGATGGTGATGGGCGGGGTTTGAAGAATAGTGCACTCGTAATCATCGGATGTGTCGTTCGCCGTAACGTTGTGGATCACCAGCGTGTTGTTTGGCAGCCGAACAATTCTCGTCTTGTCGTTTGTCATCGGCGTCGAGTCGTAGTACAGGTTCTCGTCGTTTCGTTTCCACGTTACTGCCACATTCTCTGAAAAATTGCGTTCGTTCCCACGTTTAAAATGCTGCGAGCTTGTTCTTGATTTTGTACAATGATGGGCCAAAAAATTCCTCCAACAGGCCGCCAGTTTTACCTCGGATAGATTCATGCTCCTTATCAGGAGAAATTACTTTAAATACGTATTTCGTAGGAAATTAAAATGGTATCGTTACAAGAATCTTTAACGTGAAACGATGAGCAGAACACTATAGACTTTCGTTCTCGCGTGCTCGAATAATCCTAACTAATCTCTAGCAGTAGTCTAGAACCTAATTAGGCTAAGTAATAGTCCTGAATGCCAATGCAGGCGTGGTAAACAGTATATAAAATCATATTTTGACTGAAGAAGATGGATTAACGAATGTATAAAAGAAAATTGCTAGATAAAGATTTGAATGGTTGCCACGAAATGGTCGGAACAGTGTTTGCTGCCCATGGGTCAAAGGAAAATTGTCAATAGACTGGGGATTTTTATGAGAAATAAAAATTGTCAAAATGTAAACATTGTAAACATTATAAAACGTAGAACGTATCTCCGCTCTATCTGTTTACTATTTCCAGGAAGAAGCATTGAAAACGCTTGTTGCTAGATTGCCTCGAATTGTAAACACCGTCATTCCCCAACGAGATGGATATATTGACGAACGAAGTATTTAATAACTTTTTTTTGAATGCATTATAATATTTCTATGTCAATCGTATACATTTATATTCATTCCACTTCAAAGTAATTTAAATTGTAACGTTGATATATCAACTTTTAGATTCGATTCCGCCAAGTGGTCAAATACTTATGGACGGTAGTGTACATGTAACGATTGGAAAGAATTGCACGGTAAATTAAATAACACCATGAAGATACGAACGCAGAGGTTGATTTTCGCGCAGGAAATTGCAAGATATGTTAACAGAGGAGAAGATGTGAGTCAGTGAAATGGTCACCGGTATGACTCACCTGTGTTTTTGACGGTGCAAGGCAGCCAGATAGTGCTCCCATTGGTCGTGTGTATCGTTTTCGACGTGGAGACGATTTGAGGCGGTTCCTCGCTGGTTGCAGGATCATCGTCGTCATCAAGTTCGTCGTATTCAGATGGTGGATCGTCGTCGTGGTAGTCCTGGCTCTCGGTGCTCTTCGCCGGTTTGCACAAAGCTGGAACAAAAGAACAGTCGAGTTTAATTAGCGACCGTTCTCGTAGGGAAACAGAGAGATAGCCGCCGCGCCGTCGCCTCGGCGGTCGCGTTCCATTACACCGTTGTAACGTTCACTTTCAACGAAACTCTGCGAAACTCTGCGAATCCGCGGCCCCTCGGTGCAGAACCGTGACTCTCGACTTATTTGCATAGGACACCGGGACACTCGAAGAATTTCAAAGGAAATTCGATTAATCGTGCCCTGAGCCTCGTTCTCTCGCTATTCTAACCCGCTTACAGTTTCGTCCCGAGTTCCATGCTTTTGTTCTCCCTCGACATCGATCTTTTTATTACGTTCCTCAACATTAAAAGCGACTAGTGTTGCTGTATAAGAATGACTAGATTTAACTTACTTAACACGTTCGCTGGCACCGGCACAGATACAACAGTCTCTCCGTAACTGTCGTATCGTCGAGTCTGTCGAGAGACAGTTCTAGAAGAGGTGCTACATTCTTTGTAGCGCGGCGAACGTAAAGAAGATCGGCGATTGAAGAAGAGCAACTGAGGTTCGACACTTCGACTCTCTGCTTCTCTTCTTTTTCCGTTCGCCGTTCTTCTTCACGCGTTTATCGCTTATTATTAGGTCATCGCGTAAGTTCGCACCGACTTTTGTGTATACATTTCACGCGTCGATTTATAAACGTACGGCGATAAGGGACCAATGCACTTAACTTAAGCGTAGCTGTTCGGGAACAGTCTACGAGGTGTGATAAAAAAGTAAGGTGACTTTTTATTTTTATCGAAAAGTATTTATTTGTTCGTCAATATTTATGTTGTCCCCTTCAAAGTAATCCCCCTCAGATATAATACACTTGTGCAAGCGCTTTTTCCAATCCTCGAAGCACTTCTGATAAGCACTTTTTGGTATAGCTTTGAGCTCTTCCAGCGATGCAGTCTTTATCTCCTTAATCGTTGCAAATCAAATCAGATTAGACTTTTGTTTCGACGTCATTTGGTGATTCGTCACCAGTTATGACTCTTTTGAGCAAATCAGGATCCTCATTGACGTCACTCAACAGCTCCTGAGCGATGTTCGTGCGACGTTTCTTCTGTTCAAAATTAAGCAGTTTCGGAACAGACTTCGCTGACACGCGTCTTATGCCCAAAACATCCGTTAAAATTGCTTGGCACGAACCAAACGAGATGCCGACATCATCGGCAACTTCTCTAACGGTAATTCGACGATTTCCCAACACTGTTTTCTTCGCTTCTTCAACGTTTTCATCGGTTGTTGAAGTGCTGGGGCGTCCCGGGCGAGCTTCGTCGTTAACATCTTCTCGGCCTTCTTGGAAGAGTTTGTACCACTTATAAACATTTTTTTTACTCAGAGTACACTCACCGTATGCCACTGTCGACATTTCAAGTGTTTTGGAGCACTTAATTCAATTTTTTACACAAAATTTGATGCAAATTCTTTGATCCATTTTTTTCTACAGCAGAAAATCGCCGAACACGCAAAACACTTCTAACCTTTATGCTTCTCGCAAGCAAACCAAAAATGCTATATAGCTGAAACTGTGAACATATGTTCGGGACGAGAGTGTACCAGCGTAAGAAAAAAAAGAAAACGAAAATCAACTGCAGGTATCCCGCGAAATTCAAAAAGTCATCTTACTTTTTGATCACATCTCGTATGTATGTACATACAAGGTTTCCGTGAGAATGAGATCGTGAAATAGTGATCACTGTGATTCCTAGCAGTGCAAAATCATGAGCGAAATACGTATCCATTTCCGACATCTCGTGTTATATGAATTTCGGAAAGAAAGTTTAGTAACAATCGCCATGAACAACATATGCACTGTTTACGGAGAAAGTGCGCTTTCATCTCGTACCTGTATGTGGGAGGTGGTTTCAACGTTTTAAAGGCGGGAATTTTTGTTTAAAAGACGAGGAACGTTCCCGGACGTCCTCCTCAGACAGACGAAGATAAAATTCGAGACCTTGTACAGAAATGACAAAGTTTAGCAGTTGCGGAGATGTCAGATGTTCTGAAAATACCTAAAACAACAGTTCGTAGGTATTTAAAAAGAAAATGGATATGCAACCGCTCGAAAAACGACACGAACTTATGGGATGACCTAATACACAAGTAATTATGATCGTAACTATATCATGTTTGATGTAATTTTAGTTAGAAAAACGAGACGAGTACGATGGTCAAAGTTTCATAAAAAGGGTCCAAAATTAGTCACTGGTAATCTTTTCCTTATACCGAATGCTAAATTGTTTGTACAGCAGGATTTTAATTTTGAAGATTTTAAACGAAACCGATGGTGGCGGCGTAATTACTGCTTGTTTGAGTTAAAAGATTTATTTAATTATTTCCCACGGAAGGACGTCTGTAATTTCATGAATTGTAGTCTGCATAATTTCATCATCTTGGTTCGTTACAGTCTGGCATAATATTACGAAGGAAACGGTTTAGCTACTTCCGTTACTCAGAATCACGAGTCTCCTTTATGTAACAACTGTGATTGAGATTATTGTTCTTTTATTAGCTTTTAATAACGACGGGATGATCATTGTTTTCGGTATCTAGATAAAAAGCATTGGGTAACTATTTTTCGTCGCACTTGAGAATCCTAATTATAGAATGCTATATCTTCGTCAAGTATGAACGCTGCTGCTCAAGGATATTAGAGAATGTTTCCCGGTCTCATCACAATAAGTAATATTCATAGTTAAATCGTTCGCTGGTTTTTAATGTATACGATTGTAATTAATCTTGACGGTTTTATAATTGAATTCAGTTTACACTGTATACTGGGAATATTGATTTCATCGCTTCAATATTATCAGTTGCATCTCTGCTGCTGCGAGTGTTAGGGGAATAGAGAATGAATCGTATTCATCGTGTATCAAATGTTCGGTGGATATTAATTGTAGATCCAACAAAATTTCGTTATCACATGTAACAAGTAATATTGAAATTATCCATGCGAAATCGAGAGAGATACGATAATTGTATTTGAAACTAGTTATTAAAGTTCTTATGTATAATAGTTGTATGTACTATTGTTCTAAAATTGATTAACCCTCATTATTTGGTGTCGTTGTATGGAGCCCTTTCAAGCATAAAGCATATAAATATCGAATGTATACGTCGAATATAGAACCGAGCAGATAATAGGACGATTTAATGATATTGTTACATCATTTTCGAATTTTTAAGGTCATTCAAACAGAAAATGTAATTTTATTTAACTTCAGTTTCTTATAATGAACTTGGAAAAATTTGATTTGGCATAAAAATCTGCAGTCTACTTATTATATGCAATATCAAATACTTCAAAATATGCAGCCTCACTGTAAATAGTTTCCATAGCAGGATTTCTACCATTTTACACATCAACTCCAATCTTTTAATGTTTTCCTAGAACAATGTAAATTCAAATGTCTGTTTACTCTGATTAAATCAGACCAAACTCAATTATAAAATATACTTAAACTAGTCTTGCTCGGTTCACAACCAGCCTGTATCTCCGTGCATCCTTCGACATTCAATCCAGAATGTAATCTCATCGCTAGGCGGACGCTATCGACCTGAGACAAAGGATTGCAGGGGCGTGGAGTGGCTCAAAGCAAGCAGTAATTTAGTCCATCTTCAAATTTGCCAGAACCTTATCAAAAGACCATTCTAAATCTGAAAATCCTCTCTGTATTGAATCGGGGACAGCGTCTCATTACATTAATTGCTGATCCTTGAACGTTAAAGAGAATTCATACGAAATGTAGACATTTTAATATCTCTTTCCAATTTTTTTTTTTCACGTGGGATGTAATTCCTTCTCGCTTCCATGTCTACTAATCAAATCGAAACTTTCTGAAACAAGTACAAATATTTCTTTACCATTTTCGTTACAGCCGTTTGTCTTGTAAAAATTCGAGAAGAGGGTCTAGCATTAATATCGTATGCAAAAAATACTTTTAGGTTGAAAGATAATCCTTCAAAATTTTAAGACTCTAACCCCTCATTCAAGGGTAATACGAGGGTAAACTCCCTAAACTTTATAATTTTTTTTCTCGGTTTTTAATTAAGATATTAAGATGAAAAAAAACCGAAAATACTCAAACTTACTTATATGTTTTTTCACAATTGTGAGTAAATTATTAAGAGAATAATAATTAATTTTTTAGGGGTTGGGGTTTCAAGCAACCCTTTAAGTGACACCTACCAAAAAATTCAAGAACAATGTTCTGTTACCTATCTAATATAAGTATCTGAAAGTTTTAAGATGATCAGATTGGTGGAATATAGTTAAATAATTGAGAATCAAATGAAATTACACCATTACAAGATTATGATATATACATGGTGGGGCAATAACTATGACCACTTTAAATATTGCCGTTATTTGTAATAATATGAAAAAATGTTGTATACAAAACTTACACGGTATAGAGGGGGAAATATTGTGACACAAACATTTTCTGCGTGGGTGGAGTCACAGAGAAGACTTCAAGGTTACCTTGATTTTTTAAAATAGAATGTCCTTTTTTATACCATAGATCGATAGAGCATCAAAATTTGAGTATAAAAGTGTTGACCTTTATATGTCCTAAACATAATAGTTAACGAGATATTATCGAAAGAAGGAAGAAAATTATTTCGATGATATCTCGTCAACTATTAGATTTAGGACGTATGGAGGTCAATACATTTTTACTCAGAATTCGATAGTCTATTGATTAATGATACAGAAAGTAGGTCTTTCCATTAAAAAAAATCAAGGTGACCTTGAAATCTGCTCTTTGCCTCCACCGACACAAAAAATGTTTGTGTCACAATATGGCCCCCTCTATACCGTGTAAGTTTTGTATATAACATTTATTCATGTTATTACAAAAATCGGCAATATTCAAAGTGGACATAGTTATTGCCCCACCCTGTACATAGTGTAATGTTTCTTACGATCCTGATTAATGATTCTTATCAGGAGATTAAGTCCGTTGTTGATCAATAATCTCTTTCGGAAGTTTTGTACAAAAATTCGCATGCTCGGAAAGGTGTACGAGGGGTCATTTTTCTGCTGGTAGGTTCGATGTAGGTCAGATCGCGTGCTTTTAGCCGACGAGGGCGTCCATAATGAAATCAGAAAAGTCGGGAACGAGAGAGGTTGTCCGGGGCCCGGCCGGTGACAAGTGGTTAGCCTGAACGATCCATATTTTTCGCTAATAAGGGCGCGGCTTCTGGTTAAAATCGAACGAAAGAGAAGCCGCTGGACACACGAGAGAGAGGTCGACGTGCCTGAAAATGGGGTAAACTGGGTGTAGACACGCAGCCGAGGGTGTGGACCTCTTATTTCGTTCGTTCTACCGTTTCGTTACCCCACCCCGCGTCGTGTTCATTGTTCGGCGAACGGTACACCTTCTAGCACCGACAGGCTCGAACGCACGTTGGAAAAGCATTGTTGGAAACGCTGCTATGGCGGTATTATTAGAAAACGATGTGCTTGCATACGTTGCTGCTGCCCTGAAATTAAGCGCATGCCGTGCACTAGAAATCTAATTCCGACCGTCCAATGGCCCTATCCCTCCTTCGTTTCTGTCCCGTCGTCTCGTTACTAGTAAATTGTGGATTTAGAAGGAAGGAATTCTAGTCGATGGTGCTCGCCAACGAAGAAATACGCGGTCGTTCACGGGTTTCGAATGTTCTATGGAGAATTAGCCTGTAATGACTAGATTGCGGGTTTTATACGTTCCTGGCAAAAATTGGTAGCTGTATTTTGGACGTGTACAAAGGATTTCAAAGTAGCGATGTAGTATTATTAGCTTCTCGAACTTATTAAAACGATTTCCACAATGAATCGCTGACATTGCGTACCTGCGGAACCCGTATACGATTCGGATAATGGAGGTTCTATTAAACCGTGGATTAAATCAGTAAATACGATCCAAACTATTTTTTTTTCCTCGTGGAAGAAGAATTCCCTCGGGGGGGGGGGGGGGGGCCTTTCTTCGATTCATTCACCCGTGCCTTTCCCGAATTCAGCCAATCGTGTTCTTGGCTATAAAGTACGATCCAAACTGTACCGTGTCTGGCATCATTTTAACTAGAAAAGTGTCAGAAATACGTAGATGAAAATTCCATAAGGAAAGAATTAAGCACAAAGATGTTTCGCTAAGAAAAGAACGTTAGTCGATGACGTAGGGCCTACGTCGTAGGCCATCTTACTCGACGCGATCCCAACATAGGACCGTAAGATATCGAAAACGGGGATGAACTTTCGTTGGGACAGGCAATTTCGTCCACGAATCTCGATCCCCCGTTTAAGAAGCGTGCTACATCCGCGATTATGGCAACCGCGAGCAGTGTCACGTAAGGATACCGTGGCAGAGTATGACGTGTACCCTCTGTGGCAGAATCGCGAGCGTGATCAAGTCCTTTTTTTTGGCGATGCAGGAGAGTCAGCGGGATGACATCACCGTCGGTACGCGCGTGTGCCTAATGCAAAACGGTTTTGCGGTTTTTCAGGCACGTCCGTTATTCTTTCGTGTGTAGGCTAGCGGCACCCGTTGAATCCCAATGCAATGGTAGCCTAGCCTCTCCCGCTTCTGAACTGTAAAGGACGGACGATCCTCTCTTTCCTCTTTTCTTTCCTCTTTTCTTTCCTCCTCCCATTTCGCAAGACCTCCCTGATGAAGCTGCGGCCAGTTCTTGCCTCGTACCTTTATTGCATTTACTCGAATGCCTGGTTCATGATGCATCGCGTATTGCCGAGCGGCTTCCCATTTACCTTGGACGCCTGTACCGAGGATGTATACATAGATCGGATGTACGGCTTTCAGACGTCCCACCTTTTGTCCGGCGAAATGGGACTGCGGCCCCGCGAAAAAATCCGCGGATTCAATGCGCTCGTAACTTTAGAAACCACCTCGGGAGCGGAGGTCATGTGGAAAATCATTCTAAATGAATACTTCGCTGTCTAGGTGATTCGCGGATGTTCCTTTAACCCTATCGTCCCTATCGTTGGTCGACCGGGTTCGCGCATTGATTACCAATGTGACTGATCGATCGCATCTGGTTAAATGTTACGAATTGTCATTTAAAAGAAATAAACACGATACTTCGGATTTTTTGTAAAAAAAAAACGATGCAACGCACAATATAACACAAGACCGCACGACCGAAATTCTATGGCGATTGCAATCGATTCGTTGATTGCCCTATGTTTTACCCTTGGCAAAAATGATTCGGTCAAATAAATCAAGTGTATCATTGTAGTCTTTAATATTTTCAATGTGGATGGACAGTGATTTAGGTGAACGTAGAATAAATCAGAATTGATCAGAGATTTTATGAATCATAGTATTGCAATGTATTTGTTCACTTTCTGTAAACTTTATTTTACGTTGCGGGCAATTTTGAACCTCGTTTCTACACTATCTTCATCGTGTTTCAAAGTAACCGAGCTCAAGCTAATTTTATACCTGCCGGCGGACTTTTTAAACGTCTCTTTCGTAATTTTTCTTTCAATTTCTCGCGATTCTTTGCAAGACGTAACTAAGTAAATGCACGAATTCCAATTTTTCCATGTGATTTATGTGTCTAATTTGTAAACATATGAAAATACTAGGATGGGTCACGACTGAGCGTAAACTTTTATGGCCTGACGCACGTCTGTCAGTTTCTTCCCCGAGTATACCCGAATAGCGTTTCACCACAGAGCGTGACGGATCAGACTCATTCACTGTCCAGGAAAAACTATGTCTCTGACTGGGATCGGCCCGGCCGAAGACGCACTACATATCGTCGATTAAACCATTAAATAAACTGCGTAAGTACGCGCAATAAGAAAAAAGGTTGATACATCTAAATTCTATTGAGTTCAATTAGAGGTATCACAATAACAAAAAATCAATCCTACTTCCCATTTAGAGAAATGTTGTTCCCTCCCCTTCTCCCCCACAAAAAATTATCTTGGGGTAATTGGACTGTTGGTGTGTTTGGACACACCTGTCTGTTTCTCGCTCGCTCCGTTAAACTCGGCTCCCCCGAATTTACCCGAATAGCGTTTCACCTCGGAGCGTGACGGATCAGACTCATTCACTAGCCAGAAATTGTATACGCGGTGCGTCTGAAGAAGTTTACACTTCAAAAATTATATTTTTCGAGTATATCTGTAGCGTAAGCATATTTGAAACCAATTCATCAAATTGAAATTCGCATCTTCCAATTGTTCATCCAGAAAGCGAAAACGGGCGAAGTTTCAAAGAGGCGAAGGAGTGGCTCGCACCGCATCGATTCGCCTAATTAAAATCGATATTCGAAATCAATTTAAAGCCGCGGCGATAACGGTGGTAATCCCGAGAGGCATTACGTTCAATTTCCGCGGTGAACGTCGGGAAACCGGCGTCCAAGGGAAACTTAATTTCAATTGGACACGCGAGGCCGCGGCACAAGAAGGACGCCGAGCGTGTCCATGGGGCGAGAGTAAATTGAACAATGGGACATCGTGGCGTCTTTTCCAGGTCGTCGCCAGGGGGAGTCTACCTTCGACATCCTTGGCCGAGGGTTGCAAGCTAAGTAGAAACCAAACTACCGACACGTGGTGGACAGCCATTAACCCAGATTCATAGGTCATTCTCGGTTTAATCGTATCTCCTATGTGACGCGCTGCTAAATGCGCTTCCGAACTCGAATACTTTCGCTCCTCTTGAATTCGTCAACAATATTCAGATCACAGCAATCCTGCGAGAAGTGAACATTTTTTTCTCTATACAATTTCTTTGAGGAATTTTTATCAAGGTATTTGTTACAAATAAGCAGATTTGCTCGATTTAGGTTGAATTTAGCTCGTAAATTTAGGGTGTAAAAATTATCTGTGAAGAGCGAAGGCTAATTTGCAAAAATTTTGAGGTATATTGGAATCAGTGAATCCGTTCATAAAATGGGGATGTAAAAATTTTCTAAGCACACCAGGAATTAATTTGTAAAAAGTTGAGAGTATTGTATAGCAGTCAGTGGGTTGGTTCATGAAATGGGGATGTAAAAAGTTTCAGGACAGACTGCGAATTAATTTAGAATAATTAGGGGGTGTATAGGAGTCAGCGAATACGTTCATAAAATGGTGATGTGTCAATATTCAGGGCAGAGTGAGGATTAATTTAGAAAAATGGGGGGTGCATAGGAGTCAGTGGATCAGTTCATAAAATTAAGTGTAAATATTTTATGAGCAGAGTTTTGGGTTAACCTTCGCAAGGTAATGTGGGGTCTCAGAGACCCGAGCTTCAGTTTTTTGAAAAGAATTTTTATGTGAATAAAATTAAATCTGTTTGTTTACTTGTTATTCTGTGTTATTCTTTATCCCAAATTGATTAAAAGCGAGGCTATTTATGAAATTCAAATTTGTCGGGGTCTAAGAAACCCTATCTTACAATTTATGTGTTATTAGACCTTACCTTGCGAGGGTTAATTAGCAAAAATTTTGGAGTGTATGGAACTCAGTTGGTCTGTTCATATAATTTGGGTGTAAAAATCTTCAGGGCCGAGTGAAGATTAATTTAGAAATATGGGGGGGCGGGGGGTGTAGAACAGTCAGTGGATCGGTCAGTACAACTTTGCATGCCACGCCATAAAGGGGCCATTCCAGCACTTCATCCTTACGTGACCAGCCGTGGTTATGATGAAGACGCGTATTTACCCGGGAGTACGGTTTCGCGGCGGTTTGCGGCTATCGCGCAACCCCTATACATCAAACAGGGAGATTGTAAATTAGCCGGGAGATCAGGTGGAGGCGATCTATGTGTATGCGGCTATGTGAAATGTCAGGGTGCCTCTAAAGGGTGCAATTACCTTGGGGATGCAGACAGCGGAGCGATTTATACTGCGGGCAAATACGATTTTATTCTCCCGTCATCAGCTCCAAGGAGCAATTTATGCGTCGTTTACAAGCAAACTGCGGATGTTCATGATTTTACATTAATTACGAATGGGAACGGATCGATAGAATATGAAATACTGTTTGAGTCAATGGCATTAACTTTTGCTTCGTTTCAGATTTAATTCGGATAAGAAATATTTTATTTTGTGTAGAAATCTTTGATTCGTTTATGAGAGGTTATTCTAAAGATTATTTTTATGAATTTACACTAATCAGTAACAACAAACTTCGTCTGAGATCATTTGAAGCACGCGTCATCCTCCAAGATCAATAAACACGCAAAGATCAAACATTATTACCGAGGAACATGAGGCACAGAGATAAAAGGCTAACAATAGAAGATATATGCTTCATCCAGTTACGCATCAATCGGAAGATAACTCAAGATAAGAGTAAATTTGTCTCCTGTTCGCAATTCGCGTAATTAATGTAGCGGAACAACCAATCGTCGAACACTGCAGCAAACACATGATGATCGACACGATCTAACAAGATATCGTTGGAACTCACAATGCAATGTAACCTTTCGTTCCAAGATCGTAATCGATACCGCATATCGATGAGGAACAAGCAATTACGATTTATCGACGCAACAAACATTCCCGGTGTTTTATAAAGTGTCGAGTTACAAGAGGGAATCAACGGGATAGCTGTTGCGGTTTCTCTTGGTCACTGGGAAGCATAATTATTGCTTGGGTTCTAAGAATTTTCATTGAGACCGGACACGGGCTACCGTTTAAATACTGTTTCATACAATCCTATTTTCTGAATAATCCCACAGTGGTGTGAATCATGCTCCTGATATACAAGAATGGATGGTCCACCTAACATGGACCCAGTGATGCCAGACCGAGGAACCTGGAGGAACTTGCCCCTCCGGCTGGGCCCCCCACTCTTACTTCTACTGCGCACGCGCAACACACGAACGTACCGCTACTCTGCCCGTGTGAGTGCCTGCAATAGAACAGGCACTTGTGTGTGCGCAGTAGAAGTAAAAGTGGGGGGCCCAGCCGGAGGGGCAAGTTCCTCCGTCTGGCATCACTGCATGGACCTTCTTTAACGATTTCATGCAGTCGTGATTGTAACCATGATTATATTAATACGTATCAATATTTATTTCACGCACAGTGCATCCAAAAAGTTGTGGAAAACGAACTGTCTTTTAAATTCGATTTTCTGAAATCTGACGATGTTTGAACTGTTATAACCTCGTAAAAAAGAGTCGTATAAAAATGAACCTGGACTCATTTTAAAGCTTGAAGCATCTACTTTCGCGTGGCATCATTCGTTTTCCCTTAAGATATCTTTACATGATACAGCAGGTGGAAATCTGAAGACACGTTTCGAATCGCGTCAAACTATAAGAATACGTCAACTTCAATAAATAGTTTTATCATCCGAACCTATTCAACAATGTTTCTCCGTAATTTTCTGTTATTCCACATCATCTCCGCTTCAATTTAAGAAGAGTCTCATTGCTGCATCTCGACTCTACCAAAAGATCCACGATCTTGTCACAAAAATGTTTCCATTGCACGTAATTTCTTCTTCAGAAGCAATGCGTTTAATAACGAGCACCGCCTCCATTTTGCGAACAGTTTCCACGAAATCGTTCAAACGATCCCTTTCTAAATTAAAACGGTGATGAACGGGTCACGAGGAAAGCGCGAGAACGTCGAAGAAGCTCTATCTCGTCATAGCTTTTATCAATAACACGGAGATCTTATTTAAATGTAAATTTCGATTCGTCGTATTCGAATTTGCTAGGATTTACGGCCGCGGATCATTCGACGCCATGTATGATTCAATTAACCCTCCGAGACCCTCTCGGGACGATTGTCTCGTAAAATGGGCCGAGAAGACTCACTCGTTAGCTGGAGACATGTGCTTTACAGCGTTGGAGACATGAGCTTTACAGCACTTGAGATCTGATGGATGTGTCGTGGAATTATTCCCACTGTTATTGGCTGTTTCGCTATTGTTGAATCGACGAGGTTCAACAGCCGAGAAACATGGCCCGTATTTCTTTCCATCGCTAAAGGGACTGTAGTAAAGGTTGGGACATTTTTCCACATTAACGCACTGGAAACACCAATGCCATAGTTGTCAACTTTATTTCTGGTTGTAAACAAACTTTCCATGAGCATTAGAAGCAACAAGTCGTGTTCGGTGTAGCTGTGTCAAGCAAAGGCTAAAAATATGTCCTAAAAGGTTTTATTGTATTTCTTATTGATTCGTTCTCAACTGAAAATTTTTCTACCCTGATTTTGTTCTACCCTGAAATACACTATCAGAATGTAAATAAAAAACCATACCGTTCCATTTAAAAAAACAGAGTTGACCTTCGTATCTCCTTGACGTCTCCACCTATAAAAAAATTAATGACATCGTATTACGAGCCCCTCGATATCAAGTAAATTTGGTCTGATCCTTTTTTTTCTATCTTCAAAAGCAAGCGATTTATTCAGGTGACCTGTTTTAGGTGTCGCACCCTGTATATAATTCGTTCGAAATTTAGTGTAGTTTAAATGTGCAAAAAGAATTGTGCACTTATCACGATGTGATATTGTTTTTTTCGTGTGTTTCGAAATGACGCTTGTTGTAAAGGTTGGGATTACACCTTTACATGCGTAGAAATTATTTTTCGTAATTCTCATCCTATGAAATTTTATAGGTAAAAAACAAAACGTATCCCAACCTTTACGTCAGTCCCTTACTGTCAGGTTCGAGTTACGTTAACAAAGGATTTTTGTTCGAAAATGTTACTTAGCGACGTACTAAGCCGCTTCTAAGAATCTCAAAATTTTCTGCGCAAGTATACATATAAGTATACAAGATCTACGGACTGTTCTTTTAATCCTTATCTTAATATCTGGATATACCGGTGCCTATTTTCTATTTGTTTTCAAAAATTATTCGAATGTGCTTCCTCGTCGTAAAATTGCTATACACTTGTACTTTCTTGGATAATTATCAATTAATTTACACGTTAGGAATAAAAATATGCGTTGAAACCATGAAACGATTGAATGATTGCGTCGTTAACTTCTTAAAGGAAACAAGATTTGTTAATCTGATTTCTGGAGTATTTCTCCGCGAGGTTTGCAGACATCGAATCACTTTAGTCCGAGAGATAGAAAATGTCCACGGAAACGAATCGGAAGACGCAGCGTAACGATCTCAGACTATCGATCGTGTCTTTCTCCCCTATGGACAAAGTTTGTTTGCCCTGACAAACATTCCCCTCCGCGAGGTTGTCTCATCGTTGTGGGAGAAACTCGACGTGTTATTGATGCATTACAGGCGTATTAACAGAAATGGGTCATTACTCTTGATCGATGCGATTATTAGACTGCCGATCTTTATGCAAATAGAAATAGTCTATAATTTAATCCTGTTATTGAAGTGAAAACTTCTTTAGGCGCACCTAGTGATTGGCATTCAATACTCTGTCTTGCAAAGTTTTCAAACAAATCAAATCACTGCAAGATTTCGATTCAATTCGATATCTATTCGAAGTCAGAAATTCTTGTAACTCTTGAAAGTTTTGATCAAGACTCCAAATTTTTAAGAATTTCAAGACTTTCACGACTGAAATTTGTCGATGTGATATCTCTTCTCCCATTTGAATGACCTGGTAATTTGTTGTCAAGGTTACCATTCTGAACAACATTTCCCTTTAAAGTTTTCGACGGTCGGCTTTAGTTTACGTGATAATTGCAAAAAACTTTACGTGTAAACGCATGGTGTAGGTCTGGATTAGATTTCAGTTTCAAGACTTTTAAGATCTTGAACAGTTCTAAGCTTCGAATTATGTTGGAAGTGATTCGATTTTTTCGTCATAAACATTGGATCGAAGCGATTCGAAGTGTTTCAGATCCCATCGCTAGGCGCACCACCGCGTACACAATTGCTGAGCAGTGAAGGAGTCTGATCCGTCACGCACCGAGGTGAAACGCTATTCGGGTAAACTCGGGGGAGCCGAGTTTAGCAAAGCGAGCGAGAAACAGACAGGTGTACAATCGCCATAGAATTTTCCACTTCGGTCGTGCGGTCTAATGCGCTCGGTATTGGTCTGTTTTTTATTATGAAGGAATATACGCGTCAGTCTCGTTTAGGGCTCGATAGCGTTAATGGACGATGTTATCGCTAACAAACGCATTAATCGCGGTTTTACAAGAACAGGGCGTGTTCTCGCAAGCGTCACGGCAGCAACGAAAGTAACCAAGAGAATCGGAAAGTCCCCTCGGATATTAACATTCAGAATTTATCCTTCGAAGGCTGAGGTTGACAGCGCGTTCGATGGATCACGAATGTTGAATGAGTGACGTCAGCCCTCGCATTCCCTCACGCCTTAATGGTTATTATTGCTAAGAGGCACGCACTCTTATTCCGAGAGGCAGCCCTCTCGTTTTCACGTACACGTTCGCGCCACTTATGTGTGGCTTTTGCATTTATGTGCGCGCGTCGGTAAACATCTCTTGGTCGGTGCTCGCTTGTAAAATACCACGAAAAGAGGTGGGAGTCGGGTCCGATCGTGGCCCGTGGAATGTGCAACACGGCGTGCACCGTTCCGTGAGCCGTTTTATGCATGTATGCACGCGAGTTCCTACAGGGATAATAAAACGGGGAGTGCCATTGGCCGAAATGACCCCCGGCGATGCAACACACCGGCAACACACCACGACCCCCTAAAATTTAAAACGTAACCGGTGCCGCTCTCCGAGGAATCGTGAGGTCACCGGTGCAACACGTCCGACACGGTTTCACCAAATGCTAAATATCGGGGAAAATGGTTTTTTAAACGGTGTTTCGTCACGATCGCGAAATTTTTCGGCAATCGTCGCCATATATGGCCCGCGACGCGGTTTTGAAACTTTCGAGCTCCCCAGATGGTTATTATTAGATAAAGAATGCAATTGTTCTGAATCAATTTAATTGACCGATACTTGACCCCTTGTACTGCGATTTTCTTTACACCTACAACGATTAAAATTTCTTTGTCGTTTGTAATATCCTGAAAGAAAAAGAAAATATTGCATCCCTGTATGTTCGCCAATGGTTACATATCGACGACAGAGAAATAAAATTTGATTCCAGTTCATCAGAAATGAATACATACCGTTCATTCATAAGAAAAGCGAGAAATCAAAATATATTTCTAAAAATGGTATAATAATAAATATATAAATTGTGGTGTACCTCATAACTAATGTACAACGACAATTAACTCAGTATCAAAAGAGCGACAAATTGTTTTATATTTCTAAGTTGGTGATATACAATTTAAAAATTGACAATTTTAGGTCATTTTCAAACGGCTCTCCTGTAAAATCTCGTTTGAAATCATCATCGCGAGTCTGACGCGATCATAGGGCAACGAGTTAACAAACATCTTCGAGAGTCACTCATTTTCATAAAAGGCTACGTTCACGCGACATCCGTGTCGCCAATCGGCGATTTACATCAAACCTAACAAATTGATCGTCCCCGATGAACATTCTAATTGCATAATCATTCCGTGCCGATTCTTGTATAAAATAGCTTGTGGCTGCAGTCGTTCTCATGTACCGCAAAGACGTTTTATAGCTCGCTCTAAAAACTTTTATGGCGACCATTAGAATTCGTCCAGGTTCTATTCTTGCGCATTTACTTTCGACCAAGGAATTTTCTCTAGTCGTTACCTATGACTAGCTCTAATCCTGTTCTCCGAAGTTATGAACGTATATTAAATATGTGTGCTCGGCGTTCGGATAGAGTATCCCATTCTGTGATCTTTGCTTTATCTGCTCTGTCCCCCGAATTCGAAAATATCCGCGAGGATTCTCCGGCACAGCTGCTGACACACTTCTTGCTTGTTAGTAAGTTACTTCTAGGCTCGAGTCAGTGAGGAATTTCTTGTTATTCGATATAATCTCTCTTTACCTGGTTGCATCGATCGATGCAAATCGTTTGGGTTTGATCAAAGAGTAGTCGAAGCTACAGGCATAAACGAATTGCTTTTAAGAATTAATATACTGGTATATCGTGTTTCCATCGCTTCTGAGGTCTCTGATCACTATACTTTTACTGTGTTTCTCTTTGGTATTTTTACTCACTGCTGAACCGTAAATGCATTATGATTAGACTGAAGATCTTTATGCAAAATAAAAACTGTCTGCATCGATTACCAGAAATAGAAACCAAATTGAATGTTATTTCTTCCCTTAATGATTTCAATAGAGGAGAAATCATATATTGACATCTTCAATTTAAAAATTTTTCCAACCATTTTGAATTCCATCTACTCAATTTTACTATAAATGCATAAAGATTACTAATAAAAATGCATACAGATCCGCAGTCTAATTACGATTTATCCGTTTATTATAAAAATGAATAGACGAGATTTGAAGCAATAGAAAGACTCGAAAAATTTAAGAGTATTACTTTCAACTTACTAAAATTATTACTAGACTGTGGATGTTATGCATTCGACAGAACTGGGCGGGTGTTATTTGTGGTAGTAGAAAACTGAAAAGAATCTCGGGACAACGACACATATAACTTACAATTAGTAAAACTACAAAAGAAAGAAATGAACTCTTACATGGTTCTTCAGTGTAATTGTTACAGAAAGAAACGCACGTGGCTCCTGTCCGTTGCAATTAATGAAGAAAGACTCGCTAAAATTATTACAAAAAGAAAGAACATTTTATCCGTCTTTTTCTAACACTACGCGCCTGTACTGCATTCTTCCAGCACGTTGAATCGGTTCCACGGTTCACACTGAGCTCCACGTGCGACCACACAAATAATTGAGGTTCGAAACGAAAGCAGAGCTACTCGGACAATTAATATAATTCGTCTTAACGATAACGTCTAAGCCGAAGGGCTTCATCTCGATGACTAATGGTCCAGTTCTCACGCGTCGTATTTCAATCGTTGCGACACGTTTCTCGAGCGTGCACGAGTCTTTCCCTTTTCCCTGGAGCTAATGAATTGCGTCAGTGTTTTTCGTGGCCGATATAATCGAATAGGGCGACTCCGATGTATATTCCCGAAGACGCGTAAAGAGACGAAATCGTTTGAATTGCGCAACAATGTGAACGAAACGAAATATATAATCGGAGGCTGCATGGTGCGAGAACTACATACGCGAAAATAACCAACCGCGAACGATACATAGAACGAAATAGCGAAAGGGACGGGGTTAGGCCATTGGCAGTGTGCCAAACGGGAAGATAACGTGGGATCACAGATGCTCTCGATACCGAAGCTGAAGACGAGGCAGAAGGGAACCACGGAGTAGCCTCGCCTTGCTGGCCAGGATTTTTATGAAGTCTAAAGCGGCCTGATTTAGACGCAGCTCTCGCGTGGAGGCTGCAACCTCTATTCGTTTCTCTCTTTCTCTTTCTCTTTCTCTTTCGGTCTTCTTCCTCCTTCCGTTTCTATTCCGCTTTCGTTCCGACTCCGGGAACAGCTAGACGCAGCGCCGCTTGCTCTAGCGATGGGATCAAGTTCAATATGTACCTTATCGTTCGTTTAACTTGAGATTAGTTCAATGTGACTCTCGAGGTCTGAGTAAACCGCAGCGGTTCGTGACCCTTTCGAGGACTTGGATACATATCGAGGTGTGTGCGGAACCCGGCTTGTTCGGGACGATTCGCGAACGACGCTTTGCGCTTCGTTGGTATTCCGCGTGGAAAAATGTCTTTGAACTATTGTTGTGTTGTGATTGATGCGAGTGTTTTGTAGATCAACTATTCTATGCAAACAGAAACTCCTAGTGCACTGGCAACGGCATAACGCTTCAGTAGACAAAATTCATCATAGAAACGAGGATATTTTGTAGCTTGTAATAAATAGAATGAATTCTATTGCTAGCGATGACGACACTCTTTTTATCTGTTTGAACTACACTTGCGATCTGCTCGGTCCTATCGCTACCCAGCTCCGATTTCACAGCATCTACACTGTGTACGCTAGCCCGGTTGCATAGGCCCGGGAAATAATTCACCGTCCAAAGATAAATTCCGCGTGGAATGTTAACAAACAGCCACCCCGGTACTTTTCTCTAGAACTGATCACACGCGGCCGGAACATAATGAAACCATGCCACGAGGGTTGCACGACGCTGTCGGTTTTGACAAACAGCGAGACGACGCTTTTTGTGTGCGTGCGTTTGCTCCCTGCTTTGTACGAGATTCTGGGAATAATGGTAATCGGAACGGATCGTTTACTCTTTAAGCTGAACGGGGGACTGTTCGAGATTAGAATGAGTTTTGATTAGACGGATGTTTTTGATAGGGTAGGTGTACACAATACGCTTCCTTAAGCAGAGAGTCAGATTACTTCCTTACGCGGAAGCAGAGATTTTTTAACAGACCTTGATAGATGATAGATAATTATATGTACAAAATAAAAGTATCTCGCATTAGTTACAGACAGCAGGAGCCAGATCAAGAAATTCGTATAATACATAATACTGCAATTTGTTCGACTTCTTTCTGAACATTTATTGAACTAATTGGTTCCTCGCTTAATCATACAAGTTGAAAACAAATAATTTAATTATTGTGATTATATTTTTAGGGACAAACATATTAATAGATGTATATGGAGCTACGAATTAATTATTCAATATTTATTTATTTATTGTGTATCCTGTTTCCTTGGCAGGAACCGAGAAATTTGTATTAAAATCTGTGTTCCGGGGGCGCATGATTCCCTTTTTTCCGCGGTAAGAAAGAGAGCCGCGAGCAAAGCGGAGTATTAAGAGCAAAAGGGAGTTATAGTGAGTAGCAAAAAGGGACAGGGTTTTGCGCGAGGAGACGAGCGTTGTGCGTAAAAACTTTCTTAATAGGTTGAAACGACCGCGGGTTCTCAAGGCTCTCGGTTTATGCCGGCGAGCAGGATGTGGTAATTATTTGCTGGCCGCGTACTCATCTTGCGCTAGTAGGCGAATGTCAACAGTTTATCGCTCTTTGTGTAAACGGTGACTACCGTGCCCGTGCACGAGACGAATATGGGAACAGATGACTCGGTCTATCAAGAACTCACGGCCGGCGACGCTTTATTTGACGAACGTTTACCGGGTCAAGTGTCATTGCTTCTTTTTCTCGAGACTGAACATCGTTCTTCAATTTTAAACGTGTCTTACATATCTCAGATCCATTGTCGACAATTTCAGTGTGAAACGAAGTAGCATTTCAAAATGACCGAGATCACAATTTCTGCTTAGCCGTATTATATGGTATCTCTTGATAATTTCAATCTAAGAAGAAGCAAAAGAATAAATGGCACTGCAGTTTAGCATTCTGATATGATCAAGTTTACCATTTTTGCTCAGCTGTATATATGATATTTAAACGTGTCTGACATATCTCAGATCTATTATTGACAATTTCAGTGTGAAACAAAGTAGCATTTAAAAATGACCGGGTTCACAATTTCTGCTTAGCTGTATTATATGGTATCTCTTGATAATTTCAATCTAAGAAGAAGCAGAAGAATAAATGGCACTGCAGTTTAGCATTCTAACACGATCAAGTTTACCATTTTTGCTCAGCTGTATTATATGATATTTAGACAATTTCAGTGTGAAACGAAGTAGCATTTAAAAATAACCGAGTTCACAATTTCTGCTTAGCCGTATTATATGGTATCTCTTGATAATTTCAATGTAAGAAGAAGCAGAAGAATAAATAAATGGCACTGCAGTTTAGCATTCTAACACGATCAAGTTTACCATTTTTGCTCAGCTGTATATATGATATTTAAACGTGTCTGACATATCTCAGACCTATTATTGACAATTTCAGTGTGAAACGAAGTAGCATTTCAAAATGACCGAGTTCACAATTTCTGCTTAGCTATATTATATGGTATCTCTTGATAATTTCAATCTAAGAAGAAGCAGAAGAATAAATGGCACTGCAGTTTAGCATTATGACACGATCAAGTTTACCATTTTTGCTAAGCTGTATTATATGATATTTAAACGTGTCTGACATATCTCAGACCTATTATTGACAATTTCAGTGTGAAACGAAGTAGCATTTCAAAATGACCGAGTTCACGATTTCTGCTTAGCCGTATTATATGGTATCTCTTGATAATTTCAATCTAAGAAGAAGCAAAAGAATAAATGGCACTGCAGTTTAGCATTCTAACACGATCAAGTTTACCATTTTTGCTCATCTGTATATATGATATTTAAACGTGTCTGACATATCTCAGATCTATTATTGACAATTTCAGTGTGAAACGAAGTAGCATTTCAAAATGACCGAGTTCACAATTTCTCCTTAGCTGTATTATATGGTATATCTTGATAATTTCAATCTAAGAAGAAGCAGAAGAATAAATGGCACTGCAGTTTAGCATTCTAACACGATCAAGTTTACCATTTTTGCTCATCTGTATATATGATATTTAAACGTGTCTGACATATCTCAGATCTATTATTGACAATTTCAGTGTGAAACGAAGTAGCATTTCAAAATGACCGAGTTCACAATTTCTGCTTAGCTATATTATATGGTATCTCTTGATAATTTCAATCTAAGAAAAAGCAGAAGAATAAATGGCACTGCAGTTTAGCATTCTAACACGATCAAGTTTACCATTTTTGCTCATCTGTATATATGATATTTAAACGTGTCTGACATATCTCAGATCCATTGTTGACAATTTCAGTGTGAAACGAAGTAGCATTTCAAAATGACCGAGTTCACAATTTCTGCTTAGCTATATTATATGGTATCTCTTGATAATTTCAATCTAAGAAAAAGCAGAAGAATAAATGGCACTGCAGTTTAGCATTCTAACACGATCAAGTTTACCATTTTTGCTCAGCTGTATTATACGATATCTCTTGATAAAACTTCAAACGAAGAAGAAGCAGAAGAATAAATGACACCCCAATGTAGCATTTTAAAATGACCAAGCTTACCATTTTCACTCAACTGTACATAGCACAATTCACAAAAGTTCATTGAAGATGTTGAAGACTAAGAAAGTAATACAGTAAAGTCGAGATTACTGTCCAACAGCCGTATTTTTGGTGGACAGTAATCTTGCTGTTGTGATCGTATTTTTGTTACTTCAAAGGAGAGTCCGAACATAGAGAAGGTCAGAATGGAATTCAAAGGAGAGTCCGAACATAGAGAAGGACAGAATGAATTTCAAAGGAGAAGCCGAACATAGAGAAGGACAGAATGATTGTCTCTTTTTTTCCCATACGCGCTGTCCTTCCTTGCGACCGAAACTTGAATCGTCGATTTAACCACTAAATACAATTGGAATTATATCGTGTTTGGTCTGATATTAATAAGAAAAATGCGAGAAATACGATAGTGAAATTTCATAAAAAAATAATGAAACTTAAAATCTACGGTCTACAGTCTACACATCTTTGTGCAGGTAGCCTTCCACCATAAATGAAGTGAGAATAACGTGACATGGAACGATGACAAGGAACTCTTCCTGGCGCCATTCAGAGATGCACAACGAGATTTGATAATACGACACCAACAAACACGAGAGGGAAACCAATCAAGGGTTTTCTACAGAGTGTAGATTCGCCCTCTCGGTGAACAACGAACTTGACCCATGGGGAATCGATCGTGTAATCCGGTCACGTGGACATTTAACCCTACGCACGTCCCCCTGCATCTAATACTTTCCCTTGTTTGGAAACGGCGTTTCTGGGAATCGTGTCCCGTACAAACCAAACCTACGCAAGCATCTCAATCTCTCGTAACCGTCACGTCGGCCTGATCAGATGCGCCTCTCTGAACCCATAAAACTTTCTAAATCTAAGAATTATACGGAAATTTTTACCGGTTGTTCCTCTCCGAGATTTATAACTACTACTCGTGGCACACGCGTAGATAAATTACTGTCGGGTGTCCTTAGCTAGAAAATTGATCTGCACACCTGGATCAAACGATAGCACGCGTGCGCTGTCTTTAACCCTTTGCACTCGATGCAATTTTAAAACTAATTCCAAAATTGTTGCGGCCCGGTAAGAACGATCTTAACACATTACCTACCGGTGATTATTCCATAATTGTTGAAAGTCTTTTAAAAGAATCCTTAAATAGCAATAGCAACTTTAATCATAAATCAACGTCCCGCTCCGAATAACAAAATCCAATCATCTCCGCCGGGATTATCGTGTGAAAGAAGATTTTTAAGCTTTTGGTGCAGCACAATTATTGAGAAGCCTATTAATAGGCTATCGGTAGATAAAATGTTAAGGTAACCGGTGGTCCAGCGACGGTCAAGAAAGTCGAAGACACCCGAAGCACCGGCTAAGTGTCATTGAAGATAATCCAAAGGTGATCGCCAAGAGACGCGAAGGGCAGTCAAAGGTCTTGTAAGGAAATCCAAGGGGACAAAGAATCTCGAGGGGCCGCTCCAAGGGAAACTAAGGGCCTTATGCTTGCTCTATAGAAGCTTAAGCATGTACAAAGGCATTCGAGGTCCCGACTGAAGGGACCACCGAGGGATGTCGACCTTCTAGAATCTTTCTTTCGTATTTTATCCACCTGTGAGCGAACATTTCTTTCGCAACCATTAAACTAATGCTTTAATCATGTTCTGCACGAATTTCCAACTTCCAATCAAGCAAGTGTTAAGTCCGGACCATAAAATTCGTTTCCAAGCATGATCCGCCCACGCACTTCGATTGTCCCTTGAGCAGAGACCTGCAAGCCCTATGGTGTCCTATAAAACCAAGGCATCAACGATTTAGAGAGCTGATGTTCAAGGTAGGGATCGTTCCCAGCCCTCCGGGGTGTCACTTTCCAATCCTCGCCATTGATCAAGGAGCCAAGGAGCGTGTGCACGGGCCGGGAGATCTTCATGGTGGCGATTAAACAGTCGTTAAACGGTGAGTCAGAGAGCTCGAGGCGATCGTGTCGCGAGAAGAATACAAAACAAGCCGACTATCCAGCGGATAGTATCCACACGGTCGGTCGACTGACCAGGGCGTAGCCATGAATGCGATTGATCGACCGCAAGGTATACGTATCCCTTAGACATTTTTGTATAGCTACCGCGCCGCAAAGGAGCGCGTTCGCTGACACGTCCGACGCACCGTGTAATGGCATTATCTTCTTCATTACCATCGGTACAAAAGGCCAGCGAGGAATGACCAGGGCCCACGGGACATTACGAACCGTAACTCTCGCTCCTTTCCACCCACGGCATTGGATTACACCGAACGAAATTCGATACGCCGCTTTGCAAAGCAGTCTCTGCGAATTCCGATTCGACCGCGTCGCAAAATACGCGGACGTTTCACTTATGGTTCCTGCGATGCGCAAAGCAAACTGGAACAGGTACATACTAAGAAATTGATAGACAATGCCTCTGTGAACTTCGTTGCTCACCGTTGCTTGGAACCTCAACTTCCATCATCCGAAGGGCATCTAGCTTCACTCCCATCCATTTTCCGATATATTTGTCTACCGTAAGACTCAGAGAGCACGATCCATCTGTTTTTTTTTAACTTTCAAATTCAATCCGAGGAATAATGCAAAGGCTATAACGAATTGGTCATCGCCAATAGAACAGTAAATTTCACTCCGGTTTGTGGCTTATCGCCTCGCCACTCTCCATTTCATTTAGAGAACATCGACTAGCTGTCGCTCGGGGTCCGACATCGTGAGTTAACAGGCTTCTTTGCTCTATCCATTAGAGCCCATAGCAGCCGTTAATAGTAGCGGCGCGGCGCGGCGTCGTGTTTTCTCGCCGCACAATATTGACAAGCCGATACTTCAGCTTCGGCTCGCTGAATCTCGACCACGTGCCACTGGTGCCACACGATGATGTCATCTCGTGAAATCATGTCTCCTCCGCCTCCTCCTTCGCCATCCTCGATTACAACGAACTCGTAATTACCGTCGCAATTAAAGCAACAGGCGCACAGCAGTCTACGCTCTTCGTAATCGTTTCTCTCCGAGTGGCGTACACTCGCCCTGTTCTCTTTCCGTCTAACAACCCATTTTTCATTCACAATTCGTGCTCGTCGAGTTAATCGTGGCAAATTTTCTGAAAGCGGCGATTAATCACCCCGATAAACGCAGGAATCAACGGATGAGCGGGGATAACGATGACTACACCAGACATAACAATGCGGTATCGCGCTGCTAATTACGGAACAACAAGTTTATAAATGACTCGGGAGAAACAAATGGTAAGTTTGTGCTATCGGCTTGTTGTAAGAGGCAGTGCGGATGTGTGGACGTTGCTGGCGGTGACCGGGTCTGGTTTGACCCGAGGCGTCCAAACCGTTGTTGAATTATTGGAATGTTGTTTACATTTTTAAATATGTTGATATCTAATCGATTACTATACATTCACATAAGCATTTGATGAGCTGTTACAGCAGTTTCGTATCCATAAAATAAAGAAATCATACACAATAGAATTCTGCTGGGTCGTTAGAAATGTTTAATTTTCAAGTTAAGATAGCTCCGACTGCGAAGGGTGAAGACCATTTAGAAATATCGATGCATGACTTCTATGATTCGTAACATAAATGACTAGACTGCGGATCTATATGCGAAATATAAATTTTCTATCTGAACTGCAACAAACCAGAGTGAAATAGAAAGCTATTTACCTTTTTAATATGTTTAATAGGCTGAAAATAATACGACAGAACTTTGAAATTCTTCTAATAGTTTTGCTGTTTTAGGTTACACCTACCCAGTTTTGTTATAAATGCATAAATTCCGCAGTCTATAAATGACTTATAATTGAAACTGTCATGATAAAAAGTGACAATCGAAACGAAACATTGGTCAAAATGGATCCACCTAACGTGTTCCGAAGGTTAATGATTTGCGAGACCGTGTAACTCGGCGTTCTCGTGCAGGAACAATGCGAATCGAACGAGTTTCGCGAGCTCCCGGTCAAGAGCTCCTTATTCAGAAACTGGTAATCGGGACTGGTCAATTAATACGGTTCCACGGGCGCACCAGCGCAGCGGTTCAGCAAGAATGGAGCGACCGATTCGCCAGTGTCAAGGGACCGACTGCTTATCTAAACGAGTCACGGCTCGTCGGCTTCATTGAGGATTCACGGAAATCCACCGCGGCGGCGCGGCGGCTACTCATGATTTACCGAAGACACTCGCAAGTGGGTCAACCGTGACTAAATCGTGGGCTTATCGAGTCGCCACGGCCGGTTCTCTATTTTTTCCATTATCTATACCACCGCTCTTTCCTCTCACAATTTACATCTCGTCAATGTCGTCGGCGAACCAGTCTCGAGACGCTCCTATCGATACCCGGGGACGATAAGCGTCGATAACGACACCTAAATATCGACAAATCCGATTTATCGTGTTACGTTCATAGGATTACCCAAAATGTACGTCTTTGATTTAATTGTGCTTCAGATAAATGTATTTGATTGACATTTAATTTATACGTCTTGCAATGAATCTGAACGATTTCGATTTTGCATAAAGTCCCGCAGTCCAGTGATCAGATTATTAGTCACAGTAAGAAAAATATTTTTTTGTTCATCATGCAATGGATAATATTGTTTTAACCCTCCGAGTGCTGTACCGGAGTCATTTTTGACCAGGAACAACCAAATTGTCATTTAAGTACTCAATTTGTGGCAATTAAACTAACTGAATAGCTGTTTCGTCGAGCATATCGGAAAGACTAATGTGTCTACACGAGATATCGTCAACAGTAAATTTAAAAAAATTATTAATTAGAGCTGCGAACGGTCCTAAGCATTGCCAAATATAGAGCTATAAAAATCGTCCGTTGTCCGAGGGTTAAACGCTGCTGAAATGTACGACTGACTGCGTGGATATTTATTTCCTCTTTGAATTCTCTCGAGAAGTTAAAAATAATAGAACAGACTTCTATTAAATTCTCTACGTGTTTCCACTCGCATTCGATCTACACGTTTCTGCCATAACTGCATAAAGCTCTAAGAATGTCATATTTTAAATTAAAGAAGACTTTAAAACGGAAAGAGACGTCGAGGATTTTGCAGAATCCAGAAACAGAAGATGAGTGGACATTTACCTCGAACAACGTGCAAGGGTATAGAATATGAAATTTTCAGCAGAACATTTGGTAGATTTACGTAGACTTTCGTGACTGATTGCACAATGCATCCATAATCGATGGTAGCATCAGTCACCTTCGTAGAAAATCGCTCGGAGCTCGGGTCAAAGAGCGTTTCCTGTATTTCTGGAAAACAAAACAAGCGCAATATCGTCATATCGTGTCGAAGCGATTCGATTTTCTCGGCCGACCCCTCTGGTTTTGTTTTTTTTTTATTGTTTCGCTACGTTGCAGCGTTTTCTGCGAAGCGAACGACTCCCAACCGGAAATCGTAATTTATATGCAGACTGGCTCGCGACGTTGTGCAACCAGGGGAAGCTCCTCTGGTGCGAAAATAAATTGGTCACTTCGGGTAAAGATCCGTTCGAGTGAAACTTTCATGAGAACTTGGAACGGTGAACTGAAAACGATCGGAATTAGTCGATCTTGAATGAGATGACGCTATTAGTGGACCGAAGATGTTGGCAACAAGTCGTTGATATCTAATTCGAGCCAATATGTTCTCTTCATAGATCTTGTTTTAAGCCGAAATTCTTCCCAATAATAAATTCAGCAAGATTAATTGGCTGCAAGAGTGATGGTTTCGACGAAGATCAACTTTTCTTTCCGGATCGTAGCGTCGTTGTATTTTGTTTGAAATAAAGCGTGTAATCTCAGTAGTGCAAATGAAAATACCAGGAACAAGTTGAATCGATTAACTAGAAAATTTTGTAGTTTAAAAATCTGTAAATACGAGATTGTTACTGATTCTTTCGTACCGATATAATGATTGAAAGGTTAAAACAAAAACCGAGATTGCAAGAGTTCTTCAATACTCTTACACAGATCGATGTACAACAATGATTGTCATAAAATCTATACCACTACTAAAATGAACTAGATCATAGTAAATGGTTTAAACTTTGCGATCAAGCAACACAAACAACGCTAACCACTTCCACAAATAAAAATAAATGAAGTTTGTTCGAGACGCACAAAATTCGCACGCCTCGAACGATCGAGTCAACAGACCGATTTCCCAAGCATATCATTCACTCGGAATCAATGAGAACCGTGCAGAATTGGCTCCGTGGGAAGGCCAGGGGTTAAATTCTTCGGAAAGCATCAAGTTCGCCGGTAAAAAAATACAGTGAGCAGCCATTAGCATCTCGTTTGGTCGAACAAGCGAGCGTCGATCGATCGTCGTCTCGATCGGAATGGTTTCGTTCGTTGTTATACGCGAACATGAATTATAGTCGTTTCGAATGGCGGACTCTCTCGTACGTAGCGTTCTGCACGCTAAGGTCAATGGAACTCTTTACGATCCCAGGCCACGATCGGTATCGGGACATCTCTTTATCCTTTCCACTGCCGGGAGCAGGCTGCCCGGGACTTTCCAATAAGGCTTGCCTCGCCATATACGAAACTCGACAAACTGGTCGATTGAGTCTTTGTGGAAGTGTTCGTGTAACAGTCGGCCGGCTACCTGAATTAAGGAAAAAAAATCTGTCACGCCGCGCGGCTCTCGATAAGAATCCGAATCGAGATTTATGGGAACAGCTGAAGCCCGGCATACATACTCGATTCAAGTCCTCTCCGCACGATGCTCTGTTTATTTACGGATTTGTTTTCCTCCGGTGTTTACGCTTATCGCACACAGATTATTATTGGCCTGATCGATCGATCCCAATCTAGCGACAGACGAATTCATTTCTGATTTGTCAATTCTGATTTGTATGATCGACGCAACGGCAAACATTTGTTGCCCTTCCCCGCTTTTGAATCGACTTAATTTCGATTAACGTGTTCGCTGCCATGCGAATTTTATGCCTCTCGCACAAGTGTAGCCTACTTCATTCGTGCAAACGATCAGCGTTGTTACTTCGCAATCAAGTTCTCGCCTTACACTGCGCCACTCTCGTTAATTTCAACATTAACGGATTGATATTCGGTGGAGTTATTTAAAAAAATATTATAGTGGCGTTACCTGTTTTGTTACATCTTCGAAGATCGATTTAATGATATAAAGAACCGTTTCAGTATTTGCTGCATCGATTTCGTTCGATTCTCTGCGAGGACAAAGATAGGATTGGACGGCGAAGAGCCCGCGTTATCTCTCGCAAAGTGGATAGCACGGCTCGATCCTGCGAGGGTTCCTATTATCGAGCCGGAGGATAACGTTTGATTCTTATCGTTCTGTTGCGTCTGCTGTCCTACCGATATGGACCAGGCGTTGATTGAGAGCATGAACTGCGAGTGCAATCCGCGAGGAGAAGGCAAAGAAACAGCAGCAGCAACGTTTCTCTATCTCGCTTTCTTTCTCTCTGTCCCTCTGGTTCTCTCGATTTACGATCAAACCGCTAGCATTGACCTTTGCGAATTCCTTCTGCAGTCTGCTCGTCGAATCAAGACCGTTTCATCGATCTGTCTCGGCGCATAACAGCTCGCGGCTCTAAATGGTTTCGTTAACGACCTATCGTAACGTTGCGAACGTGCAGCCTGTCGACGTGTACCTACGATTTTATACAGTCAGCCAGGTCATTCGCAGACACTCTTCAACGAGTTTAGGATCGTAGAATGAAGACAAATCCGATAAACCTGGTAGCTGAAGTGCGAGCTCATAGAAATCTCGCTCGGCTTTATCAACCGTTAATGAAACCCGTGGAATAATTGAAATTGATGCTGTGAGAGTTACAGTGTAAATTCACTCTCGTTCCAAAAACCCCACCAATAATTTGCAACCAAACGACTCGTCAATATAAAAATTGTTTCATTGAAAATTTTCATTGAGTTCTACTTTAATTTCGTGTCTCAATGTCCACCTTATGGTGTCACGTATATTTGAAGGTTCAGAGAATTCTGAAAATCTGTAATTTCACAGATTTCGGGGTGACATAAAATTACGACAGCTGTTATCAGTACGATAACGTGTAAAATCGTTATCGATATCTTCTTGGCGCTCCAATCTGTCAGCTGCCAAAAAGTTCGATTTTTTTATTATGGTATTAATATTTGGAGCCCCTGGCGCTAACGTCGTGCAAGTTTGGCTTTAAAAAAAAATTGTGTAATTCTTGCATTGCTACGAAGTCTTATTTTCGACTTATTTTGCATACGTTTCTTGAACTTTCGATCGACCTGTGCAGAGACGACAAGCAGAATTCTACAACGAGTAGAATCAGGAATATATAAAAAATATGTAAAGCTCCAACTGGAATTTTAGAAATACTAAAAAATGGACTTGCCTGGTATTTGAACAGAGGTCATCATTTTTTATCGAATGCTTGAGGTACTTGAGGTGGTGTCGAAGGTACTCGATTAATGAATAAATAAGAAAAGTGACACACCTCAAAATATATTTCTAAAACACGTATAATAATAAATATACATATAAATTGTGGTGTACTTTATGACAATTAACCCAGTATCTAAATAACAACAAATAATTTTACATTTCTAAGTTGGTGATATACAATTAAAAAATTGGCAATTTTAAGTAATTTTCAAATGGCTCTCCCGTAAAATTTCCTTTTCTTGACTTATGTCACTTTTCTTCTGAACGAACAATATAATTTAAGGTACACTTCTCGTCTCTGTTCCGAACACATTCATCCATCCGATAGAATATTAACAAAATAATAAATTCGATGCTCCCTTTAACATCCAAGGTACTCGATTAATGGATAAGTCGATCATATAATTTAAGGTACACTTCTCGTCTCTGTTCCGAATACATTCATCCATCCGATAGAATATTAACAAAATAATAAATTCGATGCTCCCTTTAACATCCAAGGTACTCGATTAATGGATAAGTAGACCATATAATTTAAGGCACACTTCTCATTTGTCCTTCCGATAAACTATTAACAAAATAATAAATTCGATGCTCCAGTTCGCGTTATCGCATCGAAATGTAGGTCGGGCGAAAAAATACCTGTAATTCTCACGAATTATTCGACCAAAAACACTTCTTCGTGCGATAAAAACAATATACGACCATCGCAGTCGTCTTTACTGCTCGCGATAACGCGCCAATTTAAATAGTTACGGTGTACTTAACTATTCCGATAACGCTTTCGCGTATCTTTTCAAGGTGAAAAGACGAAAAAACGGAGCGAGATATGATCACGCCGGGGAGAGAGAAAGCGTGGGATTTATATAAGAAGGCAGATAAAGTGGAAGGATGCGTTATTATCGGTGAAATGTTATAGCGAAAATCCACCGGATTGTTAAAACACTATCATAGAAAAAATTTGCTTCCACCCGTGTCCAACTTACGAATTTGAGTTATTCAAACTAACAAAATTCCCGTTAAAATTCTTTATGATTTCTTGACCTCTTTCAACTACAGTTATAAAATTTGCAAGTACCGATAAAAGGACTGTGGATTTTTATACAAATTCCTGCTTTAACAGATTACTTTATCGTGGGACTCTCCTTGGTTCGAAAATTTTTTCCAGCAAAAATTCGAGGAAGTCACTATTAATATTTGTTAATACACACTCTCTCGAGTAGTTTACAACTTTGCAAATGTTGTAAACGCTTAAAGATCTGCAGTACGCGCACGATAAGATATCCCGTGTCGCTCATATTGTAATCTCGTTGTAGAAGTGGCGGGATTAAAAAAAAATGATATTTTTATCACAATGAAAATGTTGCAAAGACGCTCATTGACCGATTATGAAAATCCCATTCATTTATCTTCAAAATTTGATCAGCAGGAGCGATTCCCGAGTAATAGAAAATTCTCTTAATCTGTCTATTGTTTTATAGTGCACCAGGCTCGTTTTCTCGTAACTAGCCAGCGGATTTTATGCATTTATGACAAAAATGACTAGGTGTAATTTAAAACAGTAAAAACATCAGAAGAATTTAAAGACACTGTTATATCGTTTTCAACCTATTAAACATATTAAGAAAGAAAATAAATTTCTATTTCACTCGAGTTTGTTGCAATTCGTATCAGGTAGAAAATGTTTAGTTTGCATAAAGATCCGCTGTCAATCAACAAGTGAAGTATCACCGTCCAGTCAACGTAGTCCCTGAAGGGTTGAATTCATTAATAATTAAAAATACCATCATCTCTCGTAAGAGTCCCTGTACAATCGCGACGACAATCAAACCAAAGAGCAGGTTTATTTGATCGCCAAGGATAGACATTAATTTCTCAGAAAATGATTTCCTCGACAGAAAAGAAAGCCCAGGCGCCGTGTCAGTGTCTGCTGCGGCTACCATGGCTACCCTATAATTCAAGGACACGGTTGCGTAAATCTTGGACATATTAGGAGTCGCGTAATCCGTGAATGCTGTTCGTTTATGTCGCCGTGAATGAGCCCTGGAAACTACGGGGCGGAATTCTCGAGATGTAAATGCGAGAACGACGGCACAATGGATCTATCTCTCTCTCTCTCTCTCTCTCTCTTAGGGCCGCGTAAGCGCAACTGGTTGCATAAGCGGAAGCGCATTCGGCTACGGCCGCATAATATATGCACTGGAGTACGGGCCGAGGGTGATTTATAGCGGGAACAAAAGGGGAGACGCTGGCCTTTTCGTTTGCCGAAGGTGCACACCGAAAAACTGAACAAGCTCGCGGAGATTGAGATTTAAACGAGAAGCGGAAACCATGAAGACCCACTCTTCTCTGCGTTTCAGGAGGATGAATAGCGTCCCATGAAACGCCATTGACAAGAAACAACGCTGTCATTTTTGCTCGTCCGCTACCCAACTGGTTAACCAATCTGCATTGCATGGAAAAACGTAAATAATCTCTTATTGCCAATTTTGATTAGCTTCATTTTATTATCCAAAAAGTTCTCTGATATAATCGTTTTGAAAAAATATTATGCAACGATACATTCTTTCCACATTCCAGTGCAGTCCAACTTAAAATTCATTGCTATTAATAAAAATTCAATCGCCTACTAACGATCTGGAATCAACTTTGTTGTCGAGCCGGTATTACTGTAAAATGTTGTTCGATTGAAATTCAAGAAATGTATTTTTTTACTTGCCAAGGACGAAGGAAATCATGCAAAATCAATTTCCATTAATCCCAAGTGAATGTTACTATCGGTGTTGATTGAAATTCGATTTATTGCCACTATCCTGTTCGAGAGATCGTGCAACATTTTTCAGGAAACCAATATGGCGTCGCGTTTCGTCCCGGAAGTTTCTGTATATTAATCAAACATTTCCGTCATTCGAAAGATTTTTATTTACCCGCCACTTGTTGAATAGCAAAAGGAGAAGATCAAACGGAATCAAATGGAATTGTTACCATTGTGCTGTCTGAGGAATCGCGCGAGAACCAAAATGGCCGCGTCCTTCTTTGCCACAGGTTAAGGATCCTTCGAGGAATCAAATATTTATGCGTCGTTGCTCGACGGATTCCTATTCACAGGCTTATCGAAGAGAAGAACGAAAAGCTTAAATGGAATTGTCACTATTGTCCTGTCGGAGAAATCGCTGAGCAGCCACGTGCATTCAAGATGGCGGCCCCTTTCTTCCTTTGAGGAGAACTTACTATTTACACTGCATTCGTCGACGAACTTTTACTGGCTCGATTATGCGTAGAGAAGACGACAGAGAAATTTAAATTGCTACCATTGTCCTGTCTGCATCTCTCGTTTCAACCAAAACGTGAAAATTTACAAAACAATTTCATTTGTATTACTAGACTCGTCAAATTTTACAATGTGAATTACCAATTTTTACAATGTTGATTTATAGGCAAAATAAAATTGTTCTGCACCTATTGCAAAATACAGGAACCGAGTAAAAATGTCTTTCCTTCATTAATAATACTAATATGATAGAAATAGTATATCAATATTTTTAAATTCTTTTAATCACTGTACCGTTTCAAGTTGCACCTACTCAGTTTTGTTATAAATGTATAAAATCTGCAACAGACAATTAATTTGAACTTTCATACTAATGTATTCGGTGTACCAAAATCCGATACGATGCGAAGAATGCAAGAAGATCGAAGGAGTACTCTCGATGCATCTCAACGTTCCAACTTCATTCAATGAATCGCTCTGATTTCATGAAATCTTTGAGGTTCCCGGATTAAGATACAAGATCCGAGATGTTAGAGCTATTATGCTTGATCCACGAGTTTCCCTCATTTAGTACAACGACGCCTTTATTAGTCCCTTTCCGGTCTCCCCAGCATCCTGTAAATTATGTCTCGAAGGTCTCGAGACATTTCAGGAAACGATTTCATCCGGCTCGCCTTCGCTCGTTGAATTTAACTACGTTAATATTCGCCTCCCACGTATACCCTTTCGAAACTCCTCTCGGCGCGGTGGCCTGAGCCCCGCCATTAAAACCGGGCAAATATTTGCTAGCCGCTTTTGGCTGCTCTTCATCATCCTATCTCGCAGCGTGCTCCGGGCTCCAGGTAGAGGAAGAGTAAATAAGAAATGATTTCAGAACGATTTCTGTCGAGCGAGTCACCAAGTCAAACACACACTTTCCGACAACCGGTGTCCTCGTCACGTTGTCATTCATCGTTCGACGGGGATGCGCGAGACCCGTAGATCGGGATCGAGGGGATCCATAGTCGCCGCGGGAGTCACGATGTCCCGAGCACACCGCACCGCACCATTGTCATTCGATTTTCATGTTCTGAGGGGATCGTTTGTAACCGTCCGATCGGACATGATTTCTGGTATTCGACTTCGAACTTGTTCCCCGAGGGATGATCTATAGGCTTGTTATCGGTCAGAGAGGCTGTGCTGCAGTCGATGGAGAATAAAAACGATTGCTCAAATGTTGTCACCAGTTAGCGTACCGAAACTTACGTATCCGTGCTTTTAGTATTAACGCTGGAACTACCGAGCCCTAAACGAGACTGATTCTTTTGAAATAATAATTAGATTGCGGATTTAATGTATTTGTAACAAAAATGGACAGCTACAATTTACGATAGAAAATAACTAAAAACAATTCAAGATTCTCGACGTATTAGCACCGACCTACTAAAATTATTGAAGGGAGATCGAAATTCCTAATTAGCCCTTGTTACTTCTAAGTGATGCAGGTGATTTTTATTTTGCATAAAGAGATCCGCAGTCTAATAATAATCATTATACTAAAAAATTTCTCAAGATTATATTTCTATAACTTCGAAAATGATAAAGGAAAAACTAGTAGTTTCCGTGTTTGTTGTGTAGACTTTAAGGTCGACTATATTTCAAACGATTGCCTTGTTAAAAAGCGCATATTGTGTTATTTACAGTAATTTTTTATAGGAAAATACAGGTGCCAGATAGTCTACTCAAGGATTAATTACCACCGATCAAACCGTGAAAAGTGCAACACCTGCAACTACACATATGAACAAAAATCAACATCCATATAAAAATTGAGCGATTTCTATCTACTTGAACCAAGTCCGAGCTTGGTGAGTTAAAATACAGAATTAGGACGATGGAGGCGTTTCGTTCGGATCAGAAATCGTCCATGGGACTCGTTTTTGCATTCCCAGCACGCATACACTACTGTGCAAAAGAAAGCAGCACCCAGTATAATTATAAGATACAATGACAAACAATATCTTTATGTATTGTGGACACTGTATTGTACAATGATTGATTTATTGCATTTGAAGTATTAGATAATCCGCGATAACACATATTCTCAGAACTATTCAATTGAACAGCAGAATCCTTTTTCAAAACTGTGTTCTTATTTGATTTGGCGCTTCTCTTTCTGGAGCTTCTTCCTTTTGCACAGTAGTGTAAGTCTCGCCGATCGTCGGTGGTTGGCAACGATGACGCAATTGTTTCGATCCCAGAGGCGAGGAGAGCGGCGGTTTGCGAAGCTGCGCGAAACGTGCACGCCATGCCGGTGTTCAAGGCGTCCCATGCATGTATCGGCTGGAAAGCATTGCTACGGTATCCATAAACCACAGAGGGGAAAGAGATATGTATGCGCTCTCGGAATAGGGGGTCGCGTCATCCTGATATCCGATACCGCAAAAAAGACATCCGCTCGCGCCTGTGTTACGCCGAGTCAGACTCGGATTAATTGGTCGAACGCGAGTCGATAATCAAAGGCTCCCTCTCATAGTTAAGATCGACCGTAAAAACCGTCGATATCGGCGAGGTAGTTACACTTCGTGTTGATCATGATTGGTTATCACACGGAGACTCGATCTTCGAGCTTGAATCTTCCGGTGGTTGGAGAACGTCGATACATGTTGCGTTTATCATTTCTTATTTTACATCAAAATCCGTAGCGTATTGATGAGGTTTAACAACGTTCCGCTACGAGACAATAATATATTATACATAAAAGATAAAATATTTCATTTAGTTTTCCATAAAGCGCCCTTTGAAATTGTAAATTTCGTTCATGATTAATTTAACCCGCAAGCGGATGAACATTTTCAATTATATTTTTCGGCCATAAAGATGTAATAATTAGTCATCTATCAAGAAAAATTTCCGACACACAAATGGTTTCATTACAGTATCTTTAACCATTTGCACTCGGAGCTATTTTAACTGCAAAATTAAACATTTCTTTCGATCTAGAATATTTCCATTCTGTATGATTTTTTAAATTTGGTGGATATGAAATTGATGTAATACTTCATACAATACTTAAATGTTGAGTAATAATGTCAATTATTAATGTCGCCACAGAGGCGTCACTCGAGTGCTAAGGGTTAACAAATGTTTCTCATTTAGCCATAAACATTGCTATGAAAGAAGAACAAGATCCTAAGGTGACTGAAACCAACCATAGAAAACTTCTCAGCGCTATAACAATAACACGACGGTGTCTCGTTTATAAAGAACGTTCCGTCGATTACTCTTATTCCATTGCGCAGGCTGCTCAACGCCGAGCTATAACAATAACGTCAAGTCCTGTTTATGAAGAACGATGCGATGATTGCTTTTATCGACTCGCGCCAGCAACAGTTCACGAGACCGATACAAACGATCGCTTAGAGATTGTCAACGCTCCGACGAGCTCTCTCGACGACGTATATTTACGTCTAGTGTAAGTGGAATTTCCATTCGGAGCCGTGACGACATTCTCCGCGACGATACATTACTAACGGCGCTCCGATTGGTCCGTGTTTCTCGTTAACAACTCCTTAACAAAGTCGCGGGTCACATTCTCGCAAAGGAAATAGTTACTTCAAATGACATCAAGGGAGTACGACATTTTTGGGACACCCTGTATATTAAATGTAATAAAAGGATTAACATTGAACTAAAAAAAGTAACTGTGTTTTGTTATCGATCGTATGTTTGTAATAAACAAGATGTATATATGATATCGGCGCAACGGTTCGATAAAAAAAAAACAATTTAAAGCAATATTGCTAGATTAGTTAACCTTTCAACGTTTCGATCCCAATATGGATCCTTTTCAAGAAAGAAGAAAAACAAAAAAAGTAAGTACAAAATTGCAGGCAATTCAAGCCACCAGCTTCCTGTATTAAATCCGACAAGAAAGTCAACTTCGATTTTAAAGAAGCATGTACGAGATGCGAAAAGGTGTGAAAAATACTCTAGCGGTTAATTCAAATCTTTAGTCATTTAAATAAAATCCGATATAAAAAATCAGCATTGAATTGAAAGAGGTAACTAGAAAAATAAGTAAAACACTATGTATACATATAAATTCAACCACAGCCTCCCCAGAATCTTCAAAAGCATTTCCTCGGAAGGGTTAATCGTCACGGAGAGACTGCGACGAATTTACGAGAAAAGTGCTTAAGAAAATAGTCTCGGTGACCAATTAAACCTGTCAACGCTCTAGAGTAGTTTCTCGGGAGTCTCTTAGAGTGCCCCGCTGACAATTTTCGTAGTCCCCGTATGCTATCCTGCTCGCTGTCGACCAAGTGTGTCCTCGCGGTGCGGTGATTCAAATAGTGAACCGTGCTACACCACGGTAACACGTTCGCGTGTCGAATCGACTTTGTAGCTTATCCTTCCGCGGGGCGACAAATGGTAACGGGACAAAAAGGACTCGCATAATTACGCTAGGCTATATTTGGGACCGTACAAGGGGGCTGTACGTTATTTTCGATGGCGGGGTTCGTTGTTCCGCGGGCCGATGACCCGCGAAAACCGAGAAACCAACGCGCGAAACCTTGCGCGGTGTTACGGATTGTGCGTTACTAAATTCCCCGCATAGTCTTGTCATTCGGAGCATCGCGAAAAATTGTGTAACATTGCTGGAACGCTTTTGCGGGATTAATAGTTTTTAAGCTTATCGCTTTCACTGTACACAGTGAACCACGAAATTATTTGAACGCACTTTAAAACGGTATAACTTTTTTGCAATTGTACCAAGCGACCTGATGTTTTGGATGCAATTAGAAGCATTGGTTCACCAAATGATCTGCAGAAAAGATTTTTAAAAAGTTACAATTTACAAGGTTGCGTGCATAAATAAACAAGCATTTTTTAAAACTTTGGATCCTTAATGAAAATTTAAAATATACGTTTTGTAGATCTATGTTAGTTATACGCATGCTGAAAATTTCATCAAAATCGATTAACATACCCAACAGCTACGAGTGGTTAAATGTGATGAAAATCATAGTTTTTCGCAACTTTTGCTCAGTTTTTTTTTCTGCGTCAACCGATTTCGATGAAATTTTCAGCATCTGTATAACTAACGTACATCTACAAAACGCATATTCTAAATTTTCATTACGGGCTCTAATAAAAAAGTTATAAATGGTGCCTTTTTTACTTTCTCATGTAATTCTTAGCAATTGCAATTTTTTCAAAATCTTTTTTGCATGTTATTTGGTAAATCAATTCTTCTAATTGCTGAGAAAAGTCAGGTCAATTGGTCCGATCATAAAAAAGTTATACTGTTTTAAAGTGCGTTCAAATACTTTCGTGGTTCACTGTATCTCTTTAGTTTGAACACAATACAGCCCCCGATAAACAGAATGTTTGCGTCAATTGTAAGACGCAGGAACTATGTAGACATTCTTCAATTTTTCTCCAATAATTTTAATGAGAATTGTGAGGATCCTCGGGAACCGACTGGTGAAACTTTTGTATGACCACTTCTGTGTCAACCGTTAATTAAGACTTCGTATTGTTAGAGTCAGTTGTGTATTTTACAAATCTATCTAGGAGATACTTATTATTATCTTATATTTTATTCTGAATGTGGGATAATATCAATGAATTTTATAAATGTGCAATTATTGGGTCGTTAGCTTCTCAAGGGAAACAAGACTTGCTCTCCATGACTTTTGCAGTCTTCGAATCACTTTAGACCGTTAACGCTATCATTATACTTGCTGCAGCGAAAACGTAGCTGGCAACTATACCTTTCCAACGGTACACATTCTTTCTGCGTAATTCTGATCCTATGAAATTTTATAGCTAAAAAACAAAACGTATTCCAACCCTTACGACAGTCTCTTACAGTAAGATTTTTAGATTCTTTAAATGTCTCCACAGTTTTGTATTTGTATAACATCGGTAGTCTACCAGCAATGAACAACTTAATTATCGAAGTTTCAGATAGCAGAGGTTCGACAAAACGCAGGTAAAAGTAATTTTTCGAAGACAAGTAAACGCGGTGGAGCCGAGGAAAATGATCGGGGCAATTGCTACAGGAGATAGCGGTGAACGGGGGAATAGGAGCGAAACGATCTACTAATTAATGAGTCATTGTGCTATTCGAAATGAAGAGTCGAGGCCTATCGGGCCGATTAGTTTTACGAAACCGAAGAACGACGGTGCACAATGGAACACGTTGGCCTTAATTGATCGCAACGCGGGGGAGGAACGAAGGGGAAAGGAAAAACGGTTTGAACACGGTCATGCACACGAGCATTCGAAACGATTCGGCGCAACAATCGGATATGGGACGATTCGAACAAGAGAGCCTTTCATCGTCGATTTCCTTGTTTTCACGTGGCGGCTGTTCCACCCACGAGCGAGCGCGCCGAAAAGCCCGCGGTGCGTGACGCCCCACGCACTCTTCTCTCTTCTCTCTTCTCTCTTTCTCTCTCTCTCTCTCCCTCTTATTTTCTCTCTTTCCAGGCATGCTCTCCAGTGTATCGCGCAGGCCCCGATGCATTTTTAACACCCGCCACGCGTGTAAGCCCGTCGAAATACGCCCTATTAATAGAACTCACCGACTCGACAACAAAGGAACCAGAGGAACCAGGAATCCTTTTCGACTGATACTATGCCGGAAAAATTTTCTATGGAAAAAATGAATGTGAGACGATCTGCTAGGATCTGGGAATGCGATCGTAAATAGACCTTTGAGAGGATTATGCTGACACCGGCGAAGAGAAACGGTCTTTGAAGTTCGCGCGAGTAAGAGGATCCGTGGAACCTGGGTGCTTTGAGTCGCATTTTTCAGAATTTGCAGATTTCAGGTTTTTAGATAGTATTCTTACTTTTATGTGGTTTTTAAGACTTTTATGATGTTTGCTGATAAAAATGCATGTATTCTTTCCTTTCACACTTTGCATTCTAGATATATGTATAATTATTTTCATTTTGCGTATACGAAATTGGTCCAATTTACTCTAACGATACTCAAATGTTTAGTAATTTACAAAGACAAATAATGCAAGAAATATTTTGATTATAACCATTTTCACAGCGACGCCTAATTTGGACGAGTCGAGAATATTGTAATAATACCCATCCGAACGACTTGTCTTGGACAGATAAATCCCCGTTGCTATGCTAGAAATCAGGACACCTAAAGATAGCTTCGACAGAAAAGAAAATAACCTGTCTTTCCGAAAACATAAAGAAAGAGTATATGTATATTCACTCTGGCCTAGTATCAACATGATAGAAAGAAAAATATTTCGTAAAGCTCGTGAAGTGAAAAGCTTCGAATAAAATGCTTTAGAAAGAAAAATATTTCATAAAGCTCGCGAAGTAAAAACCTTCGAACAAAATGCTTTTCCGACAGTCGCATGCGAGTCATAACCGAATGATTACAGTGAGTCGTGCAATTGTTATAGCCGCCATAGTAGGAAAACTATCTGGTTTGGCCATGGGACTGATAATGTTATCTCGCGTGTTGCTATATTCATATAATACTTGCAATTTTTAAACCCAGATACCTAAAAAACAGTAATAATTCAATGTGTCAGGGTTGGTTGTCTCAATGGAAAATAAACAAACTAGGCAGGTACATAGTCCTAATAATTCGCTGCGCCACTGGTTATTAATTTATTGTATGATTTATCGGATGTCTCCCAAATAAATATACGATTAAGAAAATTCATTGCAAACAGGACATTCTGTACCTAATTTTGTCCACAGATAGCAGGTTCCACTCTCGAAAAGCGATCAAGCTATAGCGAACAGGAAAGAGGAAGCGATGATCGCATAAATACCAATCACCAGAGATTACTTAGCCGTCGAGGACTTCAGTCACGCGACACAATGGACAGACAATAAAAATTTCTCGCGACAGCTCCGTTGGATTCCAGCCAAGCGTGTTGCTTGTACATTGCACATACAGTTTACTCCCGGAACCGACAATGCGAAACCCGCGCGAGACAACCATTCAATCGACAAAAATCGCGTTTCGTTTCACCTGAAAATATTGGGTTGGCAAGAAAGTAATTTCGATATTTTAAGGTGAAATAGGCCATCATCGAACAAAACGGGAAAATATCTTATTCGTTATTGATTAAAGCTCAAGTTCATCGCTCGAATAAGGAAATTCGGTTTTATTTCACCTTAAAATATTGAAATTACTTTCTTGCCAATCCAATATTTCAGAATAAACATCCTAATTGGAGTCGCTTTAGACGGTGAACCACACTTTTCGGAACCAGGACCGATTTTTACAGGGTCCCCAATTAGATTCCATTCGCCTGCAATCAACCTCGAAGATCTATTTGCGAACGGCGATCGATCAGCGGCGATCGTTAATTAGCATCGCTCTCCCCTGTTATTTTGCTCCGAACGAAATTCTTCGTCGAGAAAGAAAACCTTTCGACTCTTCCTTTCCCCTTTTCCTCTCTAACATCTCTTCTGGTGCCCTCTGTCGCGTTTGCTGCCCTCGGAGAGTCCGATCGGAATTCGAGATTGATAAGCCGCGCGAGATCGTTAATTAGCTCGCCGGGGCCACGATATCTCGTTAATTGTGGGAGACCCTCGCGCGACGACCCGTTCCGACGAGAAGGAAAACTTTTATGTACACGAAAGGAATTGCTGCGCGCGCCCGCGGTCTCACTCTCTCGGTATTGCGCGCGCTTCGATGTAAATTATGCGCGCACTTAGACCTCTGGCGATAATGCAAATGGGACCACGATTGCCTTGCCAATGCCGGAATTCGCCAGACGTGTAATAGTTCTGCGTATTATCGGCGCATCCTTCGGGCTGACTTTCAACGTTCAGAGACGAACAGGAGTGCGAGAAAGAGGGAGAAGGAGGGGGGGGAGAGGGAGTGTTACAATTTTCCGCAAATTGTTATTGCATGCCGTGCCCATCGCTTGTAGAACCGATATAGAACTGTTTTTTCCATGGGTTATTATCGGCTCGAATTGATAGCCCGGTTCTGCATGGTGTTTTGCATAAATCGTTGCAAATGCACACTGTTTGATGAATGCTGTATCCAGTTTTGCAGCCCACTAGCAACGATTAAAGACATAAATTGAAGACTGAACACTCGGCTGCCTAGAGGCAACACATTAACTAGATTATTAGAGCAGAAATGTATAAAAATGGAACTTGAAATCGTGCACCTTGGTGCAGCAATTGTGAATTTTGAAAATTCGTGTGATATATCTTACATTTCTTCAGATCTTTCAGTTCTTTAACGTAGAGAAAGGTTACACTTTCTCTGAAGGGACCAAACATTTTCAACTTTTCTGAATGTAACTCTATACAATTCGATGAGAAAATGATGAAATGATAAATTCTAGTGCGAGGAATACAAGACCTAACTCAGATCTGGCGAATCCGCTCACTATATACGAATGGCTGCGTTCTAACCTCTCAAACGCGTTTGAATTCGAGCAATTTTACTCGTGTATAACTTTTAAACGAGTGAACTCCGCGCACTGAAACTTGGATTCCGCGCACTAGAATTTAAAGTTTTACTATTTTTTCGTGGAATTGTATAATATCACATTTATCGTGTTCTGTTGTTCTGATATGCTATAATATTTTTAATACGTGATCCGCTTCTGAACATTTCGTTTAGATCGGAAATGTTGATAAACGTTCGCATACCTTTAATACGAATGTAGGAAGTACGATAATATTAAATGCATAATCGCCTTGATACCACGTTTGCAGATTAGGTTACTGAAACAGGAAGGAAACTCCTACTCAGCCCCAAGGAAAATTGATTTTGCATAAAGACCCGCGGTCTAATTTTTATAAACGGCGTTTATTAATAGCAGCCGAGAACGGAGTATCAAGATAACGTTTCTTGAACATTTTTGCATAAATTAACACCAGGAGTATAGCTCCTGCGAGCGAAAGGTTGAGTGAAACGTGACCCATGCTGTGACTTTAGAAATTTCTGCACGAAACGACTAATATCCGTCTGTGAAGCATGGGAAACAATTAATCGCGTCTCTCTCATAATAATAATTATTACTCTGTAAAGCATCACTTCTAATATAGGCAAAAAGCACACGTCCCGATTTTCCCATTTCTAGGACTTTAACTTTATTGTAGAATAAAGCAAATTTTTCTTCCAGACACGACGATATTCATCACAGAATACATAGTATGAATGTACCCACCGTTTAGAGAATGACACAGGTGGCATTTCACCTTTCGGCTAATGACTCATCGCAGATAAGATTAAGTTTGATTGCGTACCAAAAAGAGGCGTGTTGCGTAACGGTCCCGAAACCGACATTGGAATCGATTCAGCCCGGAATAGTAATGAATTCCTGGCAATTACGTCATCATGACTGGCATCGTCCCGTGTGCGGGTGTACGCGTGGTTTAACCGTCAGAAAAATGGCCCCTGTGAACGAGAAATGCGGCGTGGAAGTGATCAGGCAGGTGCCCGAAACAACATAGGAACCTCTGTCTGTTCATAAAGTCCGTTCATAAAGATCGCCCTTATCCAGCTGTGGCCTAAATCGTGTATGGACGATGTATGTATGTATGTATGTATGTATGTATGTATACTTTGGAGCGGCCCTGACCGACGCCATTAGCGAGCCTGATGGCATAAGTTCGGTATAGTTCGCCCACCTTTTCGGGAAAAATCCCTAACATCCTTTCACATTTTCGTTGATACCAGCATTTTGCCGAAGCAATTTAAAATTTTTCATAGATAAATTTCAATGTGTTCAATAAGGAATTTGCATAAATGGTACATACATACTTTGCGAAAAGTTGACATATTTGTGTAACACCGTTGCTTTTAATATTTCCACGAAAACCAACAGTGTCTAATTCAGTTAGAATTTTTCGTAAATCGTCGTGTTCATTGATGAATTCACATAAACGGTACATACTTTGCGAGAAATTGAAGTGTTTGCGTAACATTTGTCGAACGGCTCGCAAAAACTGTAATGAATAAAACGACGAAATCAAATGGCAAACATTCTTACATTTACAGCATCCACCCTGAAGCAAATGGTTTACAAGCTGCATCGATTAAATGGCGCAAAGTGAATTTTACAATTTTGAACAGATTCCAATGCATGATCTAAGGAGCCAATCATTTTATGTTCACGTTTGTGATCGATTTGTATCGTATCGCTTTATTTAATGAATTGTGGGCGTCTTTTGTTGATCTAACTTAAAAATAGGGTCACAGCACGCGATCGCTAATGTCTATGGGAGCTCACGACCATAATCGGCCACGCAGAACGCACAGGAACGCGTTATCACGGTGCCATGATAAATTCGATCGGTACACCCACTGCTATTCAGATCTCCCGGCGATAATTCAGTCTAATTTTTCCATCAGAGAGGCTAATTCGATTGGATTCCCGACGACCACGCTAATCTCCAGGTTCCGTGGCCAGCGATTAATTGAAATTGAATAACGGCCACGGCGTGTTTCGCGTAATTACACCGAGATCGATGTTCTACACGCGATAATTACTAGCAATTACCGTGACAGAGATTCATTTCGCGTGATCGGGGAAAATCGAATTCGTCGAATCAACGCAAATTCCACCGTCCCTCTGCACCTTGACGTTCGCGTGGGTCAATTCTGACCCTGGTCTCTTCGATTGGTCATTATACCGTGGACCTTTATTACAGATCTACATTATAATCTTTATATATTTCTCAAATACAAGAGAACATGTATAGTAACGAACATTATTCTTATCGATTTTAATAAGCTGATGCTAATAAATTGATATTGTTCGATCCTTTCAATCTGTTCACTTTTAATCTTCGATTGATCATTATACCGTGGACCATTAATATAGAACTTCATTATAGTCTGTACATATATTTTTCAAATACTAGTAAACGTGTATAGTAACGAACATTATTCTTATTGATTTTAATAAGCTGATGCTAATAAATTGTGATATTGTTCGATCCTTTCAATCTGTTCACTTTTAATCTTCGATTGATCATTATACCGTGGACCTTTAATATAGAACTTCATTATAGTCTATACATATATTTTTCAAATACAAGAACACGTGTATAGTAACGAACATTATTCTTATCGATTTTAATAAGCTGATGCGAATAAATTGATATTGTTCAATCCTTTTTATCTGTTCGCTGCTTTAAATTGCACTTATTCGTGTTTGTCAAAAATGCATCAAATCCCCATTCCACTTGTCAGCGTCCACACGTCGAGTCTTTGGTGGCCTAACCGATAAAATGGCAGCCAGCATCCACTATTACCCATAACTTATCAAGGTAATCATTTCTGTGCCAGCTAGACACTTCGGTCGGGCATTCCCGGGGCCGGGTGCCAAAAGTTGCACGCATCTCCAACTATTTCCCAGTATCACGTGACTCGCTAGAAGCACGTGCGTGCGTGCGTCCGTGGGTGCGTGCGTGCGTGCATGTGTTCACGAAGAAGCAGTCTTCGTCTGCTGCTCTGTATTCGTCCGGTGATCCATCGTCTCTACGCCTAAAAATTCATCTATGCGTACTTGAGGACGGTGGGGAGTGGGCGAACACGAAGCAGAAGAAGAAGAAGAGGAAAAAGAAGAAGAAGAGGAGACCAGGACGGAATGCCGCAAGTAGGTTCAACGGCCTGACATCGTCTTCTCTTCGTCTTCTCGTGATCCCGATGCAGCGCGTTGCATCCTTCTGCTGCAGCCTCTTGGAAATAATGCTCGGTGCTGTCGCCAAACCACCATCACCGACGAGACACACGGAAAAGCAACGAGTAGGTGAACAACGATGTCAAGTGCGAGACCGTTCGTTCATGATTTACGAGCGCAACAGGGACTGAAAGGCGTCCGGACCTCTCGAGCTCGATGGCTACGGTACTGGGAACATTTGTAACACGATAGCAACTTCCGATTAAATGATCTTCTCGTACATCTCCCTTTTAGGTTCTACTTTGTCGAAAAATTTCTAGCACAACGGGCTTTTTTGTTCATTTCTCTCCCGTACTTCGGTCTAGGCTGCTGCCGGTGCATAAGTTTGTCGATCAACCCTCTAACAGTGGGCCGGTTTTATAACTCTGTAATGGAGAATGTTTAGGACCAGCCGCGGCTCTATTTATCAATTTTTTTGAAAGATATTTCTTATGATAATTGTTCTAAAGAATTTAGTCGTCAAACATTGATCAAGTTTTTGTCAAACCAGCGCTACTGTCTTATCTAGTGCGTCCGAGAATCGTGTAAATAAGCATAGAGGTTTGCAAACGTTTGTCGAGGAACTTTCCTTTTTAGACCCTCGTTTGTTCCATAAACGCGTTTTCTGTGTACGTTTCTGCTTTGCAAAATTCAGCGAAAGTTGACTCTGGTTTCTAAACACTTTCAGCATTTCCCAGAAAGTTCCTCGTTCATTTAGAATCTGAATCCCTCGCATTCGCATAACGCACCATGAACGGTAGTTCACTGTTTTCCTTTAATTACTGATATCAGTAAAAAATGAAAGCCCTTTAACAGTTTCACTTGATAAATTACACAAATATTCGATATCTGTGACCAAGGCGATTTCTGAACTTCACATGTCCACGTTTCATTTTTTTTTTCTCCTTTTTTCGTTTTTTATCGATAGTATCGGGGTCTTTTTTATTGGTCGGTCACGCTCATTGATTTCTTTTTATCGGGCCGACACCGTGTTATCGCGTGAACGGATTAGCGTGCACCTCTTCTCGAACGGGAAGAAGGTGGAGACACCATTTCGGGGCGTAATTAAACATTTTAAGCATGCCTCGGGAATACTTGGAAAATGGTGGTGGCATAGAGGCACGAAGAGGGTCGTCGCACGCCGCGCCACGCCGCCGGCACATTGAATATTTTAGCCGTTTCTGGGTCAGGGAAAATTATGTCGTCGTTGAATTAAATCCGCTTTCGTTGTCGGACCACTCGCTCGTGTCGAAGAGAGAAATAGTAAACACGCGAGTCCCGACGACGGAGTCGAGTCCCAGCTCTCCGTAACGAGAGGAACGACAGACACGATTACACTTAAGACCCTCGGATCATGCTCGTGTTACCTAACTCGTAAACGGGGTCGTTTTTACAACGCGCGAATTCCCCGGCTCAGTTGCCTCCTGCCAAAAATTCTCGCAACGGTACTACTTCAAACATTTCGCAACTGAGAAATGATTCTGCAGCTTTAACCCTAACCTTCCACAAAACAGGCAATCCGAACATCTGCAGATCTTGTGGTAGAATCATCACTAGATTCTGGGTCCTTATATAAAATTAAAATTGTTTGCTCTGGTTACAACAAACTAGAGCCACTTATCATTTTCAGTCTTCCTTTGGTCATTTCAGTACGTCAAAACTGATGTATTAACACTCTTCAATTTATTATTTTATTATTAGTCTTTCGTTTGTTTCGTTGTTTCGTTTGTTGTTGTCAAATTTCGACATTCATTATTTTGTAAAAACTAGATTTAATTTATCCACAACACAGAAGAGATGTCGTTGATATATTTTAGATTTTATGCATTTATGACAAAAAAGAGTAAGCGCAATTTGAAGCACATACTGGTTAGATTAAAAGAATTTAAGAAGCTCACTTGTGCAGCTCACTAAAATCATTTAAAGAAGAAGAAACTTCTGGCTGCTGAGTCCTGCAATCGATGCAAATCATTTTTATGAATGAATGAAATTGTAATTGGAAATGTTTAATAATAAAAATGATATTGTTTCATTATTCAATACTTTTAGCGAGTCGCATGTCCCCATTCAGCGATTAGCAATTCCGATGAGTGAGTCACTGTAGTTAAATATAAGTGACCAATTAACGCATACACCTCAATGAATAAGAACCAAGTTGTTGTTCATTGGAACGGCGATGTGTAAATCAATACGGAATCGAAGATGCATAGAAAGTTGCAGTTAAGTATATGCGTACATATGACGAAAGACAAACCATTCACAAACAAATCCAAGAATAACAGAAACTTACAATCTCAAACACGACCAACAAATTACCACTTTCCGTCAAACAACCGCAATTTCTCAAACAAACATCAAACAACCATCCGCCGACAAACGAACCGATAGAAAGCATCATTAACCAGTTAGCTGTGTACGAGTAGAATGGCCACGGAATCAAATTAGTTACGTTTATGTTAAAATTCTTGTGAAAATTAAAGCACATTCGTAGCATTCTGAGTTGAAGTAACTCAATGAAGCATTTCAAAATTTTTGGCACCGACTTAGAAAATCAAGCTGCACGGCTAAATGGTTAAGGGTTTATCTTTTAGATCGAACCTTTGAAAACAGATTGCATTGCAATTGCACACCTGTCTGTTTCTCGCTCGCTCGTCTAAACGCGGCTCCCCCGAATCTACCCGAATGGCGTTTCACCTCGGAGCGTGACGGATCAGACTCATTCACTGCCTACCAATTGTGTAATAATTGTAAAAAATTGCAAAAAAAAAACGATAACACAGAATTAATTCTAACAACAACTAAAGCAAGGTTTTCACTTGAATAAATTGAAGAAGGTTGCGAAGATGCGGTTAAATATAGACGACCGTCCTTCTCGTCGAACTGGCAAGAAATCATTTCCTATTAAGACAGCGACGAGTTGAATGACTAATATACACGATGCTTGTTCTCGAAAAGGCGATGGCGAACGAAGAAGTCAGTCGTTAGAAGAAGAAGAAGCGAGCCTTTTCAAAGCCGATGGCGCCTGTTGCGACGCGATTCGTGTCGAAGTTTAATGAATGAAGCGCGGTTATGGCAATTCGTAGGCCCGTTACGGGGGCCCGCGTACATCATAATAATTGTCAAAGGGGACCGCAGATGTAGGGGGGTAAAAATATGGTGTGACAAAGAGAGGAAGAAGCAGAGGATGGCCGGTCACGTATGCAAAACTGTGAAATATAACGGGGTCGTCGCGGTGGGCGAGATCGCGAATACTGATGTTACATTTGAATAATTATCGGCCGAGATTCGGACGAGCAGCCGCCGCCGCCCCTTACATAATAAAACCGAGCCGCGAGGATATATGGCGTGCTAATTTCAATAGCGAGCCGAAGACGGATTTACAATGCAAAGTTCCTCGCGCTCGCGCGCGGCGCGAAATTCGAATCACGGAGACACAGTTCGCGGAACCGGATGGAAATTCGTTTCTTTCCATTCTGGATCCTTAATTATTCAGAGGAGGTCGTTACGCCAGATTCTATCAGCGATTTCAATGAACCCACGATCTATCTAGAGCGGCGATATTAATTAGGGTCACGATAGTCAATATTTGACGGCGGTGATCGTATTATTAAGGTCAGGTTCATTTTCTTGAAGCTACGGCGGCTGCGATTACGTTGTTGCGAATTTCCTTCTGCGGTAAAATGCTGATAAGTAGACTGCAGATTTCATGCATTTACAAGAAAAATGGTTAGGTGTAATTCGTTCGGTTGCATATACGAAAGTCTGTTTCAATTTTGATCTGGTCGTGACTCACTGCGAACGTAGGATCTGATAGAATTCCAGAAAGGACAAAAATGCAGCTTTACAAAAAGGCAATAAATCTTGTCGAATACATACAAGATAGTGTAAAGAGCAACATCAGAAGATTACAGGCATGCTGACAATGCACGCTATCACCGGCTCCTCTGCCCACCAACGATCGTTCGTTGCCTGCACCCTCTCTTTACCTCGCCTCGTCATTCCTGGAATACTTTCAGTTCAGGCCACTTTCACTTTGGTCCCAGTTATCGGATGCTCGGATTATCCATCCGGGAGACCTTGAGGCATCACGAACAGTCCAAGGACAGTGGGTATCGGCATCGACATTAGTCAGAAAACTCACTTCCTGTCGTTCCCTCGATTACAGTTACATTTCCATCCGCTGCGTCATAGTTCGCCAGCATTCCCACCCTTTTATCTTTATGACGGTACCGCGAGTTGTACGGGGGTTTGTTAACCGGCCGTGTTTCGGGTGCGAGCGTCCGGTGTGAAAAGGCACCAGGATCGAGATCCACCCCAGCGAGGGATTGTGTTTGTAGACTTTTCACGGCGTTCTTCAGCTATGCTTCCTGTACAACTATTCCGACCCCTTATAATCGTTAAAACAGACCGGCGACCTCCGCGTCCGCTGACAACCAGTCCTCTTCCTCCGTTTACTCACGTGCTGCAGGATTTATTATCGGTTGTCGCTCCGGGACCGAGCCAAGACTAATTATCTTCCATGGGGATGAATGCCGAAGGCCGTTTCCCTACACCATGGAATCTCTTTGTAGCCGCCATCATGGCTACTTTCGCGGCAAATGTACGCGTATTTTCGACGCGTAGCGGTTTAATGCGAAAACAGTCGCGACGCTATTAAACGAGCATTGTTATTTAACCTCCCGACCCCGGTATACATGCACACGTCGCTCGCGGAAATATATTCGCGGTGATCGAACAGCCAGACTTCAGAAAACGAAGAACGTTCGTCGCCGGTCTGCAAAATTCTTCGTACAATCTAAATCGGCGATGTTTAAATTGTTATAACTCTGTAAATAGGAGTCGCAGAATCATGAATATGAAGTCGTTTTAAAGCTCGAAGCCTCTACTTTTACATACCGTCGTTCAATTATTTTAGAAAATTTTTTGCACAATGTAGCAGGCGGAAAACTGAAGACATATTGTTTTCTCTGAAATACCAAACATTGTAGGAATAAAACGTCTCTGAAAACGTTTTAAAACCATTTTTTTCGGCTGAACCGATTATGGACTTGAAGATTGAGTTTTCCTCTTTACAACGAATCCTCGAAACTTGATGTACGATTTTTTTTACCCGTTTTATAAACAAAAAATGCAGAACAAGTTCGGCTCTGCAAAGCTCTCATGGTGTACTTCTGTGGCCAATACCTTTCATTTAAGCATCCGATACATTCATTTGTTAATAACTTGTCATTAAGACAGTTCTTATTTTTTGACGTTGGATCAAACGCATTCGAACCGTGACTTGTCCGCACGGTATATAGTCTGAAATTACCAGCACACCCGTTAGCCTGCGAGGATTACGAACAGCCGGATCGAGAGCTCGTGACTCAGGGCCGATCGTTCCCGATCGGTAATAACGTTATTACTTAATAATCTGCGGTCGTTCCGGGGTTCTGATACGCGTCGGAGAACGAACGGTGGCAAAGTGGGAGCAAGTAGCTTTAATCGAAGAAACGTGTAGACAAGATTTATGCCGTCTCGACAGCCGGATCGGTAGTATCGTTTGTCGTAGAATACCAGAAGCGTTGGAAGTGTTGCGATCGGTGAACAGCAATTAATTAGTCCGAGAGGACGAGGGTGGTGGCAGAGAAGAGCCGAGGAGAGGAGGGTAACGGGCTGGTGGGTAACGGGCCCCGCAGGTTCCCTGGGACCTGATGTAGGTTCAGGTTCACGTTTAACCCGGCTTTACCTGGAACACCTGCCCCGAAGAATGTGAGCGCGAGCCTCTTTCGGCTTGGATTTTTCAGCACCTGGTTGGTTCATGTTGTCCCGATCCTCGATGCTTTACACTTTCACTGGGCATTCGATAATTCATTCATCCTCTTTTGTCGCTTTCAGCCTCTGCGTACAATTCTTTCAGGTTCCTCTCTTGGAGATCGTTGAAGGATAAAATTCAGAGACAACTCATTTTCTCGGTGGAACGAGAAATTTTTACCGAAGAATCTGGTTTAGATACTTAAATTGATAGAATTCGATTGGGAACTTACAGAATAAAGTTCATTTCTTCGTTAAAAACATGATTTTTGACTGAAAAGTCTAATTTTCTGATTTCCAATCAATTCTATTACTACTAGACAGCGGATATTTATGCAAAATAAAAATTATATGTTAGATATCTTCGTAAAAAGGGTCATTGGCAAAAGCGCTCGGACACGTGTCTGTTTATTTTGTCTCTAGAATCATCACAAAAACAATCATTAAAGTTGGCTACCCCACAGGTGTGACCTCACCTTGCAAGCAGCAAGCGATTTTCTATAAAATTCTGTGATTCCCGTTGTCGGTAAAAATTGATTTACCATTTCCCGAAACAGTGTCATATCTGAAATCTGCGGTGGTCCATGTGCAAATATTAGAGCAGCCCGTTTGACAAATCGGATAACAATTTCTCTTTCGAACGTCTAGAAACGTTTCACTTGCGAGCTCCGTGTACCAGATAAGATTGGACGCGCATTCCGTCCATCTATTGTGGCGTCGGCGTCGCGTCATTTGTTAAACGTTACAATGCGACGGGCGAAACAGCGAAACAGCGAACAACGCGAAAGAACGGGCCATGTCGAGCATAGGCGGCGGCGTCATGGCGCGATAACGATACTTCCAGAACGATTCTTACCGTTCCACGGGTGAAAGTATTCCCTCGGATGCTGGGAGAACGCGAAGGGCGCCTTAAATTTACCAACGACGATCGAGGGAATGCGGTTTTCTTGTACGGAGAACCTCCTTGTCGCGAATATTCCGATTTTCTAGAAAATCGTACGATTCGAGCGGGTATTCTAAAATAGCAAGGAATATTTTCGGAAAACCTACTGAATCTTCTTCATTGCGATTTTTAAAACTTGTTCATTGGTATTTCAAGTCCACGTGTGATTTTTTCCAAGTCAAAATAAGTGAAATTACAGGAGTCATACATTCTTTAGTAGAACATCTTCTTAAAAACATGGACGGTTTCTATGATTCCGGTCTTTCTACGACACAAAAAAGTGAAATTATTTTAAAAAAAGAATGGCAGCATCTTGAAGTTAAATAGCCGATTTTTTAAATATTTTTCGGTCTTACGAATAGTACGATAAAAAAAATAAGATATAAGACAATTTTTATGAGAGACCCCGGTATATCAGCGAGGGGTTAAACGCATTACCATCGGATACAACAGGGACAAAAGAAAGAGCACTTTCTTCAGCGATTAGGATCGAGAAATCAGCCGGTCGATAGGTTAATCGCGAGAGGCACGAGTCGCGAACGCGCTTTTGTCTCCTTTTCGCATATTCATGATCGTCAGTGATCCAATAGGATTGGAACCGGCGCGGCGCGGCGAGCGGCTGCATATTCATCGAGAGAGCTAGATCCTCGAGAGCACGTGGCGGTAAAAGCACTTCAGCCCCGGTAATGGATCGATCTTCAAGGTGTGTATCGCGATGCGAACGTGAACACTGAACGCTGTCGGGAACAAGGAGAAAAAGCTCCGATAGAAGATATTCCGGACGAACACCCCCGAGGCGTCATTTGTCTGGCACCTCCCCGATGATTACACCGAACCATTTACCCTTTTTTATCTTGCTCGAGGAACACGCCGGTCTTTTTTACCCTCCGGACACGTTTCAGACTCTGCTAACCCTTTTTTTCGAAGCGATAATGGGGCTCTTGACGAGGGGTGCAAATGGCTACCGAAAGACAACGATTCTGGAGGTCTACAGCCTTCTCCGGAAAATTCATCTTGCGCGAGATGCCACTGCCATTTCAAATCGTACACCTTATTCCAGCTTAAAGAAAATAATTCAGACAAGATAATTGAACGCTACTTATTGGAATCTGTTCGAAATCCTCGCGAAGAGTCTGAGTCGATGTAATGTTATCAATATTACGCTTCTGCGCTTATTCAAGACGAAAAAGCTTAACCAACTAATCAGCGACCGTCGGTACGGTTAGTTAGGCGACTCGGTGAAAAATTCGATCCGCCTCGGAGATAGCATTCTTTAATCGTCTCGGGTTCTTCTCGGCCATTAGGGTAGTCGTTCCCGAACAGGCTAATGTATCGATCGCTCGTGCAATTTCCCGCGCAAGCATCCGGCCGGCAAGAACTCGAAGCTCGGCCGTGTAATCATAGTAATTTTCTGGTGTCGACTGGTCGGCCCTGTCGCGTTCTAGCTTTTTAACGGCACAGCACGCCGACCGAGGAATCTTTGGATCGCTGCACATGCAACTGACGCCGTTGCCTCGGCAGCCGCGGCGTATCGGAGAGGAGAGAAGAGAGAAGAAAAAAAAGAAGAGGCAGAAACATGGAGAGGAGAAAGCCGAGTGGTTACACAGAGGAAACTCTTCGGGAACGAAAGAACCAGCCGCTCGGTTGCCGAGTCATGTTTACAAACGCTTTGCCGAACGGCCCTCGGTTAAATGCCGATTTGAACCCCGGTGAAATCGGGCTCCCCTGCAATTGCACAAGCCTAAGCGACCAATGCGTTTTATCGTGACTTGCATGGCCCGCGATTCGCGCTTTTAATCTGATACCGCGAGACGTCGTTACACCCAGGACCATGGTTCCACGAAGAAAGCCGTTTGAGGACCACGACCGAAGGAGTTAATGCCTTGCTGACACTCTGAACCCTGGCTAGAACACGTGCAATTGATCTACACGATTGTTCCGGCGTTGTTTTCAACGATAAACTTACCATCGCTGGTACAATCGCCGGTTTCGTGTTCTTTGTGTTGCAATGGAATTTTTATATTAACCCTTAGCACTCGAGATGATTCCGAGGCACCGCTAACACGATTTTTCATTCGGACCATTTGCTTTGTTCTGTACTGCATTTTTTATAATACCTCATCCGTTTGGTTGGAATATTCTACGGTCTTAAAGATGCCTCTACTTGACTTTACAATAAATTTTTTTTAAATTCTTCGTTTTTCAATGAGAATTCCAATCGGCGGTGTTAAAAGTTGCTGTACCATTAATCACGATATTGTTTACATTATTAAATATGCTTGTATCTAATCGTCTAAATTACTAAACATTTAAGTATTATATGAGGTATTATATCAATTTCATATCCATAAAATGAAAAAAATCATATACGTACAATTTTCAAGTTAAAATAGATCCGATTGCAAAGGGTTAAAATACATCTCTCTAGTCCAGCACATATTGTTGTAGAAATTTTGTAGAAATTGTGGACAATTCTGGTAGATTTAGTATTGTTAGTTCTATAAGGCTAGATGCACTTTAATGCTTTCAAGATGTAACATTCGGTCGAGGATTCTGAAGTATGTACTTTGGAAATGTCTCCAATGTTTCTTGGTGAATCTCGCTTTTTCTGTTCCTGGCACCTCAATTGTTTACATTATTCAACGTGTCAGTATTCCGTAGATTATTAAACATTTAAGTGTTGTATGAGATTTAAAATAGCTCCGTGTGCAAAGACTTAACTTCGAAAATTGGACGAAAATAGAGCTGGACGTTGTAGTCAGAAGCAGAAGAGAAACTACTGAAAAGACTGTGAACCGAATAATTTACGCCTGACATTACCCAGGCCCCAGTTATGAAGATCTGAATATTTAGTCGAACCGCGTTTATAAATAATCCGTCGTATAATTAATCCGTCGAGATCAATAGAAACTTATTTCATTAGCCCCGGCGTAAATATCCCGGGCGCGGCAACGCAACTTCTAGCTGACGATTCAAACTTTTTACTCGAGTCGAAAAATCGTGAAGTTTTAAATCCAGTTGTGCAAAATATACACGCAGAGCGCTTGTCGGGACAAAAGTCAATTAGCCTATCTTAACCTCGGCAAAAAGAATCGCCTAGTCATCGATTACATGTGCACCGATGATATTACATCTGGCGCACACGTTACATGAAGATTCAATAGATAGAGGGTCTTCGGGGAAGGTGTTGGTCTTATGCAACCGAGTGAAACGACGATGACCACTTATGTAGTCGTCCTCCCATCGGTATTCGTGTCACAGAGACACCTCCTCAAGAGTCTCGAGATCGCATTCCTCGGAGAATAAGCTATCTCCTGTTTTCGAGCCGCTCGATACACCTGCAAACTTTCGAAACGATTTTCCCGAAGCCGAATCAATTGGTCGAAAACCAGACTTGTGGAGCACCGTCTTGATTGTTGATTAAAAATCTTCTTGTATGATATAATCGTCTTCCCCGACGCACAGTGGGGCATTTGACCCGATAAGTCGAAAAAAAACTATTTTAGCGTTATTTATGGGCTCAAGATCTCTCATGATATGGTAGGTTGTTGAATTCGTATTAATGTTAGTTATAACGTATAAAAAATCAAAGTAATTTTTATCTTTACCAACTTAAACGTCAATTGCATGTCCAAAACTATTATTTACCATAACTTCTCTGTACTATTTTTTTCAAGTAATAGTTTAGCACAATCTTAGCACAATCGTAGAACCGTGTTTCTCAATTTTTTGTCTTACTTTTTATATTATAGTTTTAATATTTTAGCGCGATGTAGCACAAATTTAGCACAACTTAGCTGTTGAAATGATTTAATTCAACAAGTGCGGGGTTAACTTCTAGAAGGCAAAATTGTATGAATTACGCAAAATTTTTGGAATTAACTTTTTTTTCTCTTTTCGGATCAAATACCTTACTGTGCGACGTTTCACAGACATTGCGGCTAGCTTCACTAGAAGTAGAAAGACACTTTGGTTAAATTGTATTAGATTGTCCCAAAAGTTTCCTTTGAGTTTAAGCAATGTCCTATGATTTTGGTTTTATTAAAATTTTATTTCTTTCCAATTTCTTTTGCATAAAAGTTGACAGTCTAACAACAACCAATAATTGTCCAACAACATTAAGTTATACATATAGTAAGGAGCATAACTGTTTCGACGCACTTTGAATCAGAATAAATTTTTTATGAATGGACCAAACAACTCCGATTTGTCTGTAAGGCTAGAAGAATAAGTTTAGCAAATGGCGTCTAATACAAAAATTTAAAAAAAGGCATTTGGTCGGAATTGTGATGAACAATAGTAAAAATTGATTTTTACAACTTTTTTAGCTGAGCCAATAACGAAAATTCGTGAAAAATTACAATTTTCTCCACTTTCGATCGTTTATAATTCGCAAGCCAATTAATCAATTTCAATGTAATTTTCATGATGTATATAATTCATACAGGTTTACAAAACGCATCTTTTAAATTTTCGTTATTGGCCCAGCTAAAAAACTCGTAAAAATCAAATTTTACTATTGTTTATCACAATTTCGACGAAATGCATATTTTCAATTTATTTATTAGACGTCATTTACTGAACTAATTCTTCTGGCCTTACAGAGAAATTGAAGTAGTTTGGTCCATTCGTAAAAAATTGATTCTGTTTTAAAGTGTGTCGAAACAGTTATGCTCCATACTGTACGTATAACAGATTCGCGAAAACCTAGAACTGTCCAATCTTCTGTGTACTTTTGAGCAACTGTATGTGCAACGGTATTTGGGGATCGCGTGATTCACATCCAGGAATCTGCAACGTGCAAAATCTCGAATACCACTGCGGTTCCGCAATTAGGCAATCAACCCTAACCATGTTCATTGGTCTGTACGGCCACACCAGGTTTCGTTGAACTTTTGCTGGATGTAATAACGGTTGCAAACGTCGAAGATCGTTGATCGAGGTGTCCGCGGTAACGAGTATGCACCTCGAGAGCACGCGTGCACGATCGATGCGATCGCGAATTTCAATCACGCGTTCCCTCGTGCACAGATTATCGGGAAAACGAATCTTATGACTTCATTTCCGAAGACCGATTGGGACAATAATCCCAGGGTACTCGATACTCTGTCGTAATGCTGGTTGCATGATTCTGATTATCGATTCCGTGTCTGTTCGCTCGTGTGAAAGGCCGAGTCAATTATAGAAATGATACCTCGTGGCGGGTTTCCATGTGTGATTCTCCGAGAGAGATTGGCGGGTTCGTGAGAAACTGTCAGTGAGGCTGATGATGAATCAATCGGGAAAAGAAACTGTTCCTTAAACGTTTCTAGAGTGCTCTGTGTACATAAAATGAGTTTACAATTTTTTCGTTCAATAAAACATCCTTTATTTGTGGCTGCAAGCACCTCATTCCTCATCTTTAAATAATTCTAGCACCGTCATTTTGTGCAACAGCAAAACAAAAAAGTATTACCATATTCCTCAAAGATCACACAATCCAGCCCCAAAGACAAGTTTCCGATTCACCCGTCCATCCCGTCGATTAAAATTAAATTTCTAACGAAGGTGCTGAATGGATCGTCGAAGATAACCGAACATATCTATCTTTAAAAAATTCTATCACCGCCATTTTGCACAGCAAAGGAGAAAAAAAATGTTGCCGCACTCCTCAAAGGTCACATAGTCAAGCCCCCCAAAGAAAAATTTCAGATTCAACTATCCATCCCGTAAAAAAAAATGTCTAACGAAGATACCACTTTACAATTTTTAGATAACCAAAGTGTTCAAAATTCTTCAGACTAATCCTGTCTTCCTCCATAAAAAATCGCTTCCAGCCATTCGACCGCTAATCAGAAATCAGCAAAGAGCTCGGACTCCTCCCAGCTACACCTGGAACTGCGACTTTCGATTCCCACGAACTACGAATCGTAGCACAATTACCACTACCATGCCCCAAAGAATCCGTTCGTCCTGTATACCGCGGCACGAGCGCAAGGTACACAAATCCATTAGCTTAATAAAGTTATTAAACCGGGCTCCATCAGGGGCAATCATCAAGCAATAAGGAATCAACGAATCCCTCGGAAACAGCTTTCCGAGAAACGCATCTCTTTCTACATAGGTTTCCTCGGCGAATACCTGAGCCCTGATTCGCTCGTGAAAGGATGATTGTTGCGACCTTCGGTCCACAGTGTCCAAAGGCAACTTCCTCCTCGTGTCCGCGACAAATAGCTGCGATTAATCACCAGCCAGATAAATTTCAGGGACCGTTGCGAACGTGCCTCGTGGCGACGTTGACGGAAAATGTGAACGGAGGCGGAAAATCAACAGGTTCTTCCTCTAGGTAATATACATAGTTAACAGTATGACAGAAACGTGTCCTAAAAAGCAACTTTCCGGAATTAATTCTGGCAGAATGAATGGAACTATTTTTTTCAACAAGCATCTTATCTGTGAATACATACACCACCGTGCAAAAGGAAGTAGTACCCGGCCATATTTAATAGAAAAGCGTAAAAAATCAAATAAGAACACAGTAAGTTTTGAAAAAGGATTCCGCTGTTTAATTGAATAGCTCTGAGAATATGTGTTGTTGCGGAATATCGAATACTTTAAATGCAATAAGTAAATCATTGTACAATCTAATTGTTCAATAGAATTTCTACATAAAGATATCGTTTGTCATTGTATCTTATAATTATACTGGGTGCTTCTTTCTTTCGCACAATAGTGTATGTATATATGTGTCGTGCGGGTTAAATAGCAATTTTTTTCAGTCGATATTTTCAGGACGACACTGCTTGAGAAACAAAAATCAGCCTTCTGGAAAGAATGCTGCCACTCAATAAATTTTTCAGATTTTCCAATAAAAAAAAAAGTACTACGTACAGTGCAATCTATGCACTTTTGAATGCAATGCTTGTTTAGAAGGAGGTTCCACAAAACTTTTTCGGAAAAAATTTCCGAAGATCACACCTCCAGACTGTTAACTAAACATGCGTTACGGAGTTTCGTTTCGCGGAATCTTCTTCGCCCCGCAATTAATCTCACGGGCAACGGCGCGGCGTTTATAAAACTCCATGCCCCGTGTAATCTCCTTCCGTTCCCTCAGATGCTATATTATCTCTCTGCCAAGCCGAGCCTCGTGTAAACACCTTATACCTGAAATTTCCTGGTCCCGCGATAATCACGGTAAACATCGTCGCGACGGAAAGCAGACCTTTGATAATCTCGAGACCCTTCTTCTCGCCTTTTCTTTTTAGCCCGAGATACAAGGTCTCCTGCGCCGAGTGCATTCTCGCCGGTGCACCGTTGATTTGAATGTGCGTTGCACTTCTTACGAGACCGCAATTGCTGGGGACAGTCACGCCCACAGATGGAGACCATGGATTTTCATTCGTTGCGATGGGAAAGTGGAATGTGTGGCTGAGTTGAATTCGTTAGAAAAACTTCTGATTCGTTGTAAGGAAAAATGTAGAATTGTTTCCTGTATGCCTGCGCGCTTCTTTCAGTTTTCTAACACTTCGATTGCAGAAACAATATTATGAAAAGGCTCATCAAATTTAAGTGATATGTTCAATGCTTTAATTCGTTAACTTTGAGTTGGTAAGTTATGGGGTGACATAATGTTTTTATTAAGAAAGGTTAAATCTTCCAGGAATAAGATTACATGACGATTAATTTCATTCAGAGTAGATTGATTTAAAAACAGAATTACTTCCTGTACATTCTACTTTAGCAGATATTAAAATATATACATATTTTTAATTGCAGCTTGAAGGGTTGGTTCCATCTAATCGATATGATGATCGATAAAAGTGTACGTGTCAAACATTTCTTTGGATAACTATCTCGTAGCAAATAAATAAATAGTATAACTATTCTCCCCTGTAATAGTAAAAAATCTCCCCTGCTTTATAAATATTCTAACATCAACGTACGTGGGAACTTCGATGAGTAATTTGATATAGTATCTAATACTGCAGTTCTCGTAACTATTGGGTTCGAACGCAAGTTCGCAGCGTTTTTAAATTAAAACTCAAAGATAAAATTAGGATATTTATACATAGATTTATTCAATAACTTATTTTCCATTCTCTTCTGTTATTTCTTGCCATTTTTTACGTGACTTATTATGTTACTCCATAAACCTATGAATAAATATCTTAATTTAATCTTTAAATTTTGATTTAAAAACGCTACGAACTTTCGTTCCAGCGTAATATTTCAGGATAAAACGTCCATTACCCTGTATACTTGTGAAATATTCTGCTTGGTAATATTAAGCGACCTCGAGGTTCCTCGATAGTTCAGTCGAATTCCAGAATTTGAATTTCAAAGCGTGCCTCGATCGGATCGCATTAAGATACGCGAACCGCGAATTAGCGTAGTTGGCACGCTTGACGTCTGCCCACTGCTAACCAGACAATTTGACGCTATTTGCCTGTTAACTTTTATGAATTAACAGCGAGATCCTTGACAGTACATCCCATTTGCACGTCTGCTGGTCCTTGTACCCAATACGCGGCTTAATTTTCCTTGCATTTTAAATGTGGGAATCGCGCTGACAACTCATTGTCAGATGGAGAAACTGAATGACGTTAAAGCGTGATAAGCTTAGATTATTCTGCTGTTAGTGGTTCGATCGGAAGTTTCCTTAGCTGAAATAACAAGATCCAAAGAGAGCTTTAAAATGATTCTAACAAATTTTTTGTAGACCCTTTTTTTCTAGAGTTATCAAGATCACCTTCATTTTTCTATACGTAAACCTATCATTTTTTTACAATCGTCTTTTAGGAGATACTGAGACGAATTCGCCAAGCATCATAACAAATATTTTTTTCTGAATCTAAAGAGATGAAACATTTTGAGCATCGATTCAATTAAGATGAATCATATTTTTTTAATGTTCCTTTGGTTTAGAGTTTAGATGAAGAATAAATATCTTTTATGTTGCATGCCGAATTCGTCTCGATATCTCCTACAAGTTGGCTGTAGAAAAATTATAGGTTGACTTACAAAAAAACGGAAGGTGACCGTGATCGCTTTGGAAAAAAAGGGTTGAGAAAAAATTTGGTATAAACATCGTAAAGCTCTTCTCTTGAACCATGTCATTTTAGCTAAAAACAATTCCGATCGACCCATTAACAGCAGAATAATCTATGCTGATCACGCTTCGTGGTCCACCCTGTAGTGTAGAGTATTCAAACATAGTATGACGACAGAAAATAGTCTAGGCGTATTTCGTGAGAGTATGCAACGTGAGATGCACAATTTTAGAACATAGAGTGAACTGCACAATTGCACAATTTTAGAATACAGAATGAACTGCACGAATTTAGAATGAACAATTTTAGAACATGCTACCGATTTAGAAGATCAGCGTGATTCGAATCCGAAATTTTTCGATATTACCGACATTGACGTTTAAGATAAGAAATACAGAATCATTGCATACCTCGAACAAGACAATTTCCAGTCAACACAAAAATTTCCCCTTTTTGTAAGTGTTCGATAGACTCTTTGCGCAACAGTACTCGCAGAGACCGCAAGGTGAACATGTGGCATTTGAAAAATGAAATCCACGACAGGGAAGAATGTCTAAACTCATCATTCTACTCCTATCTGTATATATTAAACAACGTCGATGATGTCTGACGTAAATCCCCAAAAATGTGAACCTTTGATCTCAGTTCTATACTTTGAACAGTATATCTAAACGAACTTTCATCAGACACACCTAATATCAATTAAAACGCTATACTGTTCCCTAAAGTACTATCCTCCTATAATCCTGGGAGTCAATAAAATATCAAGACATTACTTAAAACACAATTTAATGCATTACCATGGCAACAGCAATAAATCACACTCACGGACACGACTCTTTTGTTAAGCAACGTTGCCACACGGCCTCCCATTAGGATATTACGAAACGCTTCGGAAACAGAGTTAGGCTCTGTGAAAGTCATTGACTAGAGAGACTTTGTTGTCAAATAGAATGGGTGGGTCTCGCGAGAGGCACTTTCACCCTGATTTTCTCTGAATCAACCCTCATCGGGGCCTGTTGGGACTCTTAATGCCCGGATTATGGTTAGAGAAGTACTACGGGCCACCCACGAGCAAATCTATCAAACCCTGATTCCTCAGCATCCAATTTAGGTAGCCCTAAATTTGTTCCTTATAATATTATTCTGTGCGTCAATATATTCATAATATTTAACATTTATCATAGGTAGATAGCCGATCTTACAAGGAGAGGTCACAGTGGTCGTTGATTTTAATCCAACTTTTTCTGCCGAATCTAGAGCAAAAATAAGCAGACCCATGTCCGAGAGTTTTTGACTATACTCATTATTTATAAAGGTAATTAACATTAAATTTTATGATCTCCAGAAAATATCTTGATGTACTTGATTTCTTAATAATATCTTAACTTTTCCTGGCTTTATGTGGTGAACCAAGTTGTCTTTCCAAATGATATCAGAACAGCAAAATGCAAATGTAATTCATTGGCATTCATAAAATGCTCATACTACCGAAAATACTTATGTTTCAAATGTTTTTATGAAGCGTAACACCCTACGCACTGTCCATTTCCTTTAAGGGTTTAGGTTTAGGTTGCCCCAAAAGTTTCTTTCGCGATACGTACATTTCATATTGTTATATCGCACAAGTATTCGGTTAGGTTAACTCAGACCTAACCCAGTCTGTTTTATTTTCAAGTAATGAAAAGTTAATAAACAGATAATCACGTTGTTTGTATATATTTGTGTGACGTGACAATATTAAATACGAAAGAAACTTTTGGGACAACCTAATATACCTAGTTAGTTATAGCAAGATTAAAAAGAAAGAAAGAAGAAAACATTTTTAATGAGAAGAGGACTTAAAACTCCAACAATTAATAAGAAAATCGAAAGTAAAAAATGAAACAAAAATAAAAAGTACCATGAAATAGAAACAAATTATTAATCGTAAGAAGAATTTTAACACGTAATCTCGACCATCCTCGCCGCCATTAACCTCTTAACTGCGGAATTTAGTTTTAAAAATCCCCGACTGAGTGCGAAATTAAAATCAATCAATGACAAGTATACACGTCGACCGTAGAGCAAATGGTCGTATTATAAATTTTACGAAAAACGAGGAAGGATTACATTTTTATTTGATAAAAAATTAACAATTCATTCTTGAAAACGTTATTGTTATTGCACCGCAATAGAGTTCTGGATCGACGTGTATACACGTCGAACGCAGTTAACTGATTATGAAATGAAGTATACTAATTGTAAGATATTTTCTGGATATCATAAAAAATTAAATGTTAATTATCTTCTTAAACAATGAGTACTGTCAAAAACGCTCGGACACGAGGCTGTTTATTTTAGTTAAAGCCGAAATTAAATTAAAGTTAAAGCCGACGACTGTGACCTCTTCTTGTTAGTGCAAAATAAAAATGTTTTACTTCATTTGTGTAACATCTGAATGAACAGATCGCTTGGGAAAATCATTCTGCATCCTCTCCGCCACTCGTGTATGAAAACAAATCGCAAGCCTGGTGTCCCGCAACAGAGAAGAACGCGAAATGCATCGCAGAGACGGTCGCTTTGTGCGCGGATTCGCGCGATAGCGGCTCTTTTCCCCAGTCCGCGGCCACAAGAAGCAATTTATACTTAATTAGCGCGAGTGGCAATAAGGGCCCACTATGGCCAAGTCGTCTTGAAGAAGCTTGCGGGTCTCGGCAAGCATCCGTGGACCACGATGTGCGTCAAATCACATGCCAAGGAACACACGTCTGATCAACTGCCAGCCGTGAAACACTCGAGCCGACTCGTGAACCAAACCACGGACCCTCTGTCGAGGTGTTGGAAGACAGGAACCACGGGGAACGAGAACATCTGTGCCCTGGAATGGTTCGGTCTTCGGTTAAACGCGTTTTCTACCGATGCTATTAACCGTACTGGCTCTAATAACTGCAGCCGATGCAACGATGCAACGCTGCGCGGTTCGCGACCTCTGCGCTCATCGTTGCAATAATTATATCAACGGTAGCTACTTCGTAGACTGACCTGACCTGCTGAACTGTCTAGGAAACTCGCGTGCTCGTAAATGCTTCGCGATGGATACTGTTAACTACTCATCAAGCTAAGAATGTTGTTACACTATGTTTGACTCGTAAAAATTAATGAAAGAATGAATACGTTCGGTACATTGTGCGTTGGCCACCGTTGGCCAACCATAAATGCTACTAGGACTAGGGTATGCACTCATCAATTGATATAATGAAATATTATATCAACGGTAGCTACTTCGTAGACTGACCTGACCTGCTGAACTGTCTAGGAAACTCGCGTGCTCGTAAATGCTTCGCGATGGATACTGTTAACTACTCATCAAGCTAAGAATGTTGTTACACTATGTTTGACTCGTAAAAATTAATAAAAGAATGAATACGTTCGGTACATTGTGCGTTGGCCACCGTTGGCCAACCATAGATGCTACTAGGGCTAGGGTATGTACTCATCAATTGACATAATGAAATATGATAGTGCGTCATGATACTACATCGGTATTGAGGTAACCTTGATCGTCTCTGGGCACCGAAGCAGAGACTCCTCCACTGCATCCAATAAAAAAACGATCGTGTCTTATCTAGAGACCAAAGAACGTTTGAATATGTTTTTGCAGTCAAGATCGTCGATGATCTAATTCCTCCGATGATGATGTCGAGATGGTTTGTTGATCCAGTGTGAAGCGAAACAGAGGTACAGATCATGCTCGGATCAATAGAGCGGATCAATAGAGAGGATCGTAGACCGTCGCGGAAAAGAGTGGTCCGAACGATTCCATTCAGAAGGATTGCGCACGTGACCCCTTGGCCTTATTGTCTCTGATCGATTGAAGTCCCGATAGCTCTGTGGTGAATCATTCTCCTATGGCGTAATACTACGAACGCAATACGAGCATCGTCGATAAGCTAAGAACAATGGGGAGAACGAAAACCGACGTCGAACCGGATGATAGTTCCGACAAGCAACGCGAGACAGTCTCGTAAAGAGAGAATATTATATCGGTTTCGCGTTCATGCTCCATTCATAAGTCTTGCGGAAACATGTAATGACTCAGGAGGAGTTAAGACTATAGTAATAAAAGCACGACAGGATCCACACTCTCTGTTGATTATACTAATGTATAATAGACTGCGGTTCTTCACGGAAAATAAAAATCATCTGCGTGGGTTGCAGGAGACAGGAGAACAACTTCAAAAAATTAAAAATGACATACCGCGATATCCTCTAATTCTTTTAATCTGTATACTGTTTATTCTCTCCTACTCGTTTTCCTCATAAATGCATGAAATCGAATTATCAATTACAGACAGAAGAGTGTCGAGGCTTGCTGGAATCCTGAAAACTGATTCTGTCGTTACATATTTTTTTAAATGAGAAACTACCCTTACAGGATTTCTAGTTTGTTTCGTGACTGAAAAATGTTCAGATAGATTCCAGCTGTTTGATAGGAACAAGACCACTATGTAAAGGGTCAAGCGCACTGTCATCTTGATCGTGTTGATCGCAGGATCTAGCTCCCAGCTCCCAGATCCGATGAAACGTCTCGTGACGGAGTTTCGACACCGTAATCATTCTTTGGGCCCCGCTAAGTCTTCCGTGTCCTCTCTACGTGCTGCCCCGAGGAATGCACACCATCATCATCTTCTTCATCATCATCATCATCATCATCATCATCATCTTCCCAACCAGCCGAGCGAGTTAAACCTCCCTAATCAAAGCTGGCTTGGCTGGTACACAACCACGAATTCCATGGGAGTCTTCTGCCCCGTCGGCTCTCTTCGCGTTACCTATCCAACCCTCGTTAACGAAAAAGCCTACGGTGAACCTCCCATGGTGAACGGACACACCATAGCCGTGAACTCGACTGTAAAATATCTAGATACGGGGCTAATGGCAATTAGGCCAACTATAAAACAGATTTAATTCCAAGATTCTTTGTTGTTTTGACGTTTAGGAGAATAGTGAATGTTTAGACTTTCGTGCAATTATGGTGGAGAATATGAGATCAAAATCGTGAGTATGATTGTTTGAAAATGATTATTCGTGTGTATACTCTAAAATGACCAATAGTGGTCAGCACGTTGACTGCCGACAACTACGAAACATTCCCACAAAATCGAACTAATTTAGTTAGTGAACTATCTGCAATTAATTGCAAGAATACCCGAAGAATATAAGTGTCCTGCATGCATACAGCAAAGGATACATCAATAGATAAATTCGCAAGCACTGTTCAACGCCCACCGCAGGGCTAATGAACGTCTATGGGCGCAATTACGCGAAATTATTCGCGTCCAAGTTGGAAACGCTAGAAAATGGCAGCCCCGGACGATTTTCGCCGGGTATATGAACCGACCATCGTATTTATAGACGTACTGAAAATGGCGAGTCTCCTGTTCCCTGTACTCCGCGAATTAATATCTGTCAACGCGCTCGAAACCAAATGAAAGTCGACCTATCGTCTCGTAGGATGACTCCTGCGTTGCATGGACTTGTCAAGGACGAAACAGATATACCGGAAGTCCGGCGTGGGCGATGGGTTACCCATTTAGAGATTACTTCATCCTGGTTGTTTTCTCTAGCCTCCGTCGTCGTCGTCGCCGACTTCGCAAACTGGATCCACCGAAAATAATCTTTCTTTGTAGGTTGACGACGTGACTCTGTCACGTCTTCGTGGTTAAGCGAATTCGCTCCCTTGAGTCTTCTGCGTCTTCTGCGTCTTCTACATCGGCTTCACAATCTGATAATTTTAACTGCAGGATCTCTAACTAACCCCTCGGCCCGGCGCGGCGGTTATTTTGCTAGGCTGCGAGAAGACTTGTTTACAGGATTTACTGAAAACTTTAATTGTTCTCTCTTAATTCTTCTTCTTCAATTGTTCTTAAGTATCCGCTGTCGAGTCATTATTTGCGCATGTACCGTCAATCAGTGTGTGAAACAAGTATTACATATTAATTATTACATGATTAATCAATTGTATGGTATTTTGAGATCGTGTAAAACAGATGTAAATATATTCATGAACTGCTAAATATTTCATTAGAAAGATAGAAATAATTTCAGCGTCCACGCAATTCAGTGTTACGGTTTTTCATAGTGATCCTAGTACGATATTTTAAGACTATGGTTTATATTTATGTGCTCCAATATTCTCATTTCGCATGACTAGAATGTCTAGCGAGTAATTTTCGCGAAGCTAAAAGTGTGTACCTAATAGAGTACCTAATAGAGTGTCTAATCTATGATGAAATAGCATGGATGTTAAAACGTAGATTAAGGAAACAACTTTAAATGCTTGTATTTAAATACCACTTCAACGTTGACCTACCACCGTACGTTACCAAACAATCAGCTTATCAGTCTTTAAAACATTATAATTGCAAAAATTCCACAATTCACTTCATAGTAAAAATGATAAGGCCAGACAAAAAGTGTTTGCCATTTCAAGCTTTCCTCTTACCTTCTATTCTATTATGAAAGTAACACTATAAGTTCAAGTCGGATTCCAGAAGACAGTCCAGTAAGAACGATAAAGAGCACAATAAAACTTCTGCAACGCGAAGACAAGGTACAGGGGAATGCAGTTAGCAACGAAACCAAGATAAAATGCCGGTGCACCAATGCAACGTTTCTTCCGCAAGATCGTAGCAAGAGCTTGGACCTAAGAGGAAAGTGTTCTGGCAAGGGAAAACGCATCTGGAAACTCGAGGAGTTCGACGCAAGTTCCGGAATCATTGAAAAGCTGTTCGCGTCGGGAGCCCTTATCATTTTCCTTTCGGTGTGGCGGGATGAGAAATGCACTGCGACGGTTAAGAAAAGAGCACCTGGGTTTCCGATAAAACCTTGTAAGACCGTCTGCTAGCTGGCTTGTTCCTTAGAAAAATCTGACTGGTGCAGTCTGAACGCCGCGGTAAAGTTTTACCAAAGCGTGCCGACAAGAACGAATTTTATACAGAATTTCAGAAAGGTGTACGAACATATAAAACTTCGCACAGAAAAGTGTACCGTTAACATAAAATTTCATATAGAATTTCACCGTAAAGTGTACCGTTAAAATAAGATTTGATGTTGAACTCCACCAAAGTGTACCGTTAAAATAAAATTCGACGTAGAACTTCACCAAAGGGTATCGTTAAAATCAAATTTGATATAGACTGTTACCAAGCGAATAATCCAGAAACAACAACATAGATGTCTAATCCGAACCCGAAACGCTTTCCCATCACACCGACTCTGCACCAGTCGCACACCGAGGGCGGCAGAACACGATTCATGGTTTTTTCTTGAGGTTTACGAGTAAGGACGCAGCATGCGCGGGTGCTATGGAGTGGTCCAGACCTTGATGTGCTCGCCAGGCAACTATGGTGACCATGGTGCATCGTGCAGCGTTGCCACGAGGAGTGAAACACACGCGAATGCAAAAGAGCAAATCGAACGAACCCCGTTCGAGGCTCATCGGTCCTTGAGCTAGCCGCGAACGAATGGACTCACGGATGACGACTGTGATACGACCATGACGAGGAAAGGAGAATGATCAAGATGCCATGAACCAAGAGGAGGAGAAGACCACCGTAAACGTCGTGTCCCGATGCTGATAAGAATGCCGATTCCTGCGGGCCAGCGGCCTTGAACTTGACAGCCTTGAACCCCGTCGAGATCCAAGACAGAACCCGTCCTGTGCCCGCAAGGAACTCGACGATGACGAGGGTCCGTAAAATCGACCAAGTCTGGGATCCTTTAATTATTTTCCACCGATCGCGATCAGCTCATCTACCGAACCCCAAAATTTTCGAATCGCTTCACGAATATTTATGCGGTGGACTCCCGTACACGCGATCAAGAAATTGTTTGCAGAGCGTTCGTTGACAAATGCTACGAATAGCTTTGCACTCATTTCGAAAATGTTACGGAATATATAAACGATTCTGTTTGCAATACAAGGGTCCCCAATAACGTACAGAATTCATGAATATTTTCGAATCTCGTTATCCTCGGAATTTCACGGAATCGATCCGGTGTTCTCGATCCACAACGATTCAAGATATCCGATGACTTACGAACAAGAATGCGTATTGCCAGCGTGCAACGCGATCTCCACGAAATTTCTCGGTTCAGACGAACACCGTTACGATCGGTAGACGCGTAACAATTGTCATAAAATCCAATGTCGAGCCGCGGTGAACGCAGAACCGGCTGAAAGGAAATACAATGGTCGCTCCGGCTCGAGAGTCAAGGTAAAAGGTAAAAAACATTCCGTTCTTGTACCTCGCAACGTCTCGACAACGTAAAACTTTCAGACATCCGTAGGAAAAATATAAATAACGATATCCAACCGATTGAATAATTTCTGCATAAAGGTGCGGCGTGCTGGATACGATTTTCGATGTACAGATCATTTCAATATTTTTAATCTCTATTATGGTATTGTGTCAGACTGGTCCTGACAATATTTCGAAGATTTCGTTGTTGAATCACGCTCCAAAAAATCGAACAACGTCAAATTTCATTTACAGAACGGAAACTTGAATGTTGAACTCGATCGTTAAAGTTGAATGTTAAAACTAATTCTCAGTGTAGCCACTAGTAACAAGTCGAGCGACCATGCGATCGAAAATCGGATGGAGTATGAGCATGGCGGCCCTTATTATTGTCATCGGTCGATTTATCGGACTGTGTCGGACTCGATTTGCTTGCGACACCGTTTTGGCACGACGTCTGCGACCGGCGATGAGAACATTGTCCAATTTAAGGCCGTGCCAGACGATACCTCGATATCCGGTTCGACCGTCACACCCAACAGATCTCGAAAAGTAACGCGTTCGACTCGCCGACAGCTTGATCGACGGAGCTGGATATTACTTTCGATTTTGCTTTCGGTCGACGGTAACGTGAAACGGACGTTTCGCCCCGTAAAATACCGGGGAAATCGCGAAGGCGTCATTTTTCTTTACACCATCCTTCGTGCACCAAATTACATGCACCACTCCTGCTGCTACATCACTCTTCTTTACCGATTTCTTCTGGACAAGTCTAATTCTAGTCTTCGCCACATACTCTGCATATTTCAAGACTACTCTCTCAAGTCTGATTAGTGCTATGCAAACTCTTTAGAGGAGAAATCAACTTTTACTTCATTCTCATTGGATTTATTCAAATTCTTTAGGTGAGAAATCAACGTTGATTTAATTTTTTATCGGATTTATTAAAATTCTTTAGACGAGGAATCAATTTCTATTACATTTTCATTGGATTTATTGAAATTCTTCAGATGAGAGATCAACCTTCATTTCATTTTTATCGGATTTGTTAAAATTCTTTAGATGAGAAATCGACCTTTATATAATTAAAACATTTACATACAGTATACTGATTTAATTAAATACACAATTGATGTACATTACCAACAGCAGAACAATAAACCATCGTCAAATTCGAGGCTTACCTGCAACAAAAAACAACACAAACATTACTCCCCATTCGACACCGAAGATTAAAATTAAACAAACGATCATTCGTGTCAAACTCGACTTAATCACGATGCGATGAGTAACAGCTCCGAGACAATCGTTTAAAATTCCGAGTGCAGTGCAATTACTGCGCCAAGTGATGCAATTATGTCTCCGGTCGCCGCTATTATTATCATTATGAATTTCTCTTAAGCTGGAAACGACACAGTTCTGGTTAAGTTGGTCGTGCAGCCACGTAATCACTTAGCGCCCGGCGAGAAAGTGCATCTTTTTGTGAACACGTTGTTCCCCGCTGCAATTTCAGGAGGAGCGTGCATTAATGGAAAAAAAACCGACCTAAAAACTTGTCTCTAATAATGTATGACTCACAGTGGCTATTCACTTATCTATCTAACCTAGGGGTTTCCAGGCTGCGACCCACAGAAGATATATGTATCTAAACAGTTGGTTCCACCCTCGTTTGATACACTTCTGCGAGCGAACAGACTGTAATCGAGTCCACCGATCTACATAAATGTAATTCGATTCAACATGTCGTTTTCCCGTTTTTGTCGTAACGCCATTATCATAACGACGTATCCGGTGTCTGTCAACGCGATTAAAGAGTTAACAGCTTGGAACAATTTCGTCATGAAAGGTACAACGATTAGAAATGTTTAACACTCGATGATCACCTAAGAGAGAAATAATATTCAATGCTTGAATATTGATAAACAAGAATTTTATTTCGATTCAAAGGAAATTGTTCACCGTTTAACTGAGGATGAGACGAGTTAATTCGTCAGTGGAGTTCGATTCCATATTTTATTACCTATACCCAAGGAAATAAATTTGTTGAATAATTCCTCATGGATGCATCTTCGCAATCTCAATATTAATCAATTGAAAATATTAGAACGCTTTGTTTCGACGAGTCCCGTGTACCTGATGTTAACCCTTAGCACTCGAGTAACGACTCTGAGGCACTACTAAAAATTACTGTACCATTATCCAAAATATTGTTCATATTATTAAATATGTTGGTACGTAATCAATCAGTAAACATTTAAGTATTGTATGAGGTATTATATCAATTTCAAATACAAGAAATGTTTGATACTTGATGATCACCTAAGAGAGAAATAATATTCGATGCTGGAATATTGATAAATAGAATTTTATTTTGATTCAAAGGAAATTGTTCACCGTTTAACTGAGGATGAGACGAGTTAATTCGTCAGTGGAGTTCGATTCCATATTTTATAACCTATACCCAAGGAAATAAATTTGTTGAATAATTCCTCATGGATGCATCTTCAGAGTCTCAATATTAATCAATTGAAAATATTAGAACGCTTTGTTTCGACGAGTCCCGTGTACCTGATGTTAACCCTTAGCACTCGAGTGGCGACTCTGAGGCACTACTAAAAATTACTGTACCATTATCCAAAATATTGTTCATATTATTAAATATGTTGATACGTAATCAATCAGTAAACATTTAAGTATTGTATGAGGTATTATATCAATTTCAAATACAAGAAATGTTTGATACTTGATGATCACCGAAGAGAGAAATAATATTCGATGCTGGAATATTGATAAATAGAATTTTATTTCGATTCAAAGGAAATTGTTCACCTTTTAACCGAGGACGACGAGTTAATTCGTCAGTAGAGTTAAGTTAAGTTCGATTCCATCTTCCAGAAATATTCTATTTTTTTCAGTTTTTCAATTCAACTTAAAAGTGCTTTAAGATTTCCAAATGTAGGGCTGTGTAAATCGGACACGAAAGATATAATCAGAGTTTGATGTAACTTTCTCTGGTTCAAATTAGGGGGAATATTTTCCGTGCAGTCGATACGATTATTTTCTAAGAGGCAAAGAGCGTGCTATGACGTTACGTAATAACGATCTTTATAATCTTCTTATGCAAACTTCGTGGCACGTTAATCCTTCAGAGATGGAGAACTGATCCGTTTCATAGCCTTGCTACGGAACGGTGCACTACGAGGACACATTTTTGAAATGGTTAATGCTTGGCAATCTAGCTACCTCGGGAATTACATAAAATCAAAGAAAGTTGCTTAAGACATCGAGTGTCCAACACTTATCCATCGAAATGCCATAAAATCAACAGAATTTAATCATTCTATTGAAACTGTAAAGCAATGTGGCAATCAACGTATTAATGAATCAGAAATTGAATATTTAAAATGTATGTTACTTTTGCAATTTGAAGATCATAATCTAATTTTAAACACTGTATATATTAATTCAAGTGTTCAGTTTTCAATCTAGTTAAATAATTCTGACAGACGTGGCTCTCAAAGTCTAAACTAATACTTTGATGAAACGTTGAACATGTAGACAAAACTTCTCACGTGAATGTATGAATATTATAGAGAATCGTTGTACTGCGTATGTCCGACTGGCCTCGTATAAAAATTTTAACAAATTTTAACAATAAAGATTGTATTTCTTTATTTAAAATTATAAGAAGTGAACGGAACGGGAACAAAACAGAAATTGTATTTCTCCATTTCAAATATAAAAAAAATGAGGATTCACTACATGGAATGAAAAATAAACAAAAATTATATTTCTTCGTTTAAAAGGTTTAATAAATATGATGAATATATCATTCACAGAGCGACTTTCGAGCACACGTTCCAGCAATCACCGGGTCTCCAAGATCGTAAACCGCATAGTGGATAATCTCAATAACCGAACTGCGGTTCAATTACGAAATTCCTCGATCGGATCCAATTATGCAATTCCTCCGGAGCCACGTGCGTCCTTTATTACACGCACGAGCTCGCCAGAATAATTCACCAATCCAATTCGTCCGATTAGTCGTGTGTAAGGAAAAAGAGGAACAGAAAGAAAAGTCGAACGATTTAATTCTCAGGGAACGATAATTTGACGAAGCGAATAGAAATAGAACCGTAACGCAATATATCGCGGGGACGATAACAGCTCGGTCGGATGCAAAACGTGCACTCCGCCAGGCCGTTACGTATCAATTAAACAGCGGACTACGATTTACAGGGCATTGAACGGTTGACTGCTCTTGTCTCCGCGGATAATGCCTGTGTTTATAACGATATTGATTCGTTAGCTGCAATGGGTTACCGTTTGACCGATCCCCACCACCAACAGATAACCGACGAGATGTCTCGTAACATTCGATGCATCGTCTCTGTGCGCGTCTTCGCGGTTGCATCATGCTGTAGCGGATGTTAAAACGATTCGATTACCCAGGCGGCAAATTAACTGTTAGACGAAAATAAATATATTAATACATGGATCCCTGGACATGTTGACCTCACTGGTAACGAAGCCGCAGACAAAGCTGCAAAATAAGGCTTGCAATCTACCAACCTGGGACGATAACTGTAAAATCAGTCTCCTGGACTCAAAATCCTCCGTTAAAAAAAGCCATCATAAATGTTTGGAATACCAATTGGACTAACGGCAACCAAACCAAACTCCACAAAATAAAATCCAATGTTTACGAAACCTTAAAGATTCTCAATTTTCTAGGAAAGATCAGGTCGCAATTACCCGCATCCGAACAGGACACTCGAGATATACCCATGACTTCCTTATAACCAAACAAAGCCCACCGAAGTGTACCATATATGCCGTGACGAAGGGCAACCAGCATATAACAACTCGAACGTCCAAGATTCTCTTTACAACGATCCAGATTCTCCATCGAAAATGACCTCGAGTCAAATCTAGACGAGGACAACATCGGAAACGTCCTCCTCTTCTTTAGATCCATCGATATATCATACATACAGTAAAGTCGAGATTACTGTCCTCAGTAAACACCAGGTTCTAAGTCCAGTGCCTACTTACTCCACTGATGATTGGGCGATGACTGATCTCGGTTCGGGTATATCGGTGTAAACACCACACATTGACTCGAATGAATCGAAATGTTCAACTTTCTTAATTTTCATTATTTTTTTTATGAAATTTCACTATCGTATTTCTGGCATTTTTCTGATTAATATAAGACCAAACACGATATAATTCCAATTGTATTTAGTGGTTAAATCGACGATTCAAGTTTCGGTCGCAAGGAAGGACAGCGTATGGGAAAAAAAGAGACACTCATTCTGTCCTTCTCTATGTTCGGCATCCCCTTTGAAATTCATTCTGTCCTTCTCTATGTTCGGACTCTCCTTTGAATTTCATTGTGTCCTTCTTTATATTCGGACTCTCCTTTGAAGTAACAAAAATACGATCACGAACACCAACCTTACTGTCCACCATAAATACGGCCGTTGGACAGTAATCTCGACTTTACCGTACATGTAAGAAGTACATGTAACATGCAAGATATGATATATCGAATATTCGATTGGAAACCATGTGGTCACTAATGACCTCCCTGTTAATGCGACCACATTGAAATAAACTATAAATAAATAACTAAATAAATTAACGGTTAGACTGCGAACCTTCATGCAAAATAAAAATTGTTTGTAAGTAAAGGACTGTCGCAAAGGAGAAGATACCGTGTCAGTTGGGGCAGTGCCTTTTTCCACGTTAAAGCACTGGAAATACCAATACCATGGTTGTCAACTTTATTTCTGTTTATAAACAAACTTTACAGGAGCATTAGAAGCAACAAGTCGTGTTCAATCGTATCCATCTATCGTTAAATCGTATCTACAAAAACATCGTCAACTGTACGAGCATAGTTGTAAGAATGGTCCGCCGTCCGAGGGTAGCACTCAACAGCTTTTGTTCACTGAGGCATCAGGTGCTACCTTATTCCTTCTTTGCTCGACGGATTAACCTAGCTAATCCGAAAACCAAGCTGTACAACATTTATCTCGCGTATCTAGGATCGAATTTTCCTTTCACGTGGTGCGACGGTGATGTATTTAACCACGGAATGAGTAAATCCGTGCTCGCGCGCGGCAGGTGTAAGGGTACCTCGACGCCGCACCGCGAGAGATTACGTGGTTTCTCAGGAATGGATCCAATTACCGTGTTGCAGTGCACAGGTATGAATGGAGTTGTACATGTGGTTTTTTCAACCCGGACCCCTTGTATGGTCGGTTGGTTTTTCACCGTGAATTAATAGGCGATCGAGAATGCTTCGCGCCGCGAGTTTAATCGTCGCCGGATCTCCTTTATATAACGAATGTTGCGGCAGCGTCCGTCGTTATCTTAATTTTGCTGCATTAAATTCACTGATCTCAGCACTCCAACTTCCACGTTGACCATATACAAATCTCATAATTCTTTCGTCCAACTTGAAAATCAATTTTTATTCCGATCGTGTGATATGATCGTCCATATTCTATTCGGTCGATTTAATGAATTTTGCAAAAATTAGTAGGTAGGTATGTAGGTAAACTATTAATATTGCTATATTATATACAACGTATTAACCCTTTGCAGTCGGAGCTATTTTAACTCCCTAAACATAGAATGATTTCATTCTATATGATTTTTTTTTTTCATTTTATGGATATGAAATTGTTATAATACCTCATACGATACTTAAATGTGTAGTAATTGATTAAATACCAACATATTTTAGTAATGTAAACAATATTTTGAATAATGGATAACTCCTCTTTCTCGTAATTGACATAATTGATGCAGACAATTTTGATTAATCTATGATCTATATAAAGATCTGCTGATTAATCGATTAACGTTCGAAGGAATAGTTCGACCCAGTTGCTCGACGAAAAAAAATAGCTTTAATAACGCAGAGAATAAAACAACTTAAAAAGAAAGCTAGTGAGAGAAACGAACAATCGTCGAGTCCAGTCTTGATAGTTCTCCGAACTTCGTGACATCACCGAAGCTTCAAAATCGATGATGATTTCACGTCTACGACCAGAATCTGGGCGACGTATATACTGGTGTCGAGTTACACGTTTGGTTACTAGAAGACAGATCTATTTTCGCTGTCCGTTCTCAATCGTCGATCAAACGGCGCGGCGTGCTCTCGAACCCTTCGCGGACGATGATGTCACTGATACGAAACGCGTTGTGTACACAGGATCGTCGACAGCCGAGCAATAATGAGCATCGGGATGATGATGTCACGGAGCACGAACGATGCCCTAAAATTACGAGGCCCGACGCAATTCGCTGCCGCTCGGAGAAGCTAATTTTAAAGATCGTGTCCTTGGTTAATTAGACTGTAAGCCGGGTATTGAACGAGTTATCGCGTTACGTAAGTGAAAGTCTGCACCCGATGAATTATCGGGGAATTCATTTTTGCACACCGGTGGAATATGTATTCCGATTGCGACAAAAAAACCGGTCGCAAAATATTCGTCCGAAGCAATTCGCGATCGAAGTTGCGCAGGATCGAAGTTCGAGTTATCGAATTGGAGATGATTGCGTGGGCCAAATAAGGAGATCGTGTTGAGCCGGGATTATTTCATAACCTGTATCCAAAGTAATAAATTTGTTGAATAACTCCTTATGAATGCGTCTTCACAATCTCAATATTAATAAATTGGAAATATCAGAACGCTTCGTTTTGACGAATCTCGTGTACCTAGTGTTAACCCTTAGCACTCGAGAAATGACTGTACCATTGTTCAAAATGTTGTTCACATTATTAAATATGTTGGTATCTAATCGAGTAGCAAAATTTAAGTATTGTACGAGATACTATATCAATTTCATATAGAATGGAATTGTTCTAGGTCGGAAGAAATGTTTCTTTTTTAGTGAAAATAGCTTCGAGTACAAAGGGTTAATAAAATGCGAAACAACTGTATCCACTGAAAATTCATAAATATCAGAAAAGCAGTAAAACACGAAATCTCAGCAACAATAACAGTGCATCACCTTTGACTCGTTGAACCTAAAACTAGAGAGTAGAATTTTGCGAATTCACTTCCCCAAATATTTCAGCAGATATATAAATTTTCTGAAGCGTCCACGCCACACTCTGAACTCGGTGTATAAACAATAGCAGCCGCTGTCACGGTAAAAAACGCCATAAGCAAGATGAATTGCGAGGTCAGGACGGATCGGTGGCGGACGGATGCAACTTGCAACGCGTCGCAACGCAGTGCTTCGCAGTGCATCGCATCGTTCGGAGACCATGCGCAGGACACATTTCGCAGTTTACGATTTTCAGTCGTTCCTGCGAAACACGGACAACCGCGACGGTTAACATAAAACAGTGTCGTCGCGCCGAGTATACTTGACCCAGTTGGTCGGGCCGAACATCGGATTGCGAATGAGGATGTTCACGCTTAGCATCGGAATGAGGATGTTCACGCTTAGCATCCGACCGAGGATGTTCACACTTAGGTGGCCCCGTTGGACCTGATAATCCGCGGAACGGGCCCATGTGGGACAATGGGACGATTCTAATTTTAGAGAAATAATCATTGTCCCGTAATTACCACTGCGTCCCGTTTAATCGTCGATTTTATCGTGACTCGTTGCACACAATGGTTTGCGGCGTCCTTCTTCATGTTCACGAGCGTGATGCAGCTTTTGCAACACAATGTATCAAATATATTATTAGGTCTACAGATTAATTCGTGGACCTTTCTTCTCGTGAATTTAATAATTATTTAGAAACAAATACGTTCTACGCTATACATCAATCTACATTTGATATAATGGCTGTTCTAATGTAATTATTATTATTATTATATCCGAACAACCCTTCGGACACGCCTAATGACGCTTCATCTAAACTTTAAAAGTCTTACTTATACCGATTCTAACCAGGTACGTCCAAGTTTGAGACCAAGTACGTCTCGTCAACAGTGCAAACATTGCCACGGTGGAGCGGAAGTGAAGCGAAGCGTCTCGTATTAGTAATTTACGACAATACAATCGACCTACATCGTGGTGTGGTCAGAGGGTGGCCAAGCATGGTGGTGGTGACGGTGATGGTGGCGGTTTCGGCGGAAACTGTAAATTTTCGTCGAGCAATTCCGATCGGAGCCTGGCACCGAGCTAGCAACGCAGCCAACGGCTCGAAACGGGTGGAAAGAACATTCCCTCGTCAAAACGGCTGGGCTCGTCAAGTTTATAGGGTGACGTCACCTTTGCCAGCCATCTGTGGGCCACTGTGCTCCACGACTTGCGCTTCTTTTTGCCTGAAATCCTCCTGCGGTGTCCTCCTATCTAAATACACACTCCCATACACGCCAACTCTTCGCGTCTTCTGCAATTTTGCATCTTCTCGTGCCAGTTGCACTTTCCTGGTCGTGAATTTTGTCGGTCAACCGATTCGACTACTATTTTTTTGGGGGAACTCTTGATGCTCGGAAGAGGGACAGTTTTGATTTTTATTATCAAACTTTCGAATTCTCGTGTCTGTTATAAATAGACTGCGGATTTTTACGCAAAATAAACATTTTTCACCTGAATTGCAACAAATTGAAGCGAAACAGGAATTTATTTTCTATCTTAATATGTTTAACCCCTTGCACTCGGAGCGATTTTAACTCGGAAATCAAACGTTTCTTCTGACCTAGAATATTTCCATTCTCTATGATTTTTTAAATTTGGTAGATATGAAATTGATATAATACCTCGTGCAATACTTAAATGTTTAGTAATTGGTTGGATACCGATATATCCAATAATTTAAACAATTATTTAAATAATAGTACAGAAATTTTTAGTGACGCCTCTGAGGTGCCAATCGAGTGTTAAGGGTTAATACGTTGGAAATAGTATAATAATATTTTCTAACTCTTCCAATGTTTTTACTATTTTAAATTACACCTACTTATTTCTGTCACAAATGCATAAACTCCGCTGTCTAGTTATAAATATTACAATGATCTCTTGACGACTTGAACTTTCTGATATTTTAACTAGCTATCCTCAAATTCTCGAAAGTAAAATAAAATGCATAAAAACACGTTGTTTCTAATAACCTGACCTCCTGTAACCAAATTTAAAATATTCCTCGGAGTCGGCGTGCCGATGCCGAATACGAAGGGTTAAAAAGAATTACGAGTTAAATGTGGGTTAAATATTTTTGCCGTGGATTATAGTAGACGATGTAGTTCATCATCCACTTGTACGATCGGACTCGCACGAAGAAGACAAGCGTCGCATGTTTTATTCGAGGGAACGTGAAAACGGATTAGCGCGGGTTGTAAAATCAATTTCGTTCGTTGCGAGTCGTGAGAACCCGAGCAGACGAGCCTCGTTATTTCGGAACGTTGCGAGGGACAAGCACACTTGACCCCCTACCCGACCTTCCGTAATTACCAATTGATAATGCAACCCGTAATTCCCTTACTTTCGATGGCATTTTAGAACTGTTCAAGCGGGCGCAACACTGTTACTCTGAGCGCGGTTAAAATTAGAAAACTGTCTCCACATACAATTTTGTGCATGTACCGGTGCTCATTTCATCGACACATTTCAGTCGTAAAATGCCTAACCTGCTTAGGTGGTTTTGAAGATAAGTGGTTCGGAACTCACCTTAAACTGTAGGTCCCGTCGCTTAATAACGTAAAACAGTCAAACAGAGAGTCAAAAATGCGTAAAATGCTTTCCGGTAATTGTATGTGTAATTATTAGACTGCGGGTCTTCGTGCAAAATAAAAATTGTCTGCATTAGGTAATTGCAAGATGCACGAACGACATAGACATTTATTTCTTCTTTTAATCATTTTAATCAGTCGAAAATTGCACAGTATTTTTCGAATCTTGGAATACTTTCATTTTCGTCGCAATTCAGTCTATCGATCATCGATTCCATTCGACGGATATCCTGCTGTTCCTAGTCATTACATTTTAATTTCCACGCAGATTTCGAAGGCAATCTATTTAACCGGGCGGCTAATTGAAACAAGCGATCAACGGAGATTCATCACCGTCGCCCGAAATCCCCGGAGATCCCTGTGCCCCAGTTCAACTAATCCATCGACAAGTTCCCTGAGCGTCCAAAATTAATCAACATCGACATCGCCTTCGCAAGAAAAGCGTAAACAGTGCGCTTAGAAATGTGAACGGAACAATCGTCGCGGATCTAGCAGGGCGATCGATCTTCACGCGAAAATGGGGCGTTTTCGAGAGCTCACGATCCCATATCGCGGTGTCCTCGTGTCTTCAAGTTCGATTTGTTAGCTGCCAGTGGGACTGTCGGAGAGGAGGCAGGGGGGTCGTCGAGACGGACTCTCTCCGCGGTCTCCGCGACCCAACGAGCAAGAAAACCGTCTCATCGTCTCGCCTAATAACGGTTCTAGCGTCAAAGCAGCTCTCTCGCTGCCTCGTGATTTCAAAGGCTGCGGAGAGATTAAGAGAGAGAGAGAGAGAGAGAGAGACTACCAACTGCCGGATCCTCGTTTGCCGAGAAAGTCTGTCGAGAGAACCAGAGAGAGAAGCAGAGAGGAGAGACGGCAAGATGAAAGGGTGCTATAGCCAGCAATTGCGCGCACGTTTCCACCAGTTGACCTATTCAACCCTCGATTAGATGCAACGCCGAATTGTAGCCGGGCCACTCTCGCACCGCCATTTTGCTGCACTCCCTTCCTCCATCTTGCTTCGGGAAATTAACCAAGAATACGGACCATGAATAAACACTGCAGCATACTTCGTCACGGTTCACCCTTGACCCTCATTGTCAATACCCAAAAATTTTTTAATGTATCCCATTTGCAAATTATTAGTCGTGGAAAAATGTTCTGCTCACCTCACCAATGTTTATTTATTATTAGACTGTGGATCTTTCTGCAAAATAAAAATGGTTTGTATCCATTGCAGGAAGCAAGAGCTATACATACAAATCTTTTTTATTAATTTTTCTAGTATGCTAAAAATAATTATGTTAATCCATTTTTACTGTTTTCAGTTTTTGCTCGATTTTTCATTCGGGCCATTTGCTTTGTTCTGTACTGCATTCTTTATAATACCTCATTCTTTTCGTCGGTATATTCTACAGTCTTAAGATGACTCTACTTGATTTTACAATACATTTTTTTTAAATTCTTCGTTTTTCAATGAGAATTCCAATCGGCCTGAACGGAAAGTTCAACGTGTGGCGTATACGCCCCACGCGACACGGAACGTGTTAAAAATATATTTCAATATTTTGTACATCATACTTATTCATGTTTATAATATATACTTTGTTAAATTTAGCTGTATAAATAGCAATTTTTGTTACATTAGTCAATATGGTTATTCGCCTGTTGCACGCAAGCGAAAGAAGAATTTATTGGAACAATGGCGAAGTTCTAAGAAGGTTTGAATGGGACAAAGAAAGACGATTTTCTTGTTGTATCTCGTAGACCCGAATGCAGCCTGGTAATCCTAACAATAGGGGATATGCCGGAAATGCCTCGCTGCTCGCGATCATCTCGATACCTTTATAAAACAAATATACAGTGGAACTCCATTTGACCGAACTAATTTTGGCACAGACCCCGGTCCACCGAACATGGCGCTGGGCTTTTATTATCTGAACTCAAGCCACGTGCTTGAGGTATTTTACTCATGGTGTGAACTCGCTGGAATGTATTCCGCGAAGAGCGTTTTGGAACTGACTGCAAATGGTCAGCCCATTTGCATCGTAACACAGAATGAAAAATGTCCGACCACCTTACCAATTTGTCTTCGTTATTACACTGCGGATCTTTATGCAAAGTAAAATGGTTTACATCCATTGCAGGAAGCAAATTATAAATGCACATATTTTTCATCAATTATTTTAATATGCTAAAAATAATGATGTTATTCCTTTAACTGTTTTAAGTTTCGCCTCCTCATTTAAACGCATAAGATTAAAAATATATTTCAGTATTCTGTACATATTCCTTGTTCATTCTGTTGTTGTTGGATGACACACACATTATTATTAATAACGACAAGGCTGTCAAGTTATTATATAACAGTAAAAAACCAACATTGCAGCAACAAACGACCGATAGTATTTCTTGTCGGCGGTCATGCACGACTCAATTTTGCGCTTACGAAACTACGTTGAAAAATTGCCTATACCGTAACCGGTGCACGGTACAATCAATAGTTTTCCGAGATGTTACCCAACGTTCGAGAAGCACGTTTCAGCTAACGACTACCACGACTCTTTATTGCAAAGTAATCGGTACTGCACCGCTCGTTGCTATTCAAATGATTTTAAGCGTTGACGACCTGGAATGTTGCGGTGAAGAAATATAATAATAGTTATTTAGACGTTATTCTATAGTTCTTGCATTCTGTGAACCATTCTTGCAGCTCGTCGACCTAATTTTGTAAATGTTTGATCTTAAAAATGATTTTAGAGCATGCCCTATTTTAATTCTTCACCGCATGGTACTTAATAATTGGAAGTCTTCATTTTACTGTTTAATTCGTTTCAAAATACTTCACTAAAATAGCACCGAATAAAATTAAACTACGTTAACTGTTCCATTAAAGAGTAATTTCCGGGAACAATGACGCGAAAGGGGTAGTGTTGAATTAATAACGAATAATTACGATCGAAACTGTATATTTCCACACGACCGTCGCGTCGTACCGAGAGCTAAGGAAAAATCGAAAGAAATCGCGAATTAACAACGAAAGCGCGTGAACACTTGAACAACCTTCGTGCTTGTTTAATCGAGGACATAGCAACACATTGTCATCGAAGGGGGGAAAAAAAGTGGAACGTTTTATGTAAACGAAGCCAAGGCTCGCGCCGCCCGGAACACATATTATGCGAGATAACGGGAGAAACGGTAATAGACGGTAAATGCCACGTGTGCTTTAACCTAAAAACAAATTGAACGGTGCGAGCGCCATTTTCTCGCAAGCGCGAACACCGACAACGTTACCACAAAGAAATATGTACGATTCAAATTCAATTCAAGACCATCGTCAGAATATCACAAGACTATTCGCTAAACTATACCAAATACTATCACTAGACTATCACTAGACTTTCCCAAATTTATTACTTGGCTACCTCGAGCAGTTAGGCAATGTCGTAAAGTTAGGGACACCGTATAAGATGGGACAATGCTTTTTCCTAGTGATGGGATCTGAATCACTTCGAATCGCTTCGATTCAATATTTACGACGAAAAATTCGAATCGCTTGCTACATAATTCGAAGCTTAGAACTCTTGAAACTCTTGGACGTCTTCAAAGTCTTCATAGTCTTGAAAATCTTGAAAGCCTTAAAACTTTGGAAGGTTCGTAAGAATTGAAACTCTTGAAATGTTACATCTATCACGAAACAATGATTATGTGTATGAATATTATGAAAAGTATAACATTTATTAAGATTATCAAGGCGTTTAAAGTCTTCACACACACACACACACAAGACTTTCAAGAGTTTCAAGAATTTCTGATTTCGAATAAATATCGAATTGATTCGAAACTCTGTGGTGATTGATTTCTTCGAAAACTTGTAAGACAGAGTATTGTATGCCCATCACTATTATTTCTACATCAAAGCACTGGAAACACCAATGTCATGGTTGTCAACTTTATTTCTGTTTATAAACAAACTTTTCACGAGCATTAGAAGCAACAAGTCATGTTCAGTGTAGCTATGCCAAGCAAAGGCTAAACATACGTCGTAAAAAGTGTTATTGTGTTTCTTATTGATTCGTTCTCAACTGAAAATTTCTTTTGTCGAAAATATTGTCTTCAGACAATTGGCTAAAACGTTTTATCCGTCAACGCTATCATTTTAATTTCCACAGCAAAAATGTAGCTGGCGACTATAACTTTTCAACGGTATAAATTTCTTTGCGCAAGTCTCATTCTACGACATTTTATAGCTAAAAACAGACTGTGTCCCAACCTTTACGACAGACCTTTACTATTACCAGACCATTGAAAATTTATAAAAGCATCTCTAGAACTTCCAAAAGGCGCTCGGTCTCGCTTTGGGTTGTCTCTTGGGGCAAAACCCACGATCGCTGCAAGGCACAATGACCCAGTAACATACGGGATCAGCCAACGAGCGTTATGCATTCCGACCAATGTACGCGGAGCCTTCGGACCGCTCCGGTCACCGGCAGTATGTCGAGGAAAACGTTTTTACGAAGAGAGACACACGCGAGCGTCTACTAATCCGAGTTAATTAAGACCAGCCGCCTCTTTATGAACCGCACCGCGACCATTCAACGTGCCGAGCATGACTTTTTAATTTCCGTGGTGGGACGTCGAATCCCGTACGCAACTCGTGCCCCTACAGGAGATACGTTTTTTCCAAACGATTCGGCACTTTCATCTCCGGACTTGATCTCCGAACTGCAGCTCTTCTTGGCAAAAATCAAGTAAAAACGATAAATAACCCGTCGTACCAACGAGTCAGACTTGTAATGAAGACTTCGAACAAAATATGTGTCATTCACTTCCTTGAAACTCATAGTACAAGACGTCGATATTGGGTTGGGAAGAAAGTTCGTAGCGTTTTCAAATTAACCCTCTATTGCATTCTGTTCCCAATTGGGGACTTCAATTTCAAATGTTCCGTAGTAAATTAAGTAGACAATACTGAAGAATCTGAGCATGTTGGTTCCAAGTGGGAATATTGCGATTGTGAATAAAACCGTATATGTATGAAGTTCCCATACAGGAACAGTCATAAAATATTATTATTCGTTTCGTGACCACACTCATTTTTAAGTAGACTAACAGCCATATATATTTTTTTCAACTCGTCATCAAAATACATGCAATAGAGGGTTAAAAATCGAAGATAAAGTTAAGGCGGTAGACTCGTTTCCAGAATTGCAAGGGTGCTGGATAAGCGTTCTGATTTCTCGATAATACAAAGATGGGATTTTTCAGTAGTAAAAAGCGTTAGATAAAAGATCAATCTATCTATTCTGTGTGAAAGTGCATAAATTGGTTATTTTTATTATAATACGAGCGAAATTTTTCTGGCTTGTATTTATTAATGTACAACGCTGTAAGTTAATATGAACTATTCGACATAGATGTCGCCCAAGAATAAAGGTGTTTTCCTAATTTAATGCAATAAAATGCAATAAAGCATTTTATAGCAGACTTGTTAATAATTCTGCTCTTGCCCCGTTGCACATGAACAAGGTTTGTATGCATTTTTAACTGTAATGGCGCTTTTGCCCCATTTTCGGGGGAAAGTGCCGAGTTGTTTACATTTTGTACAATATCCTATCAAAATGAAAATTTTCAAGAAAAATTGGAATTCTACGTAATATTAATTCACCAGTAATAACTGTGCAAAGCGCGTTTGATACCGACAGCGTTAAGTATTTACATACCAGACTGAAAATACATCAGTTTAAAATTCAACTTTACAAAAACCAGTCTGCATTTACCCCGTTTCACCTTACCTTTACTTTCGAATAATGCGAATTACACCTTGTGAACGAAAAAATAGGACTTTTGATCTTTTGTCTAGCGGTTTTGACTACTGAGAAACCCCATTTTTGTATTATCAAGAAATAACGAGTCTACTCCCTTAAGGTATTTATTCATATGTTTATTCAATAACACGAGAAGTTATCTCGCGAAAATGGCAAAAAGTAATAGAACAGATCAGTAATAGAATAAATCTATGAATAAATATCTGAATTTAGAAACGCTACGAACTTTCGTTCCAACCCAAATAAAATAATAGCACGTTGTTACATCAGATTGCTCACACGGTCCTAAAGTACGAAATCATTTACTTCATTGATCTACGACTTCCAAATCCAAATAACCATGGTCTCCAAAGTGATAAATAATATGCCATACACTGACTTACATTATTCAATTTTTTGCTCAACTATCCGAGATAATAGTCAATCGTTGGTAAATGTTGGTTGAATGGATCGCCAGAAAACTCGATTCTTATCCTCGAATACCGGTCCTCCTCGAGACGCTTCTTTGATATGAATGCGAATCTTTATACAGGGGTCATTAACGCGTGAATGAGGCCACTTCAGCGTTACGTTAATGTCAAGGACGCGGAAGGTTGTCCAGCGTGTGCACGAGTACATACATACTACTTTATAGTTAGTTTGATGGCGAACGATGCCCTGGTCCTCTCGCTTCGATCGAGTACTTGTTCAAGTGGCACGAGCACGTGTGCCCGAGGTCTAAAATTGTTTCAATTAATCTGCTCCCTCTGGAAAAAGCCGCATCGCTGCTTCTCGGGTACGCGCGTGCAACCATAAACGCGCGCCCTTTGTGTACACACACTTTCGCATTGAAAAATATATTCACCGATGGCGTTCTGAATTTATCGAACACAAAAAGATGAATGACTTGGCCAATCTATAAAGTCTCATCAAATTTACCATTGAATAACATGATTAACACTTTAGATTGACTATTAGACTGCGGTTCTTCGTGCAGAATAAAAATTGTTCACACCAATTACAAGAAACGGCAGTCGACAGACCATTTTTTTCTTGCTTCATTGATTTGAAGAAGTTGAAAGGAAGCTCGTTTACATAATGACAGGCTCTCGCAAGACTACCAGATCTCTCAACAATGTCAACCATTTGACTGTACCGCGTTCCAACATCCTGAACTGGTATTTAATATTTGATCGATCGATCCTTGGCGTGTAACTTCATATCGAGAGCCCGTCGGTTCCTAGATGCACCAAGTTGCATTCTACGACTTGTAATCTACCTGTCTCGGATACTATTAAGACCAGGGTGTGTCCAATCAGCATGCATGACTTCAAAGTTGTCAATATCGGATATATAAAGCGAATCAGATCGTATCGTACAACTTTTCAATTACAACGCGAGTCTCTTTGTTTCTGTCCGTGATTGAAACTCGTGTCGAGTGACGGTTAAATCGCTGACGCTTTTCTCGCTTTTCTCGGTTAACAGTAGCAACCTTCCAAATTCAAAATCATTTTCTCACGAGTCCGTGTAGGAACAATAAATTCCGCACGAGTCAGTTCTCGGTCTCTGTCGGACCTCCTGTCCGGATAAGATCTCATTAAGCACCGATTCATCGTGCGAGCAATTATCGGTACTCCGTAAATCCTGTTAACGACCGATGTTATCGCAGCTCGGCGTTACGTGAAAACTTCACGGTTAATAACCATCGGGATCAAGAATTCGATTGCACAATGTATTCGTGACACGCGCACTCGCGTGGCCCGAAAGAGAGCTATTACACTTCATCGGAACCGGAGCCTGGTCGCTTTCCACTTTCCCGCGCATTATACTCTATTCGAGCTTGAAATCTATTTACATCAAAGGACCCCGCCTCCCTCGATCGCTGTATAAAACGGACGCTGACAAATTCATTCTTCCGCGACACAAAGACTCTTCGAATAACTCAGGTCGATCTGTCCCGCGCGCGGGACGATGGGAGAATGAGCTCACCGATCGGAATTATGCGAGGCGACCGGAAGAGGAGCCTGCAGACACTTTATATACTCGGTCTCGTGTTCAGAATAATGCATACGTCTCGACATTTTGTAAGATTTTTTCTGGAGAAGAGTTTTTTCTTACATATAAAAATGCTCGCCTGTGTTAGTGTTTTCTTACTGCATCATCATTCGAGTGATGGCGTGAGTAATCACTAAACGTGATTTACCACGGTGAACGTAGAACCACGAACACGGTCATGATTCTAACTTTATTCACGTCATGATAGTGTTTTTTTTAATCTAGAGTGAATTTACTCACTGTCGTCCTATTTTTTCATCTCGATCGAATTAATTCTTTTTTTTAAATACATCAAAATATCTTCATATAGCGTAAATTTATAATTACGTTACGTTTTCTGTATGTAACGTAAATTTACATGATTTAATGATAAAAATAGAAAATATTCCATTTTCTTTTCCGTACTCTAATTTCAGTATTTTAAAAAGTAAAATATTAATTCTTCCTCGCGATTTCGAAATCGTAATATTTATCTAAATAGTATAGAAATGCAGACAATTTCTTTCGTGTTTAATGTGTTACTCAACAATTATGGGAAATCTGAATGTTAGTTGAACGAAACGTATTTTGTTTTGATGTCTTTCATATAAAACATACGGATTATGTCTCTGTGACTTGCGCGTAGAACAGTTATGCTCTCCGCCAATCAGTAGCCATCACGAAAATCACGAATCACTGTGAAAAATCATCATGATTGGGAACGACCGTGATCGAGTCACGAATGATCCAAAAGTAACAGTTCACGCCATCCTTAATCGTCACATTTTCAAGCTCGATTAACATTTTCGAATAGACTAGCAGTGTTGGTTAATTTTCCTGTTTGCTCGGACCGATTTTTAATACAGTAAAGTCGCGTTATTTCTCAGTGACCGCCTACCCAGAATTTGTCACGTGTCTACTCCCTCCACTAAAGCGAAACTCGAGCTGCGTCGGTCTCCGAACAGTGTAAACATGCCGCGTAAACTGATCTCTGCTCGGGTATATCGGTGTGAACCACTACTAATCCAATTACAAAACTTCTTTATTTTTCATTATTATTCTATAGGACTTTCACCAACTTATTTGTGGCATTTTTTCTTATTAATATGACACTAAACACGATATAATTTCAACTGTATTTCATGGTTTAATTGACAATGAATGTTTCGGGCGCAAGGAAGGACAGCGCGATCCGTGTTTGCATACTGTCCTTTTCTACGTTCAGTCATAAAAAAAATAGTGCCCCTACACGATATTTCTCCGTGCAGAACACAGCCGTTTGTAAAATAACACGACTTTACTGTATCCATTTTAGTGGTTTCCTCTGTAACTGTTACGACCTGCTCTTCATTCGATGCATTGATCTGATTCTTCAATTTATCAGCCTGCAAATACTCTTGGTTTTGTATAGCTTGATATTCCTCTTCCTTCAGGTCCAACAATGGTACTCGAAGTTTTGCTCTTCTCAAATTAATGGATATCCATTTTAGTGATTGTTTGTTGATGTATAAGTCAGCCAGACTCCCGAAGTGCATCGGTTGCATCCAAAGGAACTCGGATCACGGTCGCGGTCGATCACAGACGGAAAAAGAGAGAAGGAAAGGAGGGGAGTAAGAGAGAGAGAGAGAGAGAGAGAGAGGGCGAGGTCGACGTTGGCCGCTAACACGCTCCTTGTAATTAGAATGAGAACACGACATTTGAATTCTGGACGAAGAAGAAAGGGGACGGAAATAGAGAAGGAAGATGGAGAGACGGATCATTAGTAGTCCGACGAGTGCACCAGTGACTGACATTCCTTTCCCTCGCGGTGAAAATCGTACCGATGCGGAACATCGATGCGTCCTATGCATTTCGTTATCGTTCTCTCTCGACGTTTTTCATTTTCCATCTTTTCTTCGAACCGTAACGGGCACTGTCAGGAGAATCTGTTGCTCGACAATGGTCGGAATGCGACTCTGTTGCATTCACCGGGTGCTATGCAACTACACGCTGAACAGCAGTGTTAACAATTTCTTCTTTCAAGCGTTTCAAACGAAACGTGCTCTTCTTCGAGTCTGTTCTTTGAACCAAATCTTTCTAAAGTGTATTATTAGACTGCGGATCTTCGTGCGAACTCTCATTTTCGTGAAAAATGAAATAAGGGAAGAATTTCTTATTGGGAGATTGATTGCGGTAAAAATATAATAAATTCGTTTTTGTAACACGCTTGGTTTATTCTACTTCAGATGCCTACTTCATGCCGCTACTTCAGTGCTGCGTTAGGTAGGAGCCCCTCGAATCGAGGTTTATCAGCATCGAATAATTACCATACCCCAGGATAATTGAAACTGAAACGACTTCCTCGTCAACCAGAAGACGTAATCGCGAAACTGTCGCGACCAGTGTTCCACTGTCTGCCAACGATAAACAGTGGACGTTGGCGAAGATATAGTGATTAATACCGCCAGGCGTTCTTCGACTCCGCGACAACTGATAGACAGGGCGAGTCCTTGTGAAAAAGAAAAATGACGGCAAAAGAACCGGCGTAGTAGATACGATTCTCGATCGCTCATGTTTCCTGACATCGTTGAACGAGCATGATCGTCCCCGGCGTTATCGGTCGAGGTGGGGAGATCGATCGAGGAAACACAATGACAATTAATCGAAGTGTCTGTCTTCGACGATCCCCTAACTATTTCGTCGTGGTGTTCCCCCTTCTCTTGACGCCCGATGAAAATAAATGAACCGGACTAATAGGGTTAACAGATAAAATTATCTGTGAGTAGCGTGATCGGTCTTATCGTGCCCTAAGCTACACGGTTTCGAAGTGACACCTAATATGGGTTTTCAATAGAACGCGGGTCAGATCTTTATTCGAACGCACCGAATGGGCATGGCTGTTGCGGCTAATGGAATGGAAAGAGCGTTCGATGTTTAATTAATTGAACTGTTTTAACATCTCAGAAGTTTCCTGTGTACAGCTCAAAATTGCTAGGATCATAAGAACGTATTTTTGCATGGTTGAATATTTAACACTAGATTCACGGAGCTATAGAAATAACTATTTCACATTATTTTATAAACATAACAAGAATGTCTATCCAAATTTTTGGCCATTTTCCCAATAATACACATCCCAAGAAATAAATTTGATAAATAATTCCTCAGGGAAGCATCTTTACAATCTTAATAATCGCACATTAAGAATATTAGGAGCCGTCATTTTGATGGGTCCCGTAAACCTAAATAGTGTTAAAGGCATCTTTCGTTCGATCGAATTCGATGTAACCCTGCATCACTAAAAATTGCTATATCATTATTCAGAATATGTTGTACGTTACCAAGTATGCTTGTAGTTTACGAATTAGTAAATATTTAAATGTTGGTAAATTGGGTCAATTGCATAAAATAAAGAAAATTACATACTTGGAATAAAAATATTTTTGAATTTCAGTTAAAATAACTTCGAGTGTGAAGAGCTAATACAAACCAGTTAGGTAGACAATAAATATTGCTCTTTTTTCGGTTATTAGTGCTGTACCTACTGGTAATGATTTAATGGTCTCTCATGAATGTGGGACTGGGAATCGAGGGTTTCTTAATCAATTGTTCAATGGCGACACAACGATTTCACGCACTCGTATTTTGTACAGCCCGTTAATTCCGCGTTCTAGATTACATGGGAGGATAGATACAGAATAGAAACGCAAAGTTCCGATATTGTAATCGATCGATTTAACCTTTGTTTCGCCTTTGATGGTTGTACCTAACAAGTTTTTACGATCAATTGCTATTCTCAGACATCTATCATATCCCCCACTCGTCTCGTAAGCAAGTTTTAATCAAGTGTTTTCAAATGGTTCGTGAAAATCGTTCAAGGACGACTGCGTCGTCGATTATTGCAAGCTTTTGCGTTTTATTTGGTATGTCCAATAGTAAACAACTACAGTAAGTGTAAAAAGTATTCGTACACCCCTTAAAACAGAATAACTTTTTTATAATTATACCAAACGACCTGATTTTTTATAATCAATTAGAAGCATTTGTTTACGAATGGAAATGCGAAAAAGGTTTTCTAAAAGATCATTTGCAAAAGATCTACAAAACATATTGTATTTTAAATTTTCATTAAATCTCCAAATAAAAATTTTTTTTAAAATGTTTATTTTATTTTTGCATGTAACCTTGTAAATTATAGTTTTTTGAAAATCTTTTCTGCATATCATTTCGTAAACAAATGCTTCTAATTGATTATAAAGTATCAGGTCGTTTGGTACAATTATAAAAAAGTTATTCTGGTTTAAAGGGTGTACGAATACTTTCGACACGCACTGTATATGGCGCGGTTTCTAACACGCATATAGTCTCAATGATAGTAACAATTACGCACTGTGAATTACTCAATGAGGAATATTACATTTAACATAAATGCGCGTTTTTTAGAGAATTTTCTAAAAATGATAAAATAATAAAATTGAATTCTCTACTTTTATACAGAAATTTTTAGTAAAAGGAATCTTATGACAACAGTGAGTAGGTTACATTGAAAGTAGTACGAGAATTGAACAAATATTTCAAATCAGGAAGAACTTACTAAAATTATTAACCCTTTGCAGTCGGAGCTGCTTTAACTTGAAAATTTCTTCCGACCTAGAATAATTCCATTCTGTGTGATTTTTTTCATTTTATGGATATGAAATTGATGTAATACCTCATACAATATTAAATGTGTAGTTATCGATTAGATACTAATATATGTAAAATAATGTAAACAATATTGTGGATAACGGTACAGCAATTTTTAGTGGCGACTCTGAGTCGCCTTTCGACTGCTAAGCGTTAAAAGAAGAATGGTGTTTCAATTTCGCCCCTGTCTCTTGTAATTCATGCAGATAACTTTTGTTTCGAATAAAGATATGCAGCCTGTTCATGAAACTTGTTTAACTCAGAGTTAAAAAGGGACAATCTGCATCGAATGACTGATTGTAAATACAGTCACCGAGTCATCTATCGAGTCATCCACCTCTGAAAGTTTCGCGTTTCCTTTACAACGGTTCAAATCACTGTTCACACAGCTGGCACACAAAGTTGCAAGCCAAGAAGCGTGGGCAGCGAGCTCATTACAACACACCGCGTGCTATCTCCATTGAATCTGTGAAGCTAAGATGGATTTCGTACTACAAATCATCATCCTTTTGGTTCGCGTTACTGACCCCGGTGACTCATTACAAACGATCACAAACCGCGTCGGCATAAATCAACCTAGAAAAATATTTGGACAACTTTCGCTCGCTACAACGACGAGTCTATACACGCGAAAACCAGTTCTTTCGCGAAACGCGAATTAAACGCGTGCGTGTTTCGCACACCCCTGTCGATCGAACGATAATCCGTAGAAAAATTCTAATAACGATAGATGCATGAAACATGCATGATTTCGTACACCTGACATTGCATTTTATCGCCAGCTTCCAGCGACGTTTATTATAAATTGTACTTTCGCGTGAAGGAGATTAAATACTCTCGTACATTATTTAATAACAAATGCTCATTGGATCGAGATTAGAGTAGAACTCGAAATACAGGGCGAGACGCCTAACCTGATCATCGCGAATAACTCTCTAAATTATGCGTTGCATAGTGGAGTATTTACATCGAAAAGTTGGCTAAAATATGATTTTTCAAATCTTACGTAAGATCAAAAATGTTGGTTGTCTGAGCTATTGGAATATATGAACAACAGTACACCAGTTTTATTATTTTTATTTGTGTACTCATGTAGCATTGTCACGCATTGAAAGTAAAAACTTTTTGTGTAGTACTCATTTTTCTCTTCGTCCGTTTCTGAAACATCGCTCGGCTGTTGGAATCGTTTTTCAAACCCAGCCGATAATAATCTGGCTAACAAATGTTTCGGACAAAAGTTAATCGGTATTCAGTCATCTATGTATAAATCCCAATACAAAAAATTATGAAACATTTTCTTTTTTTAAATGAAACATGATGGTCAACTGAATTTTTGAAATGCCACTATGTATTATTTATTATGCGTTGTTGCAACTGACGTCAAGACGGATCCAACGACTCACTGCAAAATAGTTTTGGCCAACGTTTCGGGGCAAACACTCCACTGTGCGTTGTACAAAATATTGATTTCTATAGATGTTACATGGTATCAAGAGGGACAAGATGTGGTGTACATTGCTAGAGAAACTTTTGTAACAACCTGATGGAAAAATCCATCTCCTCTCCCATTCATATTTCGATGTATCCATCTACGAGCTACGAGAGCCACCGAATCAAACATTACGAAATCCGCGCCCAATTCGAATCGCCATTAAAGCGGTCGAGATCACCTCGAAATAGTTCTTGAATGGGCCATCCAGACGAGCCCGGAGGAAGAAGGATGAAGAAGGATGAAGAAGACTGTTCACTGTTCACCGAGCAAGAAGTCGGCCGTAAATGCAACGCGCCAGCGAGAGAGAAAGACGCCCACGATCATTTTGATTTTTAGTAATCCGATTCCATTAATAAACCGCCCACCAGACACCGTCGGGTTCGGGGGTTTCGGAAGTTATCTGTCGGTCGGTTTCGGGTATTTTTAGTCGGTCCATGGCGATGCTCGTCGAAAAACCATCGACGTCTGCTTCTCTCTTTCTCTCTCGCACTCTCTGTACTTTAACGTGTGCTGCGCATATGTGAAACTCGCGTACGCCCCCGCCTAGAACACGGGCTATAGCGTACACATGTGTACTCGAGCGGACATAATACCTTATAAATAGGGATTAGCTAATGGCATGCGAAAGAGTGATGCAGGTTTTATTTTGGTTTTCCGGTCCCTGGGACGACCGGCTTCCTCCTTGTCAGCTCCGCTCTGCTCCAGCGATATATCGAGCACGATGATCGAACGTGAAAGTTCCATCAATCGGATGAATAGGTTGACCTGTACACTAAATGATCTCTCGGTAGATATTGGAAAATTCATACCCTCAAACATCATCGCCGATTAACACATTATCTACTGGTAATTACCTGCATAATTTTTAAAAGTGCATGGTCCATGGCTAAAGACTTTTTAATAGATCCTTCAACAGCAATTTCCACTCTGAACCAACCATCCACCTTCAGTAACGTCGTCCAACAAGTTTAGACTGACGATCTTCATGCAAAATAAAAATTGTTTGCAACTTGCCGAAATTATATGAATGTACACATCGGTTACTTCGTCTTTCCCATGCTCCATGGCTGAAGACTTTATAATGGATCCTTCAACAGCAATTTCCATTCTGAACCAACCAACCATCCTTAACGTCATCTAACAATTTTAGACTGACGAAGTTGTACAAATGTATACGTAGATGGTACTCTTACCACCTGTTCAGTGAATGAACATAGTTCGTGTGAAACGAAAAGATAACATTCACAATGTCCCCTTCACGTTGAAATTTATACAATGCTGAACTGCAACTCTGGCTTCTCGAGAAAGATGAAGGAAGTTTGTCAGATGTTCCATCGAGCATCGGTACCAGGATGATGGAGTTAATTAAGTGATCGAACAAATGTCTGACCCTCGAAGACGATTACGTCTAAGAACAGTCTTGATCGCAGCTTTCTGAAGCAAGTCCACGGGAATCTACCAAAGCACACATCGAAAAGCCAAAAGAACTATCCTAACAATTTATCCATCGACCTCATAGAATCTCTAAAGACTCAAATCCCGTTGAAGCCTCATTCAATTCGTATCGAGCACTACCAAAAATCTATTTGATTCTATGTTCTAAAATCCACATCTATGATCTAAAATCCATCGCGGGGTTCGTTGAAATTTGCCAAAGAAAATGTTTGCACGAAGGCAACTTCTTGCATAATTTTCCCAGGCAATGTTAGCACAACGTTCGCGGTACAGTTTAATTTCACGATCCAGATTCCCGTTCATCATTTCTTCGATGATGCCGATCGAGACCTGCGCGGCCTTGTTGCTCCAAACCTTAGCAAATAAACTACTCGTAAATCTTTAAGGACGAAAAGAGAAAAAGAAGAGCGCTCTTTTCAGCGGGTCCAGCCTATCAACATTCCTGGACAACAGCTGGCTAGGACGTTAATGGGCCTTGGTCTCGTCTCCCTTTACAGTTTGGTCGAATCTACTTCGGAATGATAATAAATACACCTGTTTGTGATTCTGGCGGCGGCGATCTGCTTCGTAGCGAGTCGAACCTCTTATCGATTACGGCTTCGATCCTCGGACCACCGTTCAAGCGCATTTGTCTGCGTGGTTGCACTAGCTTTACTGCTTCTTTATCATTCTCCTGGCGCGACACCATGATCCCAGGTAAAAAGAGATCGAACACAGGTGGAACGTAGGAGTTTAAAGTGGATAATAAAAAAAGACACACTTTGTCGAATGTGTAAATACGAAAAATTTGTAATTGATAATGGAAAAAGTTGATATACTTTCGTTTCATTTTTATTTATTTTCACAAGAATATGGAAATTTGCATAAAGATCCGCAGTCTACTCGTCACATACAATAAAATAAGTACAACCATCGGATTATACTAGAAATTCACTGTACAGTATCATAAGTAGGCTGCGAATCTTTATGCAAAATAAAAACTTTTAACCTGATTTGAATATGTTTAATAAGTTGAAAATAATGTAGTGAAACATTTAAATTCATCAAATACTTTACTGATCCAAAATTAGACCTGCCCATTTTTACGATAAATGCATAAAATTCGCAGCACAGCAAAGTAGCAATGGAACGCTGCAATAAAAATGGCGTACATTGATTGATCGATTGATATGATTATTTGGTCCCCTCAGGGTTTCAAATCCATTTACCAATCTCTCCCTTCTTTCCACTCTCCCTATCGCCTTTTCAGCGGGACCTACTGTTTATTACGATGGGATCCGAACCACCTTTTACCAACAACACGTGAAAAGCACCCAGGGAGTCACCTTCCCGGGTTTTTACCAGGCGGTCACCCATCCAAGCCCATTCCACGTTCCACGTTGTTTAAAACTTCGGTGATCGAATGAGAACCGGTGCTTTCAACGGGACCACGGTCGTTGTTTAAAAATGGCGTACATAAGAACGTGTATACTGGTATCTACGGATTTCACGAAGAGCGACGCGACGGTTCCAGGCCTGTAGCGATGGGGTTTCTTCACTCCACCGGTAGCCGGGGCACTCTTACGATCTTCTCGTACATACGAGTATGAATGTGGTTCGAAACAAGGTGACGGCTGGATCATCGGGAACGATGAGAGAAGGAAACGTTATCTAGGATCGTTAAATGCGCCAGCTGTTCAAATTTCGAGGCGGCGAACGCGAGTGCAGGCGAGAGGCATTCGCTGATAAATAAAAGGAAAGAAGGATCGAGAGAGGGCCCCTCTTCTTCTAGATCTCAGTCGGATCGAGCGGAAGAGTTACGAGCCACGGATCCACTGCTCGGCCTAAATACGAATCGGGAACGCCGAAATCGTGTCTCGGCCCTACGGCTCTCTGCGGTTCTGCTCGGAATAAACGCGGGATCATCGACATCCGTCGCTCGTTTGAATAACCGCGTTTCCTCGGACCGCACACGTGATTCATCGTTCGTTGGTCTACTGTCGGAATTACCCAATGATTGAGACGTTCCCTGTAATTGTATTTGCAATCGTCTTTCGCGGTACGAGAAATCTCAAATAGATTGGAGAGAAGACAAATTTTAGAGGATCGGGAATGTTGAAATACTTCCTGGCGTTGTAGGAATATTTCAAGAGAGTGTTGGATCAGAAAATGTTTGCTCTTCGATCCCTTTCACAATTGTGCGATTGACGATGCTTAGAAACATCCACAGATTTGTTTATCAATTTTTCTGATATTTCTCAGAGTACTTTTCGTGGACCTATTAGTCTTCCCGTTGTTAGAAATGTTGTTGGTAATCATTTCATTCGATTGTTAAAACTTTAGTATCTAGATGAAGATTCTGATACACTGGGTCAACAATGCTTATTGTTAGAATGAACAAATTTTTTGTTGCAATATAAAATTCATCCTTGGAAATTGATTGCAGTTGATCGGGCACTCTGAATCGGTTCTTAGTTAGACTCGACACGATGCACGTTACAAAACTAGCCTTGAAATTCCCCAACGTCTTCCAAGAATCAAAGATAAGCTTCCACGTTAAAAGGGCAATGGACGATTGAAACTCTGTTGAGACCATAGAGACTGTCTCTGAACTGCTACTATAATCTAAGAGAGAGAGAGAGAGAGAGAGAGAGAGAGAGAGAGAGAGAGAGAGAGGAAACTTGAATCTACTTAATAGAATAGAATTCTTTATTCTAAGCTTTCTCTACTTAGAAATGCAATCCTTTCGTTACGACTACATATTGCTCTACATTTCCAACTAACACATGTACACCTACATTCGTTCTTTTACAGCTTATAAAACATTACAGAGCAAGGGAGATGTCCCTAGAAGTGCCATATGTGACAAAAAGTCCTTAGAAGAGTTTTATGTTTTCCGGCGTTCTGGTAGAAGCCAAGCACTAGAAGTGGGCGTGGTCGTTTGAGTAGGCGTGGCTCCTTCGCCCTCGATCTTGTCAGAACCAGAGCAGTGTCCCAAAGAGCAATCTCAATCCACGATTACAATAGAGAAGAGAATAATGCAGCTGTTAACAACTCCGCAATATTTGCGGCAATCGAGGTTCAAGCAAAAACCGAGCGCTAGAAGTGGGCGTGACTCGTCGAGTGGGCGTGGCCCCACTGCTCTTGATCTCTTCAGAGCCGCAACATGCCCTGCAGAGCAATCGCAGACCACAACGCAAATAGCAGAAAAATTCAGGTGTTACTGAGTAATATCCGTTCAGTTCAATCCGACCAATCCGACCAATCCGACCAATCCGACCAATCCGACCAATCGACGTTGCAGCAGAAACCTAGCACTAGTAGTAGGCGTAGCCGTTTAAGTGGGCGTGGCCTCAGCGCTCTTGATCTCTCCAGAGTCACAACATGCCTCACAGAGCAATCACAGCTAACAGTCGCTATATGTAGAAAGAAGAAAAATGCAGCTGCTGCTAAACCAGAAGGTTCACATAACCGGGTTCACTAACCGACCCGCGTTGACTAAGCACATTTCGCCGGCATCAGCGGTCTCCACACACGCCCCTGGCGCCCAAAAGCCCTTTGTATTCGTAACACGACTTATTTGCTCATTAAGAATGTGCGTGCCAGCCGCGGCACGCATTGTAGAAGCGTTCGTTGCACAATGTAACAGGCATTTCATAAGACGCACTATCGAATATCGTTTCGGAGCAGCGAGTCAAGGACAATCGTTCCGAACAAGATCGTTCCGAACATGATCGACCCGTTATCTATCAACGACACAAGACCGGGCCCTTTTCACGGCATCTATATCGACCTCTTTCGGCTGTAATCGGTAACAAACTCTTTGAAGTCTGTAATCGCGGTTCAATCGTTCGCTAATTTCCTCGTACCAACGTCTCAACGGCTGAAAACAGATAACATTGTTATGTAAATATCTGGCACAAGAACGACGCTATCAGTGTATCCATTCACGGACTGGAAAAAATAAATATGGCGACCGGTCGACATGGACGACGACCCTAACCGACGAGATCGCGTTTTACGCAACCGGAGAGGAGCATCGATCTAATTTTAGCGGGAAACAGCGACACCGATGCACCACGCTAGAAAACGAAAATACTTACTTCGATTCATACGATTGCATCATCGAGGAAACGATCTATAGAATGGGGGACCACCGGGAAACCGGCAGAGTTATTTCTCTTGTCGGTTGTAATTTTCTCTCTCGCGAGATAGCGAAGAAAAAGAGATTGTAACGAGACTGCGGTGTTACATTGGAAAAAATACTCTTTGTGAAAGGATACTACGATTTGTTGGCAGCTAGATTTGTTCCGCGAATGTTAGAGCTGCCAAGATTTTATACATTGATGGCAAAATTGAGTGGGGAACATTTGCAACAGCAGGAATATTGTAGGAAAAACAACTTTCTGTTTGGTCTCTATCTTTTGCGATTGCTGCAGATCATCTTTATACTGCACAAAGATCGACGATCCACTGATATCGTGTCTTGAAGGCGATATTTCCATGATCTCGTAAAACGAGAATTTTACTCTGCGCAAACATCTCTAAAAGATGCTAGTTTCCGCCGATTTTCAAATAAACACATTCGAACGAGAGGAAGCGCCACTAACTATTGCTGTTTGTTTGGAACATCAAGCAAATTGCATCGTAAAAAGCGAGTGCATGAACACTCTTGAATAAATTAGTACATTTGAGAGGAAAAACCAGGAAGTAACTCTCTTTCTCTCCTCCAGCAAACAGATGCACAACATTCGACGAAGTTCAGTATTAAACGAAACTGAACAACGCTTTTGCTGTTCATTGCTGCGAGCGTGAAAGTTTACAGTCTTTCTCTGAACTCGATGTACAGATCTCATTCACCGAGTTGCATCTGAATCGGTTAGTCATAAACTCCCGTGTAATCTATTCGAATCAGAGTTGTGTAAAGATTAATTCCCAGGCCTGGGAATTCTTTGAATAAAACACAGAGCTCCAGCAAGGACGATGTCATAATTTATTTCACCGTTCCGTTGTACGGACGATTTCCTCTTTTAGTGATACTGCTCTCTCGAAGATCTTTCTTCAATTATTATTGGTTCGAAAGCATGGGGGAAAGATAAGTTTATATGTGGGTCAGTACTTATAATGGGATAAGAGTGACGTAAGCCTCGAGTTGTCTCGATTATCGAAATGGTAAAATACAAAGAATTCACAGATCTCAAAATATAATCGCAGGCTTTGTACGCGTCTGAAGAACATAAATTCAATGTTATCGACCATCTAATTATCTCGACGATGCTTACGACCTATCATTATTACTATTTGCACGAGTACTGTCCAGCAAAATTTTTAATGTATTTCTTCCTTTTTTAGCATCTTCTTCGTACTATGACATTCTATGTCTTTCTTTTTAAGTACATTTAAAAGGTTCATCAATTTTCATGTGGCTAATAATTCTTTTTGTTTCAAAGCTGGTAGAGGTCACGACGAAAGACCCGTCGTCGCTCACATAAAAATCCTTGATCAAAAGATTAAGTCGGCTTCAGAACAAAGTATAGAAAACGTTCGAAGTTTGTAGTGCCGACTGTTTAAGTCTCGAAGGCTAATGACAAGGCTCAAGGGATCATCGAAAATTAACGAGAACAGTGGCGATCGTGTAAGCAGTACGCTTATCAAAGGTTACGTCACGTGTATCCCGGTTTATCCGAGTAATTAACTAATTGAGCTTCATTGGCCGACAACGGGGCGGGGAGAGCTAGGTGGCGCATGGTAGGCCAACCCGCATGAGAAAAATACTCTCTTTCAGGACACTTCGGAAACGGCGTTTTCACAAGAAGAGATCCTTCGAGTTTCTTCGAATTTCCCAAGAAAGGCAACGATGGGCACGTCGATGTATTAATCGGTATACCTGCATCGCCCACTCACGCAGGCGAGAGAAACGCGATACCTTCGACGCCAGATTGTCGTACCTTTTTTTTCCACGGGAAAAGGTATTCGTGATTTCAGCCGGATGAGATAGGCGCTAGCACGTCTATGGGCGCTGTATTCTACCAAAGGGGAACTGCGATCCCATGGTTTAATGGGGCTTGTGGGCTGGAACGCGAGACTTTAGACGAACGGAAATTTTCTCGATTTATCCTCAAAGAAAATCCAGAAATTTTTGGACCGAAGGAGGAGCAAAATTGAAACTGTGAGTACATGTTCTTGAAAGAAGTGTTCGCAAGTTGCAATTATTTTAGAGAGTTTCGATACAATGCAGTAAAAAGAGAATCAGAAATTGTTGAAGTGAAGGAGGAGCAAAATTGAAACTGTGAGTACATGTTCTTGAAAGAAGTGTTCGAAAGTTGCAATTATTTTAGAGAGTTTCGATACAATGCAGTAAAAAGAGAAACAGAAATTGTTGAAGTGAAGGAGAAGCAAAATTGAAACTGTGAGTACATGTTCTTGAAAGAAGTGTTCGAAAGTTGCAATTATTTTAGAGAGTTTCAATAAAATGCAGTAAAAAGAGAATCAGAAATTGTTGAAGTGATGGAGGAGCAAAATCGAAGCTATGAGTACATGTTCTTGAAAGAAGTGTTCGAAAGTTGCAATTATTTTAGAGAGTTTCGATACAATGCAGTAAAAAGAGAATCAGAAATTGTTGAAGTGATGGAGGAGCAAAATTGAAACTGTGAGTACATGTTCTTGAAAGAAGTGTTCGAAAGTTGCAATTATTTTAGAGATTTTCGATACAATCCAGTAAAAAGAGAAACAGAAATTGTTGAAGTGATGGAGGAGCAAAATTGAAACTGTGAGTACATGTTCTTGAAAGAAGTGTTCGGAAGTTGCAATTATTTTAGAGAGTTTCAATAAAATGCAGTAAAAAGAGAATCAGAAATTGTTGAAGTGATGGAGGAGCAAAATTGAAACTGTGAGTACATGTTCTTGAAAGAAGTGTTCGAAAGTTGCAATTATTTTAGAGAGTTTCGATACAAATAAGTAAAAACATTTAAAGAATTCAGAACTACTGCTGAACTATTCTTAACTCGTTAAAACTATTACTAAACGTTGTATATTATACTAAATCTTTCGAGATTTCAAGCCGGTAGAGGATTGTCATAAATGTAACATTACGGAATGGACAGCCTTCGAAAGTGGAACGAGTTAGATTTTCCAGACTCTATCGCAGAAACTTGGACGTAGACAAAGCATGCGAAGCAATTAGAGATGAGCTGGGCGTGTGTGAACATATTAAGAGATGCAATTACTTAGTACGGTATTGATCTTCCTCGAAAGGTCGAGAGCCTTGCGCCTTCCTTTCCGATCCAAAAACCGTAGGAACAACAGTAAATTACGACTACGTCGATTCTCATTTCCAGATGTTAGTCGAATATCGTGGAAAAGAGAATTATCGTTCTGGTAAAGAATATTTATGAAATTGTCGAGTTTCCTGGTAAATATTCCTCCCACAGGATTGCCATGATCAGCCATATTGTTCCCGTTAGTCTAGTGTCGCCGAATGAGGGGATGGAGCAGGAATTGAGGGGAAATAGTTACTCATTTTCTCTCACTGCCAGTACCAGACGCATGCACAACAAAGACGAAACACGTCACGTGAACGAACCGCGACAAAAGCGTGGGAGAATAGCGTCGTAGAAGGTAGAGTGGGGACGCAACCCTTGATCTGGCGACACTGTCCATCGCTATACTGGATATCTTTATGCAAAATAAAAATGGTCTGCAGCAATCGCAAGAAATAGAAACCAAGGTTGGTTCGTTCGTTATGAACAGACTGCGGATTTTATGCATTTATGGCAAAAACGAGTTGGTGCAATTTAAAACAGTCTGAGAACGTCTTATTTTCAATTTATTAAGATCATTAAAGAAAAAGAGAGATATTTGTATGTGTCCTCTGCTTCTTGCAATTGATTCGAACGATTTTTTTTGTACGTTGGTTCTCCTTTGAATTCTGCCTACTCATTCCGACATAAATGCAAAAACCCGCAGTTTTTCAGTTATCAAGACGAATACGTAATGAGAAGAACAAACGGCCAACTGAAATGAATAATACGAGCAACGCAAAACTATTTTCGTGTCCAGTATCAGCGAGCGGGTGTAGAAAAATTAGTCATCGCAGCTCGTAATTATGCACGACAGCGCGCACAGTTAATGTGCCGATTCCGATGCAGTTGTTCCACATATTTACCATTCGTATCTGCTCTGACATTCAAAGCGCGCAAACTTAATACCATATCTCCTATTTTCTACTCCTAGCCAACTGGCGTGAAAGGAAAACTTTCGACCGGTCGTTTCCGTTGCGATATCGTGTACGTGTTGCAAATATTTAACCTCTAATTAACAAGCTAGATTCGGCAGCACCATAATTTTTCCACTTTACTGCGAAAAAAAGTCCGTATTTTGTCACTCTCCAGGGTAAAAAAAGCAATGCTAATTTTATGCATACCATTACTTAATGCGCTGCATAATGTTCACCGAGTCTGTTACTTTTATGTCACAATATTCTTGAACGCGTTTTAAAAGAGATAACGTTCTGCTTCATAGAATACTGCATTTACGAGTTCTGCGAATTTGTAAAATGCAAGCAAGCATCACGATAATTTTGTGCATATCGCTATTCAAAATTATAGTACACTGCGCAATGTTCACAGAATTTGTTATTTTCGTGAAAGAATATTCTTGTTCATGTTATAAAAAAAAATTAACGTTACGGCTGATAGAATATTTCAACTGTACCGCAAATTCTAATGGATTTATAATATTTATAAGTCTGAAAAATGCAAGAAGACTGCATGTGCTTTTCGTTAATAACTCCTAAACAAAGCCGCGAACGTCATTTTGGCAAAAGAAAATGTTGCTTCAAATGACCCAAGGAACCTTCCCATTTCCGGGAATCGAAGGAGTTTTGGGACGCCCTGTATAACGAGATTTGGGTCAATTTTGACCCAGGAGTACAACGTTTTAATTGTTGGCTCATTAAATGAAATTCAACCAAAAAATCAACATTGATCTCAAACAAGTGGGTTCAAAAAGACATAAAATAAAATTGATACACAATAATTTTAGGGGATCTGTGCCACGAAATCGTCAAAAGAATCCTCCTTGCAAACATGAACAGAACTTGATGCAACTTTTGTTTCACCTCTGTATTAATAAACTTCCAATCAACGAAACAAATTTTGACCACATCCTTATTTCAGCGACAAATACGGCTAAATTATTGCCGTCTTAAGAAATTTCACGTCGACGGTTAATTGTCAGCCTTGAATTGTTTCCTATCGCTTGAAAACGGAATGTAGATATTCTAATTGACGTGTTATGGCAGCTTGATGAAGTTCCCATCCGTCGTCTTCCTGATTGTACGCGACGCGTTTTGTAATTCTCGGATTCCTTCGATCATGCGTATACACATAGGTATATGTATGTATGTGTACACGTGCGCATGTGTATACACAGAGACGTTGAATCCTCGAACAAGTGTAATTTCATAATTCAGGAGGGACCCTGCTGAGTTTATTTTGCTTGGCCGGCAACTGAAATAGCTTTATCGGTTAGGTAATCGTTTCTCCTTTACTATCTTCGTTGTATCGATTGTAATTAGCAATAAAGAATCGTTTCGCTTTCAATGGAACGTTAAACGGCTGATTCTATCCAGGTTTCGAAAGAAAACTCTCTAGAATTTACTGGGCGGTTAGCGCGCGCCCAATGGTGCAAGAAATTACTCAAATGACCGCTAAACGTAGATCCTGGCCTGTTATTTGAATTACCGAAATTATGTGTTTTACGATATTGGTGGTTTCCAACCGGCGTTTAATAAATATACTATGTTTATTACATGTTTCCACTGTATATTTTTCGTTTTCAACGTCTTCTAGCGTGAAGCAATTGCGTTTGCTCTAAACTCTAAAGGTTCATTCGATTTATCATGATTGTCAATAGAGTAAACGTAATAATAATAATTCTACTTCTACTAATTCTTCTTCTAATAATAATTTCTTTGGACACATATAGCAACAAAAATCGCTGACATTCTGGATAGATGCACTCTCATTACTTTTATACATAGACTGCAGATTTGTATGCATAATAAAAATTGTTAGATATTTCTAACGAGCAGAGAGGACCTCTCGATTTCCAAAAAATTGATACATGGTGGTTGCTATCAACAATAAAAATTGCGTTACCAGGTAGCGTCGTCCGCTATCAAGCTGGCACTGTTATCATCAGTTATCTCAGGTACCGTTGAACTTTGGCGTTATCAAAGAATTGTCTAAGCTGGGTAGTCGAGGACTGAACGTTCGTGGAACGAAAAATCCAAGAAAGGTGGTCCAACGGGAGCAAAAGAAAACGTCGTTCTCGTTACCGTGATACCGTTTTTCTATCCGGGATTCGTGGGATCGTGTAGAGTTATAGAGAGAGAGAGAGAGAGAGAGCAGCATGCCTACGGGGTTTCTGCTTCGCATCTTCGTCACGTACGAAGAAAACGAGTTGGAGTTGGAGCCCGTGTCCGGAGCATTAGGGATGAGAAGAAGCCGCTCCTATTATTACGGGAAAAATGGAACATCCTCGAATGGGGGCCCGAGAGGGGGCCAGACAGTCCGGTCGACCGGCCAGTTACCAAAAATCTGTGAATGCCATGCTGGACACGGGGCATCACCAGCCGCCGTTTCATCCTCATCCCACGAAACCATCTGCACCCGGTCATCCTACCTGAAAACCTCTCAGTTCACCTGGCGTCCCTGCCATCTACCCCCACCTGGGTCTCCAGGTTGCTTTCGTTTATCTTTTTTCGGGCCATTCAGCAGTCACCGCCAACTACTGCCACCGGTTCTTTGTGAACCAGCTTGCTTCGCGATACGAGACCTCTTCTCTCTCCACTCCACTCCACTCCTCTTCTCTCCTCTCCTGTCTTCTCTACTCTTCTCTCCCGCATCTCTTTTCTGTCTCTCTTCTGTCTCGTACCCTCTTCTCAATGGAATTTGCCAACAGCTGGACCAGCCGAGCAAGAAATGGATCTCTCGCCGAGGACCCAGATCCTCCAGACTTATGCTAAACAATACGTAATTACGAGACTGCGGTTCTTTATGCATTTATGATACTACAAATTTGTGACACACGAGTAGCGATGGGATCCGGATCGCTTCGGATCGCTTCGATTCAATATTTACGACAAAAAATTCGAATCGCTTGCAACATAATTCGAAGCTTAGAACTCCTGAAACTCTTGGACGTCTTGAAAGTCTTCATCGTCTTGAAAATCTTGAAAGCCCTAAAACCCTGGAAGGTTGGTAAGAATTGAAACTCTTGAAATGTTACATCTATCGCGAACCAATGATTACGTCGTGTCAGCATTGAGACGAATAACAGTATGAACGTATCCAATATTATAAAAAGTACAACATTTATTAAGATTATCAAGACTCTTAAAGTTTTCACACACACAACGCACACAAGACATCGAGAGTTTCAAGAATTTCTGATTTCGAACAAATATCGAATTGGTTCGGAACTCTGCGACGATTGTACGTTTTGAACAAACTGAAGAACTTGAAGATTATTGTATGCTCATCACTACACACAAGTCGATAAAAATAAGGTTAATACGTTTTGAACAATTCGTTGAAATTAATAGAAAAAACAGGAGGAGCATTTTATTTAACCTGCCATCTCCTGCATCGACGTCGACGATTTTTGTTTAGCGTAAAAATCCACAGTCCAACGTGTTCGTCGACGGTCCTCTAAACATTTTTCCAGAATTGCTGCATTCAGTTTGCCTTGCACATTTGCATGGACGGTTTGCGCCAATCGTCAATATCGTCGCAATGGTTGTTCTCTCATCCCGTTCGTCCCTGAATGATCGTTCCGTTCCAGGCACCGCACTGAACGCTGTTTAATTGTTTCATTAACATTCCCAGTAAACTACATTCCGGTGCATACTTAACCGTGCGCGTTTAACGCTGAATCGGCATGCGTTCTACGCGGCGAACGCGCGAGAAATCGAGTTTATGCACGGGCCGCATAGTTTACGTTGCTCCCGCGAACGATGCAGTGGAGTGTGCCAAACGTCGCAAACGCACGACGGACAGATCCTGGTTTACCCGTCCTAACAATAGTTTCACTTCTAGTTCATTACTAGACCCGATTAGCTGTGGCGTGGGTGGGGAAACATATTTCTCAGCAACAAGATCCTTAAACCGTTGCAATACGATGTTACGTGCACGTTGCACTTTGAAGTATTTGCCATAAAAAGATGGCCAGAACTGTTTCAGCATTATTTTAAAACTTCCATGCATAATGTAGTGTCATTGGATTCGTCTTGACGTCAGCTACAATGAATAATAAATAATACGTGGTGGCTTTTAAAAAATTAACTTAAATTTTTTGTATTGCGATTTATTTGGAAATATTTATAGATACACATTAAACACTGAATGTCGAAGATGAGTAGGTGCAATTTAAAGTAGATTAATGTATTAGTCCCGGCTTATCAAGATGATTAACAGAAAGAAGAACTTTCTGTTTGACTCTTGTAATTTCTTTATTTTGCATAAAAATCGGCAGTCTAGTAATGTACTATAGACTTTTAAAAGAAGTCATTGCCGGTGAATAATGTATCAAAGTTTTTTTTAACATTTTTACTATTCTTGCTGTAACTGTATGAAATCTGCAGAAAGTATTGTTTCAATTTTTCAATTTTCCAATCTAGTGTCACGATTCGATAATGTGTTTCACAAGAATCATTCTTGTAGATAAATAACCGAAGTGGCAACGTGATTGTTGCTTTGATTTCCTATCGATCAAGAGGTTTAAAACGCGTTTCACTTTATCTACCTGGAATTCGTTAGTTATCTGCGTAACATCTATAACGTACAAAGAACCTCGAACACGCGTGTACGAGATACAGTTAGTATTGGAACAAATGTCTTATTAGAGGTGGAATGTAGGCGCTACCAATTGTTCCTTCCTCTCGTTGCACCGAGAGAGGCGACTTCTATGCTATGCGGCTGCATAAACGATGAATTAAATTGGACCGCGTGGTGAGTAACCAATAAGCGAAATTGAAGTACAAAGAATCAACGAGCGCGTGTGGTCGACGGAAAAAATTGCTTGAATGAACGTTTTCCCTTTTCACGGTCGCTCTTCAATCAACCAATAAAGAATTACAATTAATGATTATTGTGAACCTCCATCGATCAAATGCCCCAGAAGGAATACATTCACGCTTATAATAACGTTAAGTAGTACTTTCATATTTTAGAAAATTTGTCCCATTAACGTTGCATTCAATTACGCTGTAATTAATGCTTCTATTATTACTGTACATCTTGCATCATAAATCAATGAGAATAATACATGATGAATGAATCATGGGCGTTAACAAGCTCCGTGTTACAACGCATGCCACGCCATAAATATAAATATTGCACATTATTGCGTTAACCCCATGACCTATAATGTCTAGTCAGTCTCGCGACAAAGGCTTTTCTAAATTAACAGACTTGGTTATTGATATTTTACAATCTACAGTCTAATTATAATACATCGATACTTGCATACATCAATACATCGTGGCACTCGGTAAAATACTGTTCTAAAGCATATAAATTTCATTATAGACGTTCAAAAGTCTAGCCAATTTGAACAAGTCAATTTATTTCTACTGAATTATTCTATCGATTTCTATTGAATTATTTCGTTTATTTATTTCGAATTGTTCCACTAATTTCTGTTGTGCTATACGAGTTGCTTTATTAAATTTCCACTTCGGAAAATGTATCTAATTTTGAGGAATCACTTTGAACAGTGTTTAATAATACAGAGGTGTCAGTTACAGGTTCATCATTCTCGTGCTCGGTTTCTTCAATTCAGTTGTTCTGCATAAGGTTTGGCCATAATTTTCGCCAAGCTTTTTTTTTAATATTGTACCCTTTACATCTTTCCAAGAAATAGCGACAGCAAAAATGACATCCTCCATGTTGCCTTGGTTACATCCTTCACGGTGCAATCCGAATTGAACAAATTTGCTTTTATATTTTGAATAACTCCTCGATCCATGGGCTCGATCAAGGACGTAACATTTGCTAGCAGGTACATATTTACGTGATAGAAATATTGTCTGATTTTAATTCAAGGGCGAGAGTGACCTCTACAGTTGTCTAACAGTAAAAGGGCCTTTGTGTCCTCAGGTTTCCAAGTTTTTAAAACTTGGCACAAAATGATGTAAAAAAAACAAAGTTTTAACTAAAAAGGCGTTCGTGGAACTGTGGAAACGTGGATATCAACGCGAAGGACTCGAGTTCGAAGGCAACAATTAGAGTCGGCCGCAATTACAACTTTATCGAGACGGTTCGCGTCGGTTCACCGTACGAGGAAGAGTAATTAAGAGTTTTTAAGACCGAGTAATTGTTCCTTCCGCAACAACGATTACGAGTTCTGCTCGCAGATGCAACTGCCCACAATGGTAACTATTGTTGCAGTCGCTTATACAGAGCGGACGATGAGGTAACTGTTAGTTAGCCGTGATGCATGCGAAATTATCGTTCGCAACTCGATTCGAGGGATCCTGCGGCTTTAAGCTTTCTTAGCACGTTCGTCGATCCATCGAGCGCGTTCGATTTAATATATCGTTTGCTAATTAAATCCCCTAATAACCACCCGCACTATCCATTCTGGCTAGCACACTACGCTTATTCAATTTTAAAGTATTCTTTGCGCCCCACGGTTGACGAAAATGTCAATCTAGCGGATAAAAACTACTTCAGCATCATTTTAAGATTTAAAGCTACAATAATACGTAATAAAAAAATACATAATGCCATTTAAAAAATTAAGCTGACCATGTTTTATTAAAACAAAAATGTTTTGTAGGGTAAACTGTACAATGATTGGCACCCTAATTAGCCAAAATCGTAGTAAAAATCTTTTTATCTTTTTTTGAAATGTTTAAACGAACTTAACTTTCTATTATTATAAGCTAACAGAGATTTTTCACCAAAATCACACACACACACAAACAGTTTTACGAGTCATAAATCTTTTATTATAAAATATATTCAGTGAATAACAATCGTAAGACAAACAGTCATTGGCACATTTCCTAACAGTCATGTGTGAAACTCTGTTATGAAAACTTAGAACGTTGCTTTGAAATATAAATAAGAGGCAATAGAAAATGATTTTCTATACCAGGAATTCTCAATATTTGCCGTTTATATCAAAAGTGCCATGCATATTACCCTAATTTTTTTCTATTCGGGTTTATAGACAACCGAATATCGATTAACTTTTGTTGGAAAAATTTGTTTGCCAGATTATTAGAAATTCCCGATTAAATATAATCGCATCAGGGTGAAATTCTCTGACAAGCACAGTTGGCGATTTTCGCGATCCAGCGGAACAAAAATATTTTAGCATTATTTTAAGACTTAAAGTCACAGCGAAGTAGGTCATTGGATTCGGCTTGACGTTAGCTACAACAATATGCAATACAAAATACATAGTGGCATTGAAAAAATTTAGGTGACCATAATTTTATGTTAAAATCGCTGTGCGGCGGCCGCCCGCGACAGCCGTGACAAAACAAGGGAAAAACAGTGATCTCATAATTTTTCAAAAATGCTCCTTAGCGTTTTGTATAGCTTATGATTCAAAATTTTAACAGTTTATAAAGTGACATAATGTGTTAAAACTTTAGTTCACGTTCGGAATAGATATAAAATTACATGTTAACAATCTTAGAGGTTTAAAAGGTTAACGAAACATAATGTGGACAAAAGAAATTTGCAAATGTATCTTCGATAATGACAGATAACAATACATATTTTTGAAATACCATTGTTAGATACGGTACAACGCAATTAAAGAGAATTTGAAAGCCACAATGCAGGACCATAAGAGTAAGCGAAGTGAACTACATTTTTAGATACAATTAATATATCATTATAGATTATATTTCGCAATAATTTGTATATGTCCTGGTTAAATGGGCATTCTACATTCTAGAGGATCATTGTCAAAATTGAAGTTTGTCCAGCTAAATCGTAGAAACAGTCCGCTGTGCGTCCGATGGAATATTGTAAATCGTTTGAGTTCGATTAATCGAAAGATTCGACACCTCCATTGTTGTAGTAGCATGCTTTCGAACTAGATGTGAACTTTTCCGTTTTCTAAGGAAATACAGTGGTATCTGTGCGAGAGTGCGACGGAACGCATATTTATCAGTACATTTCGTAGATTATATCAGTTAGAACGAACGTTTATTCAACGCGAATTATCATTCATAAAATTTAATGACCGGTCTCACTCGAGATCAATTAATCGAAGTGGTTTTAATATCTCAGAATCCATCAATTAAACCATCGAACACAGTTTCGACGAGTGCACACGCGATAAACTGTGTCGCGCGGATTAAAAGACTGTCCGATCGTCTTAATAATCGATACCATTCAACAAGTTGTTTGTAATATGTTAAATTCGATCGAACGATGTTAAACGTCACTGGCGCATAGGTTAGGTACACGAACAACGCGAACGATTCTTTGTCAACGGTATAGCAATAAAATTGAAAAATTATTCCTAACCCTAAATCGCCGATAAAACTCGTTTCTGTCAAGAACTCTGTCGGAAAGAGCTGTCAATCATCGACACTGTCAGTCGACGGAACGCAACAAGTCTCCGTCGTCGAAGTTAATCGAAACAAAAGCCATTCAACAAGTCGTTTATGTTCAGCGATCTTTCTATTCAAATGAAACGTACCTTGTGCGGCGAGGAGCACTACCAGCAGGGCAACAAATCTCATCGTCAACATAGTGTTTTGTTGTTAAAACCACTGTCAAAACCAATCGCACAAAATTGGCACTAGCAAAGGCTTGAACTCGATTAATTCGACCAGGAGAACGCGTGTGCGGTGCACGGAGGACGGTTTTTCACGGCTAATGGTCGTTGAACTGAATTAAGAACCGAACGTATCCACCGATACGAGGTGGATACTGAATACAAACTGAGAGAAGGAACGCGCGCGGTATCCGAACAGCGGAATCGCGCCCCCGGCTTTTTACGGGGACCTGCGCCAACCGGCTGCGCAATGAACGCCGAACATGACACGCGCCCGCACTTCTATGCATGTATAATGTATACCGATATTGTTATGTGTGTGTCGCAGACACTCAAGCCAGGACCAAACCCTTAAAATTACACCAATTCTCAATGAGATCAATGAGATCACTGGAAACTTACGCAAAGTACACCACTGTCCAAAAGAAAGAAGCACCAGCGTGAAAAATCAAATAAGAACACAGTCAGTTTTAGAAAAGGATTCCGCTGTTTAATTGAATAGTTCTGAGAATATGTGTTATTGCGGATTATCTAATACTTTAAATGCAATAAATCAATCATTGTACAATACAATTTCTATATAAAGATATTGTTTGTCATTATATCTTATAATTATACCGGGTGCTTCTTTCTTTTGCACAGTAGTGTACGTAGACCATTCCCTCCCACCCTAAATGTGGATTCCTGAAAAATGATTTTTAATTGAAACTAATCTTTAATATACATAACCAGGCACAAATGAAAATTGACTTTAAACTTTGAACTTAATGGCGCCTTTTCTGATAGCTTAAAGCACATTACCTATTGGCTGAATTAATAAATTGACTCCGGATGTTTATGCAAAATAAAAAGTTTGTGCATCAATTGCAAGACGCAGGAGCTATAAGTTTATATTCTTCATTAATAATTTTAATGTGATGAAAATAATATACGAATACTGTTTTATATATATATATATATATATATATATATATACAGTCTTTTAATATTTTCACTGTTTTAAATTGCACTTGCTCAGTTTTTTTATAAATACATAAAATCCGGAGTTTATTAATATAACCTTCAAGAAATATATACTCTATAAGACTATTAATTATAATTAGACCGCGGATCTTTATGCAAAATAAAAATATTCTCCATCGATTGTGGGAGCAGTGGTTGAACAAAAATTCATTTCACCCCCTAATGGTCTTTTTACGTTAAAAACAACATAACAACATTCTTAGGTTTTTAATACATATATTCCACTGTTTTATATTTCACCCAGTTAATTTCTTCATAAATGCAGAAAAATTAGCAGTCTAATGACAACACATGATTTAAGAATGTATAATTTTCAAATTCCTCAAATTGTTAGAGGAAGAATAAAATGTGTATTTAGCTCCCGTCTCTTGCAATAGATACAATTTTCTTTGCTTATGCTAGAGAATCATAAAATATTAGGGCAACTAGAGGATCTCACGAAGCTTTTCTTCTCTAAAGAACATTTACCAGAACGAAGCACAAGATTTCTTGAGTCTTGTGTATCACCTTAACATTTAGGAATAAGGGCAATTCAATAAATAAATGATTATAGAAGAAGTAACTAAAAACGAAGTAGTAGTACTTATTGATATACACCTCTCACAGGTGTTTTCGCATACTTCGACAAAATTCAACATTGTTCTACATACGATCGTTATAAACAAAATTACCGAAATTGTGAAACGATCTAAACATTCTAAACGATGCACAACTAAATAAAATCGAAGTACCGGTACTTATTGATATACACTTCTCGCAGGTGTTTTCGCAAATTTCCAAAAATTCCCGAAAATCAGGAAGGATCTAAACGATGGACAATAGATGGATCTCGTTAGTGTCCCGCGCTAGAAAAAAATTGTCTTTTTAATATTCTTTATCCTGGAACCATGAAAAGCCCCTCCCCCGTCTATTCAGGGCTAGCATAGCCCGTGCGTATATCCGCAATCAGCATTCCAGCGAGTAGGAATCATGCTCAATGTCAACGCGTAGGATTTGCTTAATAACTTATCGTCCTTCGAAGAACGCGAGGCAAGCAACAACTCCGAAGACTTCCGATTACACGTGGATTTATGTGGCCGGCCGGACAAACCATGACCGTGTAACAAATGACGAATTTACATGGGCGCGCAGAATTCTAAGCGAATGAAGTATGAGCCTGCGGACGACGCGTGCAAGCGCGAGAATCAAGCATTCACAAGCCGCTTTCGTTGAACTCCCCTTTCGATTCGCCCATTCACTTCGTCATTGTGTACAAGACGAATGGAGAAGAGTGCATTCGCTTCTTTGCATACCTTTTCCGCCGTGCCGATTCAAAAGAAAACGATCGGGTATCAATCGTCGGGTCTGATTAACTCCAGACCGTGGCATGTTTGCGTTAGGTCCGGGTTTCAACTCGGTTAGGTGAAAAACAAGCCATTATTGATCCAACTTTGTATATCAGCTAGAATTGTAACGATTCCGAAAATTACTGTTTCTGTAACAATTTAACAGTAATTATAAAGAACCCCCATTTCGAGCGACTATTCCGAAAAACTGAAAGCAGGTATGTTTTCAAGAATTTTTTCTCCAAACTAGCATTGCAAATAAATTTATTTATTTTTTTACTATAACTAATGTGTCGGTACTTATCAGGGAGTGTACACACGAATTTTCAGCTTTTATTCATCAATTTTCTATACGTTCCTCACCAAAATATATGCTACGTTGATGTATCGTTAACGACATCAGCGAAAGAAAAATATAAATAGAACAGGTTTTTAGTAAAAGACAAATATAATTTCCACAAATATAAATTACAATAAATTTTGAGAGAGCTACATTTAATATTATTACTAAACAAAATTGTTTAAAATAAGTGGCAGTCAAGGAATTGTCCTTTGAAGTATAAATTTCAAATAAAACGTAGATACATAGTTGTTTTGTTGGCAACAAAATTGAAAAATAATTCGGAGTGCAAAGGGTTAATCTCTGACTATGACTATAATTGCGAAAACGTATTTGGAAACTAGAAGCCTATATCTAACCACAGTACTAGGAAAACGTTCTTGTGCATACCAAAATGGCAGAACGCTGAGTATTTTCGTCTCTCTAGTCACTCCGGATTACCATATTGCGATTTCAGCGTTTATCACACAATTCGTCGCTTTCGCAAGAGTTTACACAATCCGGAGAAAGATCTCTCATTCATAAATTTAGCAGCTCTCTCATACAACATGATTAATTTACTCGGTAAAACGGTTTACGCGACATTAGCGAGCATCAAATGTAAAAATAGTTTGCGGTTAGATTGCATGAGTTATCAACCGGATGAGTCACACTAGTGCAAAAAGTTCTGATGATGTCACTAGTTTGGGTATTCCATATTTATGAAAATATATGTCCTTGCGAACAGAATGAGACACCTGAAATTATCGTTGTGACCTGCTTACCTGGGCTTATCTTTGGGTAACAAACGGTAGGTCGGATCAAAGTTGTAGGTAAACTATCAATAGAAATCAATGAAAGTGGTCGACAATGAAGGCGTCCGAAAATGACATTTACTTCGATTGTAAATTTAGTCAGACTTGTATTATCGATTTCGATATTGTTGCACTTTTATTTTGAATATTCAAAATTGCGGTACATATGCGATTCTTTTTGAAAGTGTGATTATTTTACAGATAAAAAGTCCGTGCTTTCTGAATTTCTAAAAAATTTATTCAGACTGTTAAAGTCACTTTCAAATTTCCCTTGCGGTAAATAATTAAGTGTACAATGTATGAGGGAAGTATGTACATCGTAAGCTTTTGATAACCCGTATCAAACAATATTTAAATTTTATATCCGCCAGGTGAACGGGGTCCTTCATTTCCCTTCCTTTCCTTCTGATAATAAACAAAGCCCTTACTTTATATCCCACTACAGTTATCTCTTAGCCCCTGTGAAACTTCTCAGAATGTACACTTGCAGTGAAGTAACTCATTCAGGAGCATAATTCGTGGACAAAGTCGTATCTCCGTTTCATTAATATGAAAGACAAAACCCTATATGTTGCGCACAGATCTTTGAAATTTTATTTGTTCCCTCAACCGCGAATGAAAGTCTGAGCATTTAATTTCTATTTCAGTTAATTTTAAAATTGAAAATCTGTACGAATTGACAAAGTTTTCATTTATATTTTTCACACAATGAGACCCTCATTATCCAAATTCATATTTTGGTAAATCTATTAAAACTCATTGAACACTGAAATTCAAATTTGAATGAACAAAATTAAATAAATTATCCTCGGAATCGAGGATATATTTTGCAGTTCTGTCACAGACGAGATATAGGAATAGACCTGACAGTACCTGACACCCAATATATTTTGGTGTCCGTCGGTATTGGTGCGCTAACGCCACAAAGTGACTCCATTACCATTCAGTGTCAACACCTCTATAGCAATAAAAAGATGTATTATTATTATTTCTAGGGACACAATATTTATAGCCGGTTTAATAGCAAATTATGAATATTATTTAAAGAAAATTATTGCTGTCGCTGGAATTTTAAAGTGTCGGTATTACAGATTCCTGTGAACGCCAAGTCCCATGCCCATAAGCACCGACGAGATACTGTTAAAGACTGCCAACTTTATGGGAGATCGTGTCACTCGAACGATTCGGTGTTTTCTTACGCCATCTAGGATGCATTCTGGCTGAAGTAAGAAACAGAAAGCCATCGACGTGATCTCGTCGGTAAAGAAGGCCACTGACAATGACGTAGAAAGATATATTTATATATATCAGCTAATATCGTCAGCGAGGCAAAAACTATTAAAACGCGACAGTTCTTATGCCTCACCAACGACTCGTACATGAAATCTAAACAAATGACATAATACCCTCGTGGGATTTTGAACCGAGTGATTGTCGACATCGTTGGCAAAAGGAATTTTTATAAACATTAAAGAGCTAGAATTAATAAATTTATCATAGAATTATATTGAATAAATTAATGCGTGCGAATGTTCATCGTTTAAAAGTTTAAGGTTTACAATATTAAAAGTAAAACTTAAGGACAAAAGATTCCTATTGTTCGAGCTAAATTAGCGGATCATCGACCGAGCTACCGAAAAGACCGCCACGGCCCCGAAAAAAACCGAGCGAGCCCGCCAAAACGTTCGCCCGCAATTATCAAAGGAATACTCGTTAACATCATTAGCAAAAGGAATTTT
>CM052194.1:7941129-7989786 GCA_028455805.1 Lasioglossum figueresi | reverse complement strand
TAGATTCGTACTCGTGTACGTGGTTAGTTTGGCTCTCGTGAGCTGGTGTTAGGTTGGCTCTCGTGAGCTGGTATTAAGTTTGCACTCGTGTGCGGGATATTTGTTGTATCTAATTCTTATTCGTCTGTTTCAGCTAAAATACACCAAGAAGAGGACACATCAAGAAGAGGACACACCAAGAAGAGGACACACCAAGAAGAGGACACATCAAGAAGTCTGCGGCGTAGACTTAAGTTACTTTTATTTGCCGAGCAATGTTGTCTTAGCGTCACCCCCGAACCAGAACCTTCTGCTTTGGTTCATGTTTCTTCTTTGCAAATCAAAGCCATCTGCTTCGATTCTTCCCTCTGTTTGCGGTTTAGTCTTTTGGTCCACAATCATTGCTCGGCTTGCGTGCGTGCGTGCGTTAATTTTTAAGATCATATATCTTTTTGTAGTAAATATGTTGAGTAATTATTGCCGTAACTTCACTTTGTTCGTTTTTTTGACTCCGGCACAACCTTCTACTGTGTCGGACCTTGCTCGTATGTAGTTTGTATCAGATCGATTGGTACGGGAATTCGCGGTAGATAATATTAATGGGGGGGGTTGAGAGACGTTCATGCTCGCGGTATCCCAGTATCTTCGTAAATTTGCCACCCACGTCCGTCTCTGGCGGCAGGCGGTTGGGAGAAAAGGTATTGCAGTGTGGATTTATCTTGGCCACTGCTCGCGTCACCCACGAACCAGAGCCTTTTGCTCTGGTTCTCTTTAGTTTTACTCTCTGAAAGAATCAGTGCCTTCTGCCTGATTCGCATTTGGCCATCCGTGGATCGGAGACTTCTTCTTCGATTCGCATCTTTTGTTCCGCAATAATTACTCGACATAGCTGCGAAATTTAGTATAAGTTCGTCATTGTAAGAAAGGGAGCCAGGAGGAATATTGAATTCGTTCTGACTTCCTTTCGGGTCTTTTGTACAGCAACCTCCTCGTGGTGAGACCTGGGCAATCGGTATTATCCACTATTCGTAAGAACTTCTAATATCTTACAAGTAGTGGATACTATCGAGCTAATAGCTGCTCTTTTAATAAATATGTTGATCTTCAATAAATTTTATTCCTATTCCTATTCTCGTCCATAACATTTCTGTGTCCACTTGCTGGTATCGTTGAATAGCACAGGGGTCTCGTCGGTGATATTGACACAGCCGAGAGTCTGTCCAAGTACTCCAGCTTTATGGGAGTTCGTGTCACTCGAATATTTCGGTGTTCTTTTACGCCCTCTAGGATATATTCTGGCTCCAATCAGCGAAACAGAAGGCCACCGACGGCATTTCGTCGGTGCAGAAGACCACTGAGGAGATTCTCGTCGCGACGCATCGGTTAGAAGGCCTATCATCACGAAACCATATCGATTATTATTCAATGTTATATTGTCCGCCATATTTCAGACGATGTTTTGGCACTATTTTGATACTATTTTCGTCGGTGGTGAAACTTTTAGCGATGTGGTATTTCAGATCACTGTAAGTTCCACGTTATCCCCGTTCCCACTCGCGCCCACTTCCACGTCTCGCTGAATAGCACAGGGGCTGGCAGTCTTTAACAGTATCTCGTCAGTGATCAGGTCTATACCTATTCCTATATCTTGTCTGTGGTTCTGTCCCGTTTTCAAAGTAGTGGTAGCCGCGCCATCTCTGGGCAAACTCGCAAAGCCTCTAGGCGGTAAATTTACCTAATTACCTAAAGGTGAAGGATACCCGACTGATGGGAACTATGAAGGAACTAGAATCCACTAGAATCTAACTAGATTTTGGGTCGAAACATGGGTTGCGATCCGCGGCTTTTTGTCTTTATACGAGCATATTTTGAGCTGCACACAGGTTCATTTGATAGAGGAAGGTTCAGCGCAGCCCGCTGTGCCCCATCATATTAGTCAAAAAAGTCTTTTTGAGACAGAAAAATACATTGGAATCTGCGGGTGTTTTGTCACGTGGGTATCCTTCCACCATAAAGGCCCGCTGCAACCCGCTGTGCAGTGTGGCCAGATGATATCCAAACGGACCTCATTTCCTCTCCTCCATTTCCCTTTCCACTATTCCATTCCACTACCATGAGCACACTCCAGCCTTCCCCACTAAGACCGTAGACTGGTCGCGCAGTCGCGCAACGTGTCTGGTCATCAGATAGAGGGTACCTGCATACCCCTCAATTTTCTCGATCTGGCCTGATCTGGCCACACTGCCGCTATCTAGTGATCCACCATGCCACCTTGATGTTTTCCGTTCGGCAAATGAAAGTTTTTAATCAATTGACGCCAAAACTGCAAGGTTAGCGTTATTTTTAACGAAATTGTGTGTACGAGAGTTTTTTTGAGAAACCCACGCAACCAATTTGAGTGTAACGGTTTATTCGATTGGGGCCTTATTGGGGTCTAAAAAGTAAACATCGAAAATGGGCCGAAGAAAGAGCAAACGACAGGCTCCTCAGAAGAGAAAAGCCATCGAGCCGATGGATATACAATTCACGTGTCCATTTTGCAACCATGAGAAATCCTGCGAAGTTAAAATGTAAGTTCTGTGCTTCGAAAGAAACTGCTGAACCTGCTAGCACACGGTGTAGAGCATTATTTGGCGTTATTTGTGATTTCAGAGACAAAGGCCGGAACACAGCGAAAATTTCCTGTCGCGTCTGTTTAGAAGATTATCAAACCACCGTTAATGTGTTGTCAGAACCGATCGACGTATACAACGACTGGATTGATGCTTGCGATGCCATCAATTAAACGTTATTTACGTGAATTCAAGACAAACGAACATGTGCCTTTTCTTATACGCTTGAAACTATTGTAAGATCGTATCAATGTTTACACAATTAACCTTATTCCTCGAAAACTATTTTATACTTTTGACTACGACGAATTCTCGACGCTGTTGATCAGTATTTTGTACATTATTCTTATATATGCAACACGTCCTGTTTTTTGATCTGTTCAAAATATGATGAAAATAAAGAAATGCTGTGATAACTATTTCCAAAATGCGTATATATATATATATATATATATATATATATATATAAATATATTAATATCCCTGAGCAATTTTACAGGTAATTTTAGAAGTATAAAAAATCCTAACTTTTTATGTGGATGCACTCATGCACCCACCAGGTGCAATTGGATTTTATTCTTTAATGCAACCCAATTTTTTTTGTTCAACTTTTCGATCTCTTTTATTTTCCGATGTATAAAAGTACTAACCCAAGGTCTTCGAAATGTCAATGCTTCACGAGATATTTGTGTCAGAAACGTATACTTTACTAACAAGAAGTATCCAAACTTTTTCGATATCTCGTATTGAATTTGCACCTGGTGGGTGCATCGGTGCATCCACGTAAAAAATAAGATCATAGGAAGTTAGAATGTATTATGACATGATTTTGTCTCTATCATATTGTCCCAAATATGCTTGCCAATGTATTCGGAAATCAAATATTAATTCGATCTCAGTTACTAAATGTCCCTTACCAATTATTTTTACGTAGAAGCCATTAATAACATAGGCGACAACTAATTTTATCGACAGATCAAATCATTAGCGATTCTCCGGAAAATTTTAATCAATTAAGGGCAATCCGCGAATAAAATTTCAAGGTTGACGTTGGTCTGTCAACGACAATCACTTTTAAAATACGCGCTCCATTTGAATTTCCTGATATAGCTACATAAGTAAATGACGCGAATCCTGTATTGTTCTCCGATACTTCGCACTTGACAGTAGATAAGGAAACGCGCTAAGGAATTCCATCTGCTTTTCGGACAAACTTCAAAGACGTTACACTTGGTGGTGCGCAATCTTTATGCGAATCGAGATATGGAAAGCTTTCGATTCACATTCGTATAATCCGTTCAGATTGTCGCATAAATTCATCTATAGTCTGTTAGTGTTTTACGAGGGTAACGCCGATCCCGTAAACATTATACGACAATCGCCTTATGGTCGTCATTGTCTAAAAATAACTGAGGAGGCGAAATAGGTTGACTATCACGCGAGTGTAAGAACCAGACTTGTAACACGATGGATACAGCCAGAGCACTGCACGATGGTTGTAAATTACCACCTCTTCGAGGTTTGAAAGATTTCTTATTGGAACCATCGGGTTTCCAATTACCCAATTTCAATGATTTTGAGAAATGGGGTAATAGAGTGGTAAATAATCTGATATACTATCAAACCAACTACGTCTACATGTTACTCAGCATTCTGCTTGTCATTGGGTAAGTATTTGTAATAGTACTTGAAAGATTTGATTGTGATGCTCCCTCTATCTCGCATTATACCATAGATTTATATTATTTTATATTATATTAAGGGGGTAGACTCTCGTTTCTAGGACTACAAAGGTGCGGAATGCGCCTTCTCATTTCTAGATGAAAAATTCTCAAAGGCAAATACTGTTTTCCTTTTTTATAAACCTTGTTGTTCCTTCTTATGTAAACCTGACATAGAAGGCCTGAAAATAATTTATAATTTTCTCAAACAATCTTCCGCAAGGATATAAAAACAATGTAATACCTATGCTACATGAAACAATACTGTACTTGCTAAATGAACCGATCGGTTTAAAGCAATAATATATAAATAAATAAAACAATATCTAGGCCAGATTGCCCTCAAAAGTCCTATTTTTATGTTTACCAGGTGTAATTTGCATTATTCATAAAGCTGCAACAGCTACATACTGCGGAATAATGCAAATTACGTCTCGTGAACGTAAAAATAGAACTTTTGAGGAAGACAACGGTCTAGATTGATCTTTTATCTAGCGCTTTTAACTACTGGAAAACGCCATCTTTGCATTATTGAGAAATGAAAAGACACATCCCGCACCCTTGTAATCCTAGAACGGTTACTGACACTCTATTTTCTACATCAGTCAGACCCCACCATGTTCATTCCGACTCTTCCTTCAGTACAAGCCCCACGACGCTGCACCGGCAGGTTACTCGCCATTATTACAAGACAGTGGATCTTTATGCAAAATAAAAATGTTGTACTTGAATTGCAACAAACTGGAGTGAAACAGAAGTTTATTTTCTTTCGTACTATGTTTAATCAGTTGAGAGTTATTAAAAGTTTCAACTTAATAGGTTGAAAAGAAAATAATAGTAATTTAAAATTTTTTTTATCGTTTTACTGTTTTAAATTACACCTACTTATTTTTGTCATAAATGCATAAAATCCACTGTCTAATTATTACGTATACATGTACATGTACATGAGACCCTTGCTTGAACCGCCACCAACGACATTGATTCAGGTACAGGTAAAAAATTCACAGAGCCGAAAGAATCGTTCCTATCATAAAAATTAAAGGAATTGGTAAATGTAGTTGGTGTCGGTTCAAGCAAGAATCTTATGTACTTGTTTATATATATGTAGTAGCGGTGAGTAACCTGCTGGTGCAGTATCGTGGGACTTGCGCTGAAGGAAGAGTCAGAGTGGATATAGTGGGGACTGACTCGCCAAGCAGGCAAAGAAGAGAAGTAGCCACATCTGTTCATAACTGGTTACATGTAACTTTATACCACACTGACATAAATCAATTTATATTCAAAGACTAAATAACTACTTTAAAACAAAATAGATATTTGCTAGTGTAGTCGACACTAATTAAAAGTTCAACATTTTCGATTGCTTAGATGTCTGCATCCGAGAGAGTTGCTTCTAGGAGTATTATGGGGACTACTCGTGTATCTTATTGTACTTTTCGAAAACGAGGAAATGTGTAAACTAAGGAGAGAATATCCAGTGTTTCAGACGATAGGTGTTATTATTTGTATGATTCTTCTTGTGTACATTGGATCATCAATATTTTTAATACTGCTGTTTACCGTTTTATTACTAGTTAGCGGTAAGTTTTACAGTTAATTTGGTAAATATACCACGTTTGATCAACTTGTCTTAATTATTTTATTAATTTCAGTGACTTTTATACACGCATCATTGAGATTAAGGAACATGAAGAATAAGCTAGTCAATAAAATCGAGGGTATCGGACTTGAACGTACTCCCATGGGCGTGTTATTAAAATATTTTGGTATGAAAGAACAATTTCTTACCTAAATTTCTACTATTCTTGTTTGTCAAAAAATGAAAAAGTACATCTGTATGTATTTTAGACTTTTAAGCTTAATTTATTAATTATTAAAGCCAGAAATTCGTTAGTTTATTCTAATATTATGCTTTTTCAATGAAAAAGAACGAACCATTCGAGAAACATAGTAATTCTAGACTTGCATCATTTCTGTAGCATATTTATTTATGGATGTAAATTTATATGAAATGTTATTTATAACAATCTTACCGTGTACTACTTAAATTATTAATGAATTAGTATATCAATGTTAAAAGTAATTAATTAATGATATTGATATTTAACAGTTTTTGAGACAATTGCCTCCCTTCCCTAAGAGTGGACTAAAGAAAATGTCGGTCAATAAATAATAAACAGTGTGGACTTGTGTGAAATCTTGATAAAAATAAAATTAATATTTTTTTAAAGAAGTAATTCCGAGGAGATTATATATTTAATTTATTGTAGATTTCATTTTATTTATCGTAGTGGCCAGCTACTTAAGACTGCTCCGAAATTCTCATGTAAGTAGCTGACCACCACGATATGTATTCGATGTATTTGTTGAATAGACTTATTACATTGTATATACATACATATTTCTTTCACGCGTCATGTAACGAAAGAGAAGTATTGTTTTACAAATGCTCTGTGTAAGTGTAAGATATTAATTCAACTAATACCTTCATACAGTACTAATTGTTTTTTTACATTCGACGATTGTAATTTTGTATTAGCATAATGCTAACTATTAGCCTAATTTTTTCTTATATTTTTCTTATTTCATAGAAGTGAGAAACGTGCGTTCTAACAACCGGTGAATGTACAGTATTAATTAGTGGGTGTCGCCTTAATTTGATGGAGAAGTGTCTTTGGAAATAAACATCATGGCGAGGGCTGCCATGCCGTTCAGAAAATTTTTAATAAAATTCTTTTACGTCTAACAAACAATATTTGTGAACATATAAACCATGCATTCAAAGCTTTGATATTAACGACATGTTTATAAGCATACGACGATTGTACTTGTACTTATAACGTATTAGAAAGCTAGTTCCGTCAATACACTTGATCTTTGTTTAACGCGTTGACTACCAAGTCAATAAAATTACTACAAAATTTAAGTAAATTTATAGTCATTACTGTTTTTATCTTTTCCGATTTATTTATAAATCTTGACAGATAGTTGTGCGACTCGTACACGAGCCACGCGGTAGTCCACGTGTTAAGTATATGTATTAACATTCCCATGACTTGATGTAAATAAAAATAGCAACATATATGTATTTTGTTATTCAGCATTTATTGTTGTAAAATTTAAAGTTCCTTTAAGAAAGAGGTGTCTATACTTAAGAATTAATATATTTGCTTACTTATCTTGAGCATGTATTTAAAGAACCGAACTTAAATAAATTCTTAACAAGTAATCTATGTTTGTAAAAAGAAAATATGTAATGTCTTGGCAGTTTACATGAATCATTTAGTGATGTTTTCGATCATAGTGTCCATTAAAATATTCGCACAGATTTTTTCGCCGCTTTCTCGTAAATAAATCTAATTATTTCGTTTGTTACATAATAGATTGTAGTCATTAAATATATTTTAAACAGATTACATACAAAACAGAAAGTTGATCAATTATGAAATATATAATGGTACATACAGAACCAATAGGTAACACGACTAAAACGATAGAACTTGTTTTATAAAGATAAACAGAATCTCTGGAAGTCATTTGAAACTTATATTCTATCCTCGTTATGGAAGTACAATTTTCCGAACAGTTTACTCTTGAAACAATCGATTTTCTGTAATCTTGTCTTGATTAATTCCTAATTTTTTACTTACAAGAGTTTCAGACACATTCTAATATCTTGATATTCAACAATGAATATGAAAACGATCATTGCGTTCGAATGATAATTAAACACATATGGCGTGAATAATTTTAAATGTACCACTTGTTCTTTGATTGCATAAGATGCGTCCCAATTTGTAGTCGAAAGAAAAATAAATATAGTACGTTCTCCTGATCTGTAATAGTAAACGAAGAGAGATCTATTAATTAACAAATAATATTTTCTATAGAAAAGCAGTACACATACCATATCACTATAACTTTGTTATAAATACTGTGTTTGCTGGAGATAGTATTGTGTCTGATAAATGTGTTTCAGGAGAAAGCTCTCCTATATTTGTTTTTGGAAATGGTACTAAATAACTATGGTCAGACGGTGGATAACCCAGACTTTCCATTTCATCTATAAAATCCTGAAAGTAAAAATATAAATAGATTTTAGATACTTTGTAAGATTAAAAAATAATACGATCGTAAGCTTACTTCTATTGTGTTCGCTGCATACATGGACATCGTTTCTTTTTTACCGTTCGGCAGTCTTAGGCAGAGTCTTATAGTTTCGCTATCTGTGTACAAAAAAAGTATAAATCTATATAAATTTGCAAACAATTTATCATTTTATTATAGCGCAATGAGATCTTACTTGTTTTATCTTTGTTCAGATCGAATTTCGGCTTGCACGATTCATCCTAAACAAATTATCATTAATTTATTTACACCGCATTTAACAGAAACAACAGTGTACAAAACATTTGATACCTTCAAACGTTTTTGGATTTTTTCTTTTAAGTCTGGTTCGTCGATCCTTTTCTTCTTGTTTGTATTTTGAGATTCACTGACAGGCATTCTTGAACTCGAGCTCTGTATGTCGTCTATGCTATTGGAATCGTCTAATTCTTTTAAACTATCGATCAAATGTTTGGAAGTTCTGGTGTTACTATCGTGATTCTAAAAGTATAACGAGTTGCATGAAAAAAAAAGTTGTTGTTTCATAGTTTATAGAATATATAAATACGTGAAAGAGCTTACACTTGTTGAATTAGTTGCAGAATCCTCGTTTGTTGTTGTCGCTGTTGCGGTATTATTGCTCCATTTTTTAGGGCTGACCGATTCGCTCGATACACACTCTGGAGACGGGTGAGTACTTAACATATCGTTCAATGCGAATATTAAAATATCAACGGTAATATGATGGTATGTCTTCATACATTCCCCTGTTCTGGGATCTATTACTGCCACATAGGGATACTTAGACACATTGTAAAAATCTATATAACGCTTTCCATTGTTAGTGTTTGACAAAGCCTATTAGCAAACGTAATATATATCATGCCGTTTACTTTTGATTTTCAAAATCAACAATAAAGAACAACCGACTATTGATTACTACTTACTTGCCAAAAGATAAAATGATCTTTCACAACCTCTTTAATCTGCCGATTTGACCATACGTCTCTATTCAGAACCAGGCAAGCGAATTCCTGAGGATTTTGAATATTTACAAGCAGCCAACGATTCAATGACTTGGCACGTTCACGGGCTACAAAAAACGATCCTAAGCAGAGAATACTGTATGGTCGTAGAAACAAGTCTTCGAATCTGTTAGATTTGTGTTTGGAATTCGGTTTAAGCCCTGCTACTCTGCGAGCCATTTCTTCTTCTTGTCGTCCTGCACAGAATACTCTGTGTTACTCTACGCATTTTATATGCAGGCTTGGGCACGTTTGTCTCGATCGAGAGATAAAACCATTCCCACCATAGTTGCAAGTGCAGTGTAAACGGAAAGACAAGCAAAATAAGCTTAGCACGAACGTGTTTATTAAATATGCCTTACGTGTTTCTATCTTAAAATCTCTAAATTTGTCTTCAGACATTCTGGAGAAAGAGCAAGCTGGATCGGATGGTACCAATATCTCTTGCGTTGGTAAAATAGGGGGCCTTGTTTCTGGTTCGGTATCGTTTAGATCTGGTTTAGGATCAGGATAAGTGAGTTCTGGTTCTGGATCAGGATCTGCGTGTTGCGGTTCAGGCGCTTGCCCTCCCTCGAACATCACCGTTATTGCAGCTTCTACGTTGCCATCGGTAAGAGTTAAATATTGACGAGCAACATCTTCAGTTTCTCCTAATAACAAATCAAGTATATTTAGTTGTATATAACGTGGATACTAGGGAATCTGGATTTAGTTGTATATGCCGTGGATCGGCATTGAAATTCGTAGAATACGAACCAGTCACTTCTATGAATTTTTCAATAAGTTCTGGATCCATCGTATCTCCAGATCACAATAGTGTTTCGAAGAAAATTTACGGATGTTGGTCGCAAAGTCTAAAGCAACGTCAACCGGCTGACATCTCCGAACATTCAGGAAATTCTTCGTTTCGTCGTGGAAACTTTGAAATTTACTGTTACAGCATGAACACTGTGAAAAAACTACAGAACCAACAACTTTCTTTAGATTACAACAACGCGACGCAAGTGTACCTTTCGACGAGTACACTGTAAACAGTTGTCCAGACTGCAGTTCAATGTTTCCTCGTGCATTAGAATTTTATGTGTATGCATCAAGCGTCGTGCGCTTGCGCGAATAAAACGCAGTTCTGAATATGCGACGGAGTTTTACGATTCGCAAGTTGCAGGTTCGCGAATAGTTGCGCAATATTTTTCTGTTCGATAGCCAATCGGTGTTGAGATATTGGAGAAGTTTTCTAGCGCATGCGCGGCGATTTTAGCATCAGTAAAGTAAGGTTCTCGATGAAATAGGGTGCCTTGGTCGCCTTGTAAAAGTTTTAAAAATTGTTACTATTTATTTGACTGTGAAAAATGAATATATAACATGTATGTGTACATGTATATATCTATATATCTATATACATGTATACAGTCGGGGACAATATTAAGTGGACGTTCTAATAACTTTTTAAAAATTGGTTCGAAGGGCTTGAATTTTTTTATGATGACTGACTAGTTTGCTAGAGAATGAGTGAACAAAAATTTGTTTAGATTGCAATTGGTAGGAATCATACAAAATTTAGAAAATTATGTTTTGTCAACTTTTTCATCTGAGCTCGTAACGATAATTTAAAAAATGCGTTTTGTAGATTTTGGTAATTTACGAAACGCATTTCTTAAATTGTCGTTACAGGCTCAGATAAAATAGCTGAAAAACACCATCTTTTTAATTTTGTATGATTCCTACTTTCCCGCCAATATCACTGTCCTACTACGTTTTCATCATAATATAGATACGTTACTGTTTTGGACGCGCATACGCGAGAAATCCTGGCTAATACGTCAGCATTGTAGCCAATCACAGACGAGATATAACAGTAGTCTTATAGACCATATATTAGGCTAAGAAAGTAGTCAAGGAAGTGCCACCGCATAGCGGTGACTCTGCGTACTAATTGATCGAGATATCGATTCTCAATATCGATGTTTCGATTCTCGCGGATGGAGATATGCTTGATGGCGTTGCGTTTTCTTCGAATGAAGACGAATTTCGTAGATACGGAGATCTAACGAGTACGGAAATGATGGATGTGGTAGAGAGTCGAGGGAAGAATGAAAGGATAATGGGAAAGAGATGGATGAGGTGAAAAGAAGGGAAAGAAAAGGAAGGATGTTCCTCAGGTAACCTACATAATTTCTCCAAGGTCCATCAGGTTCATCGACGTCCTATATAAGTCCTGGAGCTGCGAAAGGACAAGTGTCGAAGGACTGATCCGGAGTGAGGTCCGTCGTCCTCGGCAGCTCGCGAGAGACTGACAATTTTTTGGCAGGGCTCCTTGGTAAATATAGTTGTTATGATAACGTTGATCAATAGCGTTGCGCTGTCATTGATCGATAGAGCGCAGCGATATCTAGGAAAATGGTTTATAACAATCCAAATCAGTACCAAAGAGCAGGGATACAACAAGAGGCTACACTAGCAGGGTCTGGGCCGGGATCGGGCGGTACCTTTGATGTCGGTCGTCCATCAATCGTGATTCAAATAATATATTTACTTCATGCCACATATTAGACCAGGCATATCGGCATATCCATTTCTCTTGCCCGCGCGTTTCGGTCCTCGTGGCGGCTCGGAACATTGTGGCCGCCACGGGGAACGAGACACGCGGGTGGTAGAAGTGGGGGTATTCCTTGAGGACGCCTCCGATCGAGCAACGAACTGGACTTGCCGGTATTAGACCAAAATCTCCCGAACCGTATATACATACAGGGCGAACCACGAATCATGATCAGTAGAGATTGTTCTGTTATTAGCAGTCCGATCGAAAATGTTTTTATTAGATACATATAGCATATGGTTTTTCAAGATATCTTTCACGTGGTTATAGCAAATTTTTTGTAAAAAAAGGTAAAAAACAATTTTTTTGTTATTTTTGTTGTGAAAACAATTTCTATCGGGCTGCTAATAACAAAGTAATCTCTACCGATCGTGATTCGTGGTTCACCCTTATTAATTATTTTCTATTAATATTTTCTCAACTGTATAAGTGGTACGCTCGCTGCGGCGTCCTGTACAGTATCCCTGCAAGCCGAAAGCTTATCTAAGCTCTCCTCCGTATGGAAAACGGAAGCGATTAATAAGAGAGAGAAAGAGAGTGAGAGAGAGAGACTGCTCGACAGTGATAGGCAACGTTCGCGAAACGTAGTTGAGGAAAAGCGGTTTCTGGCTCGCCGTGAACGCTGGGCAGTAAATTATCGGGAAATTAACCGATGGGAAAAAAATCCGGAGGAAGGGAAGGCGAGCTTTTTGGCGCGAGAGCTTTTGGTGGGAGCGAGAAGGCTTGACGGGATTCAGAGAGATGCGAGTGAGAGAGAGAGAGCGACTGGCGGACATATATGGTCGCGGGGTCCGAGAAGCTCTCAGGTTACGCCGACGGCGCTAACCGTTTTCACGATGATGCTCGCCCTCTTTGTCATTCGTTGCCTCTCGTTTCTCTCTTTCTCTTCCTCTCTCTCGTTTCTTCGCTAGAGTAGTCTCCGTACGCTGCGGTCTCCTTTTCTTTCCGACTGCTCTGACTGTCTTTCTTTTTTAACAGCGAATCGAGATGACGGCGTCTTCGTCGCGCCACGACCAAAAATATCGATGGTCTGAGCAACAGCCGCGGGTGAGAATGAGAGGCGACGACGAGGATGCGAAACACGGCCAGATAGACAGAGAGAGAACAAGAGAGAGAGAGAGAGAGAGAGAGAGAGAGAAAAGCGTATGCTTCGTGAGCGTGACGATGTTCGAGAGAAGGGGCGAGGTTCCCGTTATTTCGAGATTATCGGGGATTGCCTGCTTTTTGGAATCGTGCCGATCGTCTCGTCTCCACTCTCGATATCGAGTCGGATTCCCAATCTCACGATACGCTACCAACGAGAATACCTTCGCCATCACTTTTTCCAAGCGACCAGAGAACCGACGTTGGTGCCAGCACCGTTAGGAGAACGCTGGCATCGAGCTGCTTCGGAGCTTTTCTTTCGACGATATTACACTATCGAAAAAATTGATACTTAACGCAAATCTTTCGTCGGATTCTCGGCGAAAATCCATGAAATTGTACGCATGTACCAAGCTTTGGTAAGTTTATACATTTCTGTCGGCAGCCTATGCATCTTCCAGATTGCTGGAAACAGAATGGAAACACATTGCTCTCTTTTTGTAATTCCTCGATCAAGTTGAGAGTGTAATAATAAACCATAAATTCTTCTAGGGCGCAATGGCACAATAGAATGACGAAATATCAAAATCTAAAAGGAAAGCGCGTAATCGAGGTACACCGTCGATTCGCTGATTCGTTGCCAATAAAATGGGAGCGACAAATTTTCAGCTGTATCATTGTTGCCGCAAATCGACGATATACCTATCAACGTGTCGGCAGAATTGTGTGAAAGCTGTTCGTCCGAAATAGCGGTTTGCATCTATCGTATTGTACAGCGCGTCTTACCGTTTCACCGGAAGACAGGCTTTTTAATTCCTGCACTAAATCCGAAAAAGATCTCGATGAGTAGGAGACAAACAGAAATTTCGTCTTTTAATCGTTCCAATCAAATCTTCTAATCTCACTGCTGTTTCAAATACGAAAATTAGTTTACAAATAACATACGATTTTCTCGGCTGAACCGTGGGACGGTCTCGTTCGGAGTCGCGTATTTTGGGACGGCCTGTAGGCTTGTTATAGAATTGTCAGATTGTACACTGTCGGTGAATAATACGTGTCTGAGGATATTGAGTAACCGCGTGGGAGTTGCGGTGATCCGAGAATAGCCGGACGAGAAATGCAGAATCTCCGAATTTTGATCGTCGAAGTTTATCATTTTCTCTCTTGCGCTGCTCGACGCGACGCGACGCGACGATTCGATCGATCTTTCGATCGAATAAATCGCCTGAACGAAGAAAGCCCAAAACAGTTCCTCGACTGTGCTTGTTCGACGTTGATCAAAATCTCGAAATTTTCCCCGAAGATCTTCGAAGCCGTTTTCAGTTATTTTTTCTGGCCTGCTCGGCCCCGGAGCGTATTTATTTTCGATAAGGCTTTACGTTGGTCGGCGAGGGCCACGTTTCACGATTTTTCTCGTAAAACTGTTCTCCGCAGCGTGTTTTACGGGACGGGAGAGGGGCATTAAAAGCCCCGTTCCTCGAGATTGCAACATCCCCGATGAGGACGACGACGACGATACCAGTTGCGTGTCGTTGTCCCTGTGTGTCGCGCGATTGTTGACGGTGCCGCTTTCGAACGCGTTATTCGCAGATGCAATTTCTCTCGAAATAGATGTCAGCTCGCTAAATAGATTGGTCGACACATGCGGCAAAAATCCCCGACAACGTTTTCATACCGTACTCGCGTGGCTTTAACTTCGTTGACTTTCGCAACCGACAGCCTAGCGAATTTTACAGCCGGAACGGAGCAGAGGCGACCACGTTTTGCTTCAAGCGCCATGCGCGCACACCGGGTCAATGTTAGTTATGGCAATTTATGCTTCTATAACGTGACAAATGATTTCACAGCCGCTAAATCTCCTCATAAACCAAACTATGCTGCCGGCCAGCCAGGCCTTGGGGAAACTGAGCAATCTTGCCAATTTTTTACATAATTAACCCCTGTGTCAACACCGGGATACCCACTTCCAACTTATATTTCACATTTGTTCTCTGTTTGTTTTGACAATCGGCAAAATTGATGTACACTTGCACTTTCTTGGATAATTATAAGCTACAACATTGTTGTAAATGGGTTAATCTTCAATAATGATTGTAGTCATGAGAAAAATTATTTAATGTCGATGGAGTCGTGCAAATTTGAAAAATATCCGGAAGGAAAAGCGTTCCGCATGGTGCACAAATTTTTTATCAAAAATCGAACCGGGAGAAGCGAAAGTAGAGGTTTCACGCTTTAAAATGAGCCTAGACTGATTTGCTCTACGATTTTTTGTCGCAAAGTTACAACAGTTTAAACATCAACAAATTTTTCTTGTATATGCAGCTGAACCGAAGCAGGATTAATTAATAAATTTCCCTAAGCAGTTGAGCAACTCTTTCCCAAGTAGAATTGCAAGGGAATCTTTTTGGTATGTGTTCGCGTTTCGCAACGACTCGCTTTTTCTCGAAGTGCAGGTACGCGCGATGAACTTGTACTCTCGAGAGGAAAGCACAGGTGTTCAAAGAGGAATTCGCGGTTCCAGGGTGGTGCATGAGGTGGCGGTTCGATGATACGCAGTTGTACGCATAATAGGGGCCGGTATCTTGTCCTGTCCTCGCACTCATAACATCTATTTCCAGAGCGGACCAACGACTAAGTTTAGATCGGCTGTTCCATATACTCGAGCCATTCGCCTACTCGGGTCCACTCGGTTGAACAAAATCTGATAAACGAACAAATAACTGAATCGCACCCACGCGACAAATCTTCGCAATTCTGTCTTTTTCTCTCTCTTTCTCTCTCTTTCTTTGTGGGTCGATTTTGGAGTTCGTTCCTTCTTGGCATGGCCGTTGGGAGGTCTTCTTAGTTTAACCCTTTCACCGTGGACGAGATATCTCGCTTCCACGATGTATTATCGCGTAGGAAAATTCGAGTACATTCTTTGAATATTGCTTAAGAAATGTTTGTCTCTAAAAAAATTGTCCAAAATTGCCTTATTTATTTTTTAACTGTTTTTTAAGAATGAACAGCTATTGTTGACCAATAACATCAACTTTTATGATTTTCGCAGATCACAAGGAAACGGGCAACGTGTTCGCGATTGGTCGGCAATGCAACGATAATAAATGGCGCCGGTGCGTGCCACTGAGAAGATGCGAGGCGATAAGCATGGTTCTGCTGACGATACTGTATTTAGGTCGGCGCAGGAGAGCGCACGCCGCGTTACAAGCGGGATGAACACTCGACCCCGCGAATCTCAAGATCCCCTGTCGGGCTCGGCCAAATAGACAAACCGGAAGCATTGCGTTTCGTTCCACACGGTTCCGGTAAGTTTCCTGCTCGAGCCACGAACTCTCGTTTCTCGCGGGACAAGCAGCTCTCGGAGAAATCCTCTCCTCAAATCGCTCGAGCGGCATGGCGGCAGGGCTTCGATTACATCTGTTTTTTCGCATCTCGGGGCTAAAAGTAACGCGCACTAAAAATATTTCGAGCATAAAGTAACAGAAACTTTAGCGACGCGGTTCATTCGCTCGGTAACGAATGCGCCGCGTTAAATTTCGCCTCCTCGGCCGTACGTCAAACTCGGAATGCCGAGCAGGAACGTCATCGTTTTCATCATTTTTTCTGCTTTAATCGCAGAAGCTGCACGAACCACTCTTGCGCCAAACGATTCCGCGTATTCTCCCGAACACAACGGTGTACAACACAGTTTTTTGTAACATCGGAGACGTTTATGCGTGTCTGAATCATATTTCAGACGGTACGGTTCGCGCGTCAATCAATTTTCTCGGATATTGTTCTAGATTTGATTGATTTAGATAAAACAGGGATGCGATGCGTGTCGAACTTGAACTTGAAACCGCTGAACGGGTAATAAATCCGTGTATTATCGCCTGAAAGATTTATTGGCGAATAATGGCTGGTTACTACGTTGGAACGGATACTGAACATAATTGTTCGAGCAGTTTTAGCACTTCGTTACTGGTGTTGTTATAGTGTACTGTAGAAGCACGATCTTGTTTGCACGTCTCTCTCTCTCTGTCTCTCTCGAGAGATAGTCTGAGCGTCTATGGCGAATAGCAATGTGCACGCGGAAAATGCATGTGTAGAAAGGCGACGTTTAGCATTCTGCAGTTATGACGCGTTAGATTAGCGACTAGAAGGACGTGGCAGGTGCAAAAATATTCGGTGGTCATAGACGCGTGCCTGAGAAACGTGTCAGAGCGCCGATCCATCGGAGTCAGCTCGAAAACGCGACACGAATCCGAACCACTTGCGAAACCGAAGAGTGCCATTAACATAACGTAAACCAGCCGGAGCGTTGCTCATCGTTCTCTCTTTCTCTCTTTCTCCCGCTCTGTTTCGGCTCTTCTTCTCTGGCATGACGTTTCTCCTTTGACCCTCGAGCATTTCAGTTCCCGCTCCCATTTCCGCGAAACCGCGAGATTTACGCGGCTAACTCGAATCTGCTTATTTGCCCGCGGCGAACCGTGTACTCTTCTACGCGTATCACTGGCTGGGATCCGATTTTGCTACATCGAAGCTCGGCTTTCGATCTGCAATTTTCACGGTCGTCGTGAACGTATTCGTTCCTTTTTTTATCCGAAACGTGGCCATTCAAATGTCACGATATTTTCGAAGAGCACAAGCGATTGTTAAAGGAAACACACTAAATGGGTTGTTTTGGCTCGCAGCCTCCTTTCCGAAGTTGTTTTCGTTCAACGCCTCGTTTAGTTTTCGTTTAGATCGAAGGTGATGAAAGTAAGCTGACTAAAAATTCAAGTTTGAACGCCCTCCACATTTTACTCCACATTGTAAAACTATTATTGAATAGAACAGCAATGAACAATAGGAATTTAAATGTTTGAAATGCTCTTACTGTCTTGCATTCGATCTACTCATTTTCGACACAAATGCATAAAACCTGACTTGAAGGTGAGTTGCATAATAAATCGTATATGGATTATTTTAGATGGAACTGTGTGCCAGTGGAAAGTATTCGGACAATAACGAAATCAGAAGAATCTGGAGAAATTCTGGAAGTAGGCAAACGGTGAAACGTATATGAAGCGTTTGCTAAATGTTTGTTCATTCATCTATTAGGCGATTTGATCGTTCGGAGAAAACCAGTGGCCACAGTGAGAGAGTTGATCGCAGAAAAATGAAGCGGAGCTCTTCGGCCGATGGCGAGCCATAAACAGATCGACTAATTCTCGAATAACGTCGAGGCGATCCGTGGAACGGTGGAAGTGCGAGTGTTCGGGTCGTTAGGTATAGATTCTAATACGCAAAGATAGATTCACCGGTGAGGGGCGATCGTGTATATTTAGAAAAGTGCCTCGGCTTGCCAGAACCGAGAGAGACTCGTATCTCCGCGCGCGCCGAGCCGAGCACCGCGCCGCGTGCGAGATTTCTCTCTCGAACCCGCTTTTTCTCCTCTATCTTCCCCTCTATTCGTCTTGTCCTGTCTTGTCTTCTGGGTTGCTTGTCTCTTGAGCGACTACGCACGTGACTCGCACATTCGGGATCCCATTCTGCGAGCAAGCACGCCGCGAACCTGACAGGACTAGCATCCTCGACTTCCTTTTTCTACGAATCGCGAAATGATTTCGTCATTCAGAGCACCTGGGAAATATGCTACTGTACCGCTAGCTTGAATACATTTTAAACGTTCGTGATTCACAGCTGAGAACTTCCTCCTGTCAATTTTAAACACATTTTACACTGGTTCCGGATGAGTAATATGCTTAGGTATGTTTGTTGTCTCAACAGGAATAGATCGAGTTTCTCTTTTTCCTGTTTAGGGAACGGCCAGAGGTACTTTTAATGAACCTGATCAAACGATTTTGGTATTTTTGCGTGACCACACGAGCTTTTTATTTGTCTGGATGCAATCGAGTCACTCGGTTGAATGGGTTGTTGCGATAATGATTCTTGCGACACAATTGTTCAAGAAGCAATTCCTGTGATAATTTTGATTAGAATAATTAAATCGTCTTGGGACGATTACTCGGCGGTCAACCTGTTGAAAACGCATTTAAATAAGTAAGGTGGCTGGTGTTGTATCCGATGGGAAATCGTATCGAGTGTAATCGCAGTTTTAGCCGAACGATGCCTCGAATCGCGAAACGATTTCGTCATTCGAAGTGCCTGGGAAAGATGGCCCCTACCCGCGGTGTAAGTCTGAAGGATGGCGTCTTAAAAATAATGTTTGCGCGAACGGTAAACACGTTCCGCTTCTTCGCGCTTCTCGGGGAAGAAAGTCTGCTCGAGTTATACAAATTCGATCGAATTTCGAACCGATCGAAACCGTTCAAATGAACGCGCGAATTGGAAAGGCCAACCGCACAGTGGGCCAAGCGGCAATGCTAGCGACAAATAATTCAACATGATCAAATGAATGGGGGTGAATTACTTATATCTTTTATTTTTTAATAATTAAGTGGTAAATTGATATTTGCGATCACAAAAACTGACAAATATTATATTCAAACATCTTTTGCCTCACTGTACGTGATTTTTAAGCAGTGTATTTATATTTATAATGCTCGCAATAATAGTAGTAGGATTTGTTTATGTGCGTGACGCTTCGTAACAAACCCCCGCAAGGCAGGCATTAAAAATGACCCAGGGTCGGTCAAAGGGTGAAAATGACCTAACCTTAGACAAACACGATTAGACTAGCTTACTGTGAAATTGCCAGCTAAGATGTGAAGGTATGCCGGCAGTGGTTGTTCTGTTTCGAAGGATCGACTTTGAAGCATCGATTGGGAAACGCTTGGACGAACGCGAGGTAGTTTGGGACAAAGTAAACGTTTATAGCGGATTAATCTACGTGCTAAATTGGCCTCGATTAACGAGGCAATCGAGATAGAGAGAGGGAAGTCGGCGTGCAAGAAATTCACCTGCGTGTCCCCGGATCGAAATTAGACTCTTAATCGATGATCTAGCCGATCTAGCGCGTCGTTTCCCTGACGTTCCACGCGTTTCTAAATCGCGTGGGCGTGGAATAGTTTAATCAGCCTCGACCGCGAACATTGTTGTTACCGCGGGTTCGTTTTGAAACGATCGATACACAGCAGGGGCGACTGCATCCGCAACCCCATTATTCAAATACCTGAGCATTCTATTAATTATCTAACAGTTTCCTGTTACCTCCAACAATGTGCACTTCTCTTCGAATCCTTCAGATCTTCACATTTGAGTACAACACTGAGCAAGAAGCAATCGAACAACACGAATAATGAATTTCAAAGATTGTTTCACACGATCTCAAACGGATTCCAAACACTTATGACTTTTGAAAATTTTCATAAAATGCTAGAATATAAAATATAACAGAATCTAGTACGATTTTAATTTATTTCAGATCTAAAAAGACTAGTACCACGGAAAATAAGATTCTATTTCACTCGACTTTCTTAAAATTGGTCTACAAAAATTGAAAATTGCATAAACAAACGCAGTCTACTCGTAACATTGAAAAGAGCATGGCGGACGCTTTCATCGGGCGAAAGCGAAGAAACTAGCGAGCAAAACAGAGCAATAGAGTATCCAAGCAGTTGTCACCGCGTTGCGTAGGATACCGGGATAAATGTGGCAACAATGATGTAATATGTAACAATTTCGCTACGATATAAACAATAACCCTGACGGAGTCATATAATAACAGGCACATAAATTTTCCACGAGCTGAAATAGCAAATGAAACCGTCGAAAGACTTCGGTGATTCGAGATACGAAAAGAATGTGATCAAAATTGAAGAATGTGATCGAAGATTGTATTTTCCGTGAAACGGGCTCGATTCTGGAAGATTCGGGGACTCGGGGTACAAGTAGAAAGATTCAGGAGCGGAGATCGGGTAGGAAATAGAACACCGTGCGAAGAAAAAGTGGGTCTTGGCCGTTGTTCCCGACGAAAATAAGTTTTTCGGTCGCATCGGCGATCCGAGCGGATTAATCGACTCTTTTCTTCGCGTCGAGGAAGAACGTCGTATCCCGGAGGCGACCGGTGACTCGTTCGCTTCGAAAGTCACGGTAATCCCCGCGACCCTTCATGCTCGAGAGGTTACCGCGACTCCTGTGAAACGTTTTTGGCCGGCACTCAAAACAACGATATCGTTCCTCGAATTTCCTGCGACCATTGTCTGACTAATACGGCCCGTTTCCACTGCCGGAAACTACTTTCGCGAAACGTTTATCCTTGGGCAAGCTTCACGTGCCTGATCCGACCGTTTCCGATCGCTGATTCGAGATCACACGGCTACTCGTGATTATTATTCAACGAAACTCGTGATTTTCATCCCCGGATTGCGGAAAAGATATTTTCGAGCAACTTTCCCCCTCTGTACCTAATTTTCAAACTACTCATTCATTTTACGATATGTTGGCGACATCGTGATCATTTCATTCCTGAAGTAGTTACCATTAAATTTTCAGTGCGTGTACGTTACGATTAGACTGCGGATGTTTATGCGAAACAGAAATTGTCTGCATCAATATCAAGACGCAGGAACCAAGTAGAAATCTTTCTAATCTTCTTGTTCTTGCAAAATTCACGTATCATTTTTTTAACAAATACATCAAATACGATGACGTGGTTGTCAACGGACTAATTATACAGGGCGAGTCACGAATCATCCTCTAAAAGATGGGTGCAAAAAATGGTAGGTTTACCTATAAAAAAAGCTGAGGTTGACCTTGATAACTCTGGAGAAAAAGGGTCGACGAGAAATTTGACAAGAACCATGTTATTTTAGCTAAAAAAATTACCGATCGAACCGGTAGCAACAAAGAAATCTAAGTTGATCACGATTCGTGACTAACTCTGTATTTACCACGAGAATCCCATAGAATTCCGACTAAATTCCGTCTGGGTCTAAACGGCTTAAGAAATGGGACTCCAGTAACTTTTCCCCGCGCGTTACGTCCCCGGCAACAGGATTCCCTGGGGGAAAAAAGAATTGTCTATGAAATCGTGGTTCACGCGAGGGCCGGAGTTGCCGAACGGTGGGCATCGTTATTTCCGCGGCGCGTGTTTCAAGTTCATCAGTAGGGAATATCTGCGCGTCCCCACTAATTACAAGGTTTCAAGTTCAATAGCGTGCGTGGCAAGAAGGGGGTCGCGTTGCTTGGTGGTGGGGGGAAAAGCGGTGCGTGAAATGGTAAACGATGTGTATGCGTTGGTAACGCGTTTCACGATCTCGCCGCGCAGGATCCTTTCGGGTGGTGTGTCCTGTGGTGTTCTGCGCTAGTGGAAGGCGTCTCTGCGTGGGTGTGTAAAGCGGTGTGGTGGGGTTGACGTATCGAGCATCGATTGGCCGACAAATCCGCGCCGTCGCAGAGGCTGTAAGGTCTCCGCCTCGAGGTGTCAGGACGATATTTCGTGCGGTTAGTTGGCGCGCGGGGCCCCGGTGACTGGGACGGCCACAATAGGCGCTCCGTATAAAAGGGTAGACAGGAGACAGGGCCGAAAACAACAGGATAAATCTGTAGGAAACGGAGTGACGACCACACAGTGACGACGACGAACACACGACCGAAATACACACAATCAATTCGCTAGTTCTTCTTTTTTTTTTTCAATTGTCCCCCGACAAAGAGAATTAAAAAGTGCGCAGGAGGATCTCGTCGAGCAGGAGCCGCGATTTTTCGAGGACCCAAAGAGAAAGAGAGGGCGAGATTAGGATTTCTATATCGTGATCAGCCTCCGTTCCCTTGGATAACCTAAGGAGCTGCCTCAAGTAAGTGTTCCACTACCTCCCCCTGTTTGACATACATACACACACACGTTGGCTGGATGGTTGAGCGAGAGAACGAACGATTACGGTGCGAAAGCGTGCAAGCACGAGCGAGCTCGGGTTTCTCGGGGACACGGTGATGACCGCCGCGATGATCGTGTTGTTGTGCATAATATCTCTGGTGCATCGAACTGCAGTGCTTCGAACTGTGTGCTACGATCCTCTGGGAACCCGATCCGGAGACCTTCTTGTTCAATCCTTATCGAGTTGGAATTAACACACGCAGAGAGAGAGAAAGAGAGAGAGAGAGAGCGAGCGAGTGTGATAGAGATAGATAGATAGATAGATAGATAGATATAGAGAGAGAGAGAGAGGGAGAGGGAGAGAGAGAGAGAGAGAGGACTGTAACTTCTTCAGTGTTTTCGAGAGGTAGACGTTCCCGTGCGATTCGTTGACCGAGCATAGTGAGCGAAAAGATCGAAACAGTGGGTTCGATCGAGGATTATCGAGAGACCGATGATGGTGTTCGATGACGAAGCTTCGTTCGATAGGGTGACCTTGACACGGGAGTACGTTCAATGGCGCGGAGGGCAAGGTGGTCGCGATCGTTGGAAAATCTGAAGAACTCCTCTTTCTCGATCGTTCGGACGATGCCACGGCGGTTCCGTGAGTAATCGCCACGCGACTCTCCTCCAACCACCAAGAACTATTCGTAGACTGCTATCTAGGTATCTAGGCTCGAAGTCCACTTATTTTTAGAAAGACGTAACGGGAGGAGGAACGGGTCGTCGTTCCACACGACGCTTCGATCATCCTCGTCGCCCTCGTCTTCGTCTTCCTCTTCGTCTTCCTCTTCGTCTTTCGTAGTCGTCGTTGGACACGTTTTCTTCCGTTTTGTTTTCTCGTATCTCCCAAGACTGGCTCCATTTATCATCCTGTTTCACCGAGCGTTTTGCTCGATCGACTCGTTACCACGTCGATCCGTCGTCTTCATCTATTATGCCCCCTCGCGGCCACCATTTTGTCCTCGTTACGATGCTCTCACCTAGCCAAATCACCCAAGTATCGTTTCCACAAGGCATGGAAAGTACGCTCAATCTTTATATCACACCGTACCTTGAAAATACGGTTTCGTTATAATGCAGTGCGAAGATTGCCCGTATAACGCGACGCGGTTTTAATACTCTGCACTCGAAGATTTTTTCACCAAATAAAATAGCTCCATTATGTATATGACGAAGTTTCGCTTAATACGTTCTCGATACAATACAGAACGAACCGTGTTGTGAAACGGTAGACTCAGGATGGATGGTACAATACGCAAAAATAAGTAACAGCGCGTCCTAGTGTTCGCAAGTAGAATTGGTTGGCCATGGTCAGACGCGTCTGCCGATTCCTGTTCAACAGAGCGTAATTCAATTTCTGTTCCTTTTTCTGCAGGTTCTATTCAACAGCTCGATCTTTTCTGAAACGAAGCATCAACTAAACAATGCTATTCATCTGTATTTGTTTACGTATATCGCACGGCTCGCTTCGGACGAATGTAAACGATCGTTCTCACGGAACAGAGGCTAGGGCTTTCGTGTATGTCTACCTGAAATGTTGTATAGATAAGAAGTATCGGATGAGGTTTGGAACTGAAAGTTCACTAACCCGCATCCGTCCCTCGTTTCACGAACTGAATCTGTCCCTCGGTGTCAAATTGACACAGTGGTAAAAGATCGATGAAATAACAAGGTAAATAGTTATTTTTCGATGTTTTTTCAATTCAAATTGATGAGTTTATAAAAGTCACGAAGTTTTGAGCAAATTTACCTACAAATAACAGAACGGCGCAACTTATTTCGGGAAATCTGTGTCAAATTGACAGGAGGAACGGATGAGGGTTAAAATTGACATTTCACTTTTACCCCGTGGATCCTACATATATTTATTTAATCCCAGACAGGATGCCTGAGCGATCTTTCACTCGACGTACTTGAGTTTTGCGATATTTATAGAGCCCACGGTCAGCCAATCGGTAAAATGCACCTGTTGATCGTTAAACCCTGTCGAAATTACCGAGGGATGACTAATTTATTGTTTCTGGCGCGGCTGTCATCGTCGAATCATTGCCGTGCCGGTTCGATGTGTCGTCCGTCTTTTTTTAACCACGACCAATTTCGCTGTGTCATTCGATTCACCGTGATTTCCATTTTTATGATCGAACGATCTTTGACGTTTAGCGGTCGAAGATGACGTTAGAATCCAGGCATTGGTCATAACGTCAACAGCAATTTGGATTTTAAACTTTTACGTCCGCTTTCCGTTGATATTATTGAATTGTTGGGTGTTCAGGAGAATTCTGATTGGAACGCGACGGTGCGGTGAACGACAGAAAATAGAAAAATGGCAGGCGGTAGGAGGATTTGATGCTCGCGTCGGTAAGGAAAAGGCTTTCGTCGACTTCGAGAATAAATCGGGCGCGTCGATATAGGATTTCGGTGGCGTCGACTCGCGCGTGTTAGCGTGGCTTTGAGTCAGTTCACGGAAATAGACGTCGGGACGCGAGTGATGCCGTGAAAATAGTAGTATAGACAGGCGAAGAGTGCGCCGGAACGCATGCCTCGACTAATAATTATAACTTGTAGGTCGGATATAGTGCGCTCGGTAAGTTTATCTCGGCATTAGCCTCTCCGATGACCTAATATTCTTCCCGTCGCCGCAATTCGAGACGTGAATCACTGCCTCGTGATGGATCCGAATCGTTCTTGGGTTAGAAACCTCTGTGCGAATCCGTTCACTGCCAGAGAATCGACCAGAATCTTCGTTCCCTCGTTTCGTCCCCTCTCTGTTTTATTGGAGGATGATCGTCGAATCTGGCGAAAAAATTCGAGAGAATCGAACGGATAAGTCGATTGCGCTTTTCGCTGCAAAGAACGCCGGCGGCACCGTTTCGCGTACGATATTTTCGTCCCGTCATTGCTACACGGTGTTCCATTCATTCCATTCTTTTTATAACCGCACATACATTGTGCTACTTGTTATTGGGTCAGCTTGTCATCGAATGCATTACATCGCGAGAAGACAATAAAATTATGCCAAGTCGCGGCGCGCAGCTAGCCGAAAATATTGAGTCCGTCTCTCTGTGTAAGCGTTGGCGCGAAACACCTGTTCGTCCGTTAATTATCACGACGATCGTCGAGAGTAACACCCCGGTCTGCTGTCCGTTTGTATTTTGTTCGCGCAGACGCGACACGAACGCGACAACTTCGACGAAAATTCAGGTATCTCGACGAACGAGACGCAAAGGACCGTTTTAATTTTCCTCCCTCACTGTCAATCTTCGTTTCTTGTCTTCTGAAATCGATCACTGCCGTTTAATCTGTGCCTCCACTTTTCCAGAAAATATGCTTTAAAGCTAAACCAGCTCTAAAAATGAACAATGTATATGTGCTCATAATTATGAAAGTGGTTCAAGTCAAAATTTACAATAAAATTAGCTTATCAGTCATTTCACATCACATTATTTTAAACTAAATGAATTCAATGTAATTTTTACGATATTGTCCAAAATGAACCGTTAGATAGTGCTATTTATCAACATTGTATGGAATTCATTTCATTTTGCATTGAAGTAGTTATGTTGTTGAATAAAAATTTATCAATGTCAGAGTCATATAAAATTCAATGTAAACATCTCGTTAAATTTCCTCGTAACATTTCCTTTAAATATCTCGAAACAAGAAATATATCAGTGCAAAAGTTCGTGCCCGATTTCGTATTAGAATACGAACTTGGCAATTTGTATTGTAATGTGTAGAGGGTGAAAACGAAAACGGAGGACGTTGTCTTTGATTTCGAGAGACGAGCGGTGAATAGAGGCGCGGATGGTTGGATTGAATATCACTATTTTCGCCCACGATGCTCCCCGTACCTTGATTTCTGCAGAACACGCTTTTTCTTGGACCCACGACGACGAAACAGAGCGTGAAGCTGATTCTGAGTCGTTTCCCTGCCAGGGAGTATACGCTCGAGTCACCGAGTTTCCGATTCACAAGAATGCGTGTTCGGTGGAACAACAAACTATTTTTATGGCGAGCAACCGCGACCTCCGATCTAGGTGATTGCCAAAGTTTCTACCGAATCGAAACGCGGCCATCGTTAACTCCGTCGGGCGATCTATCTAGGCTATGAGGACGGGGCGATCTCATCGTCGTTTGATTTGATGATTGAGGCGGTAAAAGCAGCCCGTTGCAGCTTCGAATAACCTAATCTCCGTTTCCAATCTAGACCTTGTTTATCCGATCTATTTTCGATCGAATTATTCCAGATTCCCGAACCGCGCTCGCTTGGAAATTCAGATGATAGAGTTTACTACGCGTCTGGTCAAATTTTGGAAATGGGTCTGTTGACTCAGAAAAGTTAACCCCTTCACCACGATCAATTTCATTTTATTTTATTTTCTAGGAGAGAAAGGAAATAGAATTTTATTCCTGTTTAAATTTCCATATTTTATGCATTTACATAAAAACATACGTTGCTGTACTTTTCGAGAGTAGAAACAATCATTCCAGCACGTTTTAATTGATGAAGAAATTTTTCTTATTTTGCTCAAAGATTCCGCGATGTTATAAGTGCAAGGGGTTGAGATATCGTGATCTAGCGTTCTGTGAAATCGTGTCCCTTTCGATCTTCGGTCATTCCCTTGTTCACTTGGCACACGCGGACCCTCCTGTCAAAAGTATATCTCGAACAAAGAGCAAGGAACTCGCTGTTTGGAAAGGCCCACCGAAAATCGAGGTCGTCCACCCTGATTGCCTCTCGATAGATCGCAATATCATTCCACAATCTCTTCGAATAGATCACTCGAGGGTTTCTTCTTCGCGTAGACGCATTGTTCTGAAAATTCTCTTTCGTTGATTTGGCGATTTGTTGATCCAACGCAGCAGACACGAGACACAGTTCAATAGAAATCGGCTAACACGATGTTTCTCAGACCGAAACGATTTCATTCATTCTCTGTCGCATTTAGTATGAAAATGTCAGCATTGTCGTAAATTAGCTGGTCTCTCGAGCCAAGAGTAACATCGATTACATCTTAAGAGCGTCAATTAAAATGCGTGTACCCGCTCGATCGCCAGTTTTGCAATTTTCTGCAGAGATCAATGATCAGAAGAGATAGCTCGAACAGCTTTTGCAAGTTGTAGGCGGGTGAAGTTAGTTTCGCGATCAATTGGATTCCATTTTGGCCGATTTTATGCTACTACGGATTTTATGCATTTGTGACAAACATGGATAGTAGAAGCGTGATCAACTTATTAGAATTGTTGCAATGAGGAAAACATATTTTATTCGATTCCAGTGCCATGCAATGGATGCAGAAAAAGTGATTATGGTTTTCCTTTCGATCGGTTGGAGGAAATCGGCCGGTAATAATTTTGCGCGGACGAAACGTCTGAACCGGTTTAATTAGATCGGTGCGACGCTGCGAGGCGATGCGAGGCGAGGCGAGGCGGCGCGCTTGAAATTAGCGGAATCGGACGAAAATGAAAACGAAACGAGGGGAGATAGAAGGGATAGAATGAGAACGGTTGTTACGAAGCGCAGCAATCTCGGGAATGCTTTAGGGCTCGCTGCCAAGTCTTACCGTGACGTTGTAACACTTCGCCCATTCGTTCTGCCTTGCGTCTCTGCGACCCATCGGAGCGCATCGCGCGATGCATCAACCGGTCTCGATCGAAAATCGATTCCCTTGATCTTTCCTGACTGAACAAACATTTACGCTTTTCCCGAGAATGAGGGGAAACTCCTTCTTTCGAGACGACTCAAATTCTATGAAATTCTGTCGACTCGCGTTGCTCATTTAATCCCAGAACGGTCCAAAATCAGTCCAGAGTTGTGTTGAATTACAATTGAATTACCTCACGAATTCTTATTACAAAGTAATTCAATTACATTGTATTAGTTTTAAGAAACACTCTTTGTTCAAACAACTTATCACTAAGATTGCTGCATTTTGGAAGGTTGATCATCGTCGCCTAAGAAAACATCCACATAAACATGAGCATAAAATTGAGTTGTCTGTGAATGCGAAACTGAAGAAACACGGATAAAAACAAAATATACTTTTGACATTAAGCGAGTAATGTACACATTGAGTAATCTACATTATATTGTATTTCAATTACATTTTTTACTTCGATTAAAAATTGTATTTCGATTACATTCATGATTCGCGTAGTTAGCAATTATATTAAGATGACATTCGAATACTGTGTATAGAAAATACAATGCAATTCAATTACGTAATTCAATTACAATGTAGTTAGATTGGCACAACTTCGTATCAGTTGAAACGCAGGTGAAGTTGCAGCTGGCGATCCCTTCAGCCCTTAAGCGCAACCTCCTCTCCTCGCACCCGTTCAACTCGCGACTTGTATCGCGACCTAAATGTCTAGATTTCTACGGTTAGATGCCAAACATAATAACCGATTACCAAGATAACTGGTCCACCTATTTTCGAGCCAAGAGCCGCATTAATAATAGAGGTGTTGCGTCATTCTGCGACCTTGGACGTCTTGGAAAATATGCTTGGAGTCTCGGATTCCACGAAAATCCGCCGCTAGCCACGCTTAGGTCCCTTCCATCGTTCGTCTATTGTTCCTCGCGACATCTTGTCTGTCGCCTGTCGCTTTCGATATCATCTTGAGCCCCTTCATGTCGCATAAGCCGTTACATTGATGTATCCTGTGATGATTCTACGAACACAATACGGCTTATGCTTGCGTGAACACTGTACACGTGCGAATCTTTGCGCGAACTACCAATTTCAAAAATGGACTCAGCTTATTTTCACGTTGCGTAGTTTATCGATCTTTTAATATTTTTACTAGTTACATATGAATGTAATTCGTCGCTGGAGAATTTGTTCCCATTAGTTTTCCTTCTCCAGCTTCTCGTGCGTCAATACCCATAAAACACACACAAGTACGAAACAAGTTACTTAATAATACAAGAATAGACAAGACAAAGTGCTTAATAGATTGTCGTAAAAATTGATTTTCATGTTTGGAAGATCCTAAAGAAGAATTGTTTGTAGAAAGGTCGCGATTGTAAGGAGAAGTAGATTCGAGTAGAATCCGCTGGTTTTCGTGTAGCAGGAAACGCGTCCAGTTCGAATTACATAAAGGTTCTATTTTGAATGTGTAAGAGGCGATATATCATTTCTCAGATTTGGATGTAACGCGAGGAAATATAATAATTTGGCCCGCGCAGCCCTGCGATTTGGAAACGAGAGAAGCTAACCGCGTATCTAGCCCCGACTTCTTAATCTCTCGGGCGATTAATCTTCTATTCGGCGACGCGGGCCCGTTAACGACCGTGAGAGAGACCGGCGTGCGAAGCTCGTCTCATCACTCGCTCTTCTCTCCTCTCCTCGGAAGAACCGACTAAAATTGATACAGAAAAGCCGAGGACAGAGTCGTCCGTTGCTCTAAACTTTCCGTAATTCGACACCGTTACGTAATCGACGCTGCCAAACACGCTCGACCGTGTATCTTTGTTTTGCATTCCGAAACAACGAACCGCGAATCGCCAACCCTCCTGGCGAACCGCGTCTCTCACGCGAAATTTCGTTATTCGCATTCAATTAATTCCAATAATAACACCGCGAATATTTTCCCTCTCCAAAATTTCTCTTAAAATTTGCACGAGGATCCACAGCCTAGAATAAGCGAATAGCGAATAAACGAATAGCGAATAAACGATTGCGATTAGACTAATACAACACGTATCTCTGAAAGTTGGCACGGTCTGTGATTGGTCCCAAATATCAATCACGTTAAAAAATAAAAAATAAAATAACTCCAAATCTCGAGACTGTGTTCATCCAGTTTATTTGGGACCGCCTCTGTGTCAACTTTCGAGCTTTCAACACACTGAAAAATTGCAGGAGAATGAACGAAAACTAATTAAAGTTATTTTATCTTTCAGATCGAAGAAGGAGGACTCCGCATCGGAAGAGGTGGCTTGATCGCGATCCATAGGATCGAGGTGAAGAACGAGAGGTTGGATGGTGCCGCGGGTCGGCGCCGTTTGAACCAATCTCGAGGAGTCCCGGATCGGTTCGGCTCGCAGCAACGAAACAAGAGAGAAGAAGAGGAGGTGTGTCCCGTAGGAAGGGCTCTCTCGATCCAGAGGGGGAGGAGGGTGGCTCGGCACCCCGTGAGATTTCGCGGTAAAGGGGGAATCAGGTGCGAAGGCGACCCGTCGCCATGGGGGTCGCCGACGATTTCGCGCCGAGCTTCACCCAGAAGCCACAGCTCAGGCAGGAGGACGACGGGAACCGTTTGATCTTCGAGTGTCAGTTAGTCAGCTTGCCTAAACCGGAGATATCATGGTTCCGAGGCGAGACAGAGCTGAGCCCCGATGGCAGGACAAACTTCAAAATGCAGAGCGTCGGGACGAACAAGTTCCTGGTCGTCCTGGAACTGGACGACGTCATCGAGACGGACGCGGGACTCTACAAGGTCAAGGCCAAGAACAAAATGGGAGAGGTCGCGGCTTCGATTAACCTTAATTTCAGTCGTGAGTACCTTGCACTTGACTACCGGTCTAATTTAGGTACAACCGTGTCCCCCCCCCACCTCTTTTTTTCATCCTAAACGACCCCGTTATGCAATGCTGTCGTACTTGGAAGAATCGATCTTATTATAGATGACGCGGTCTTGACCCTTCCGGTTTCCGTTTCGGTTTCGAACACCACAGTCGTCGGCCCGAATCAGGATTTAGCAGTTCAGATGCAACGAACTTGTTTAAAACTTTCATCGAAATAGTTTATCCATTTTAATGCTTATCGACAAACAGAATTTCTTTTCGTGCGAGTCCAGGATCAGAATTGAAACGAAATTTCGTTGTTTTTACAGCTGTCGACGAGCCTAGGGAGAAGTAAGTCTGTCGTTTTCGGAACATTTCAATCGTTTGTCGCTTCTCTCGGCTCGATTTTTATTATTTTCTGCTAATCCTTAACCCTTGGACCACCGTCTACTCATTTCTTACGGATTCAAGAGAAACGACTTGACCATTTTTCGACAAACTATAGATGCTCGCGAAAGAACAGGATGCTAGTTAAACTTGAAAAAAATTTTAAGTCAAGGGACAGTCGGAGGTCCAAGGGTGTACGCTTACGATATTTTGATTTACCGCGATTTTGCGTTTGGCTCGCTTTATCATTACGCTTCTTTTCTGTTGTTGCTTTTTAGCTGCGGAGGAACCCAGTAGACGAGGGTGAGTCGCGGTTGCTCCCAATGCTAACGTTTTCACTGTGTGTGTTCACATTTGTTTGTTTGTTAACGATTTTAGCCCTTTGACTGCGGAGAGGCCAAAAATGAAGCAGCCCGATCAATAATAAAATAATAATATAAATAAAAAGTATCGAGTAGGAATCTTACAAAGCTTATAAGCTTAATCAAATATTTCAAAGTGACTTTGGACACTATTCACGTCTTTAATTAACTGTCGATAGGCGTGACACACAGTCAAAGGGTTACTCGGAGTGTGTCAGTCGCGTCCCAGATTGTTCGGCAAACTTTCGAGCGACGAGCGACCGTTTTCATCCGCTAGAGACGCAGGTGCTGTTACAGACGTGTTACAGGCGCAACGAGTGGTTTCGTCGATAATGTTTAGGTGCACGTCAAATGCGGTTGGACAAAAATAACCGTCGTGGAATGCTCGCTATTCTTGGGCGCGTTCACGTGCGCTCGAGAAAGAGCGCTAGAAATGAAGGAGAGAGAAAGAGATAGTCAGCGCGCGTCCGATAACAGCAACGACACCGCCTAAGCCTCTTCTAAGCTGGCTCTGATCGTTCAATTTTCTTCTTCTGCCCACGCATACACGGGGCTGACTGGCCCGCTTCGAAATAGCATCGGGAACCACTCCTTTTCTATTTTCATCCCTAATCGCCTCGCCGGCCGTACGATTCAGGGCACGCGCGATTTTCCGCGGTACTTTCGCAAGATCCGCGCGAAAAGATCCACGCAAAATCGAATGAAAACTTACATAGCCGCTCATTTGCTCGATCAATCCGCTCTCCGCGAAATAAGAAGCAGAGGACGTTCAATGGTATACAAACTTTCAATAATCTCGAAGGCTGATTAATTGATTCTTTTATTACTTTGTTGGCATTGAACGCACACCACTTTTCTAAAAAAAAATGCAGATTTTCAACAAAAATCAAAAGACAGACGAAATGGCTCGAATTCAATTCGATCAATTCCTGCTTTCTATCTATGAGGGACGTATTCTCATTTCTCTAGAGGTTGGAAGAAGTCCACGAACGTCGAGTCCCATTATCGAATTAATTGAAATGTTCCTGAGGCAGTTGTGGCACATTTAACCCCTTGCACTACTAGAACTTCGGTGTAATTCATAATTTCCTGAAAGGAAAAGAAAATTTGTATTTATTGTATATACACAAATAAATATAAGAAGGAATATTTTCGAGTTTGAATAATCTGAAAGCGAAATGAAAGCGGAATGAAAGCTATCCACGTCTACCTAGAGGCGCCATGTTGAAGTCTGTTTCGCTGCTTCGTTTCGGATTCGCGAAGTTTCGTGCTGAAGCAGCAGGAATTGGGTCGAAAGTTGGTTCTCCGGGGGCCATCGCGACGAGACGTTGTATTTTCGGCGCGGATCGACAGACGTGATTCCCGTGAATTTCTAAAAGTAACGCGAGCCTTCGACGCATTCTCACCGCCTCCGAATATTAGCCTCTCTCCCTCGCGAAAATTGCTTGGCGGACAAGTCAAAACGCGTCCGCTCGAAACTCGCTTTCGATACGATGATCGAGCGAATCGGCCGATTACACGACCAACAGAGTGAACAGGGTGAACCGAGTCGGAGGAAACAGCTGCAGCCTACTTCTTCGCTAAAGTTAGGCTCGCTCCTGCGCTCTCCTCTCGCGCGATCACGCTCGTCTCACCGTTCCGAACGATCTTTCCTCCCGTTTCTTTATTTTCCCCGATCTGCACGGAACAAATGAGACAAGAGGCGACACAGAAACATACTAAATGTTATTCTCGGTTAAAAAGAGCCAAGATTCGACTCTCTGAAGGAATCCGTATGAAATGAAAATATCTTCGGTCGGAAGAAAAATTTATTGTCAGAATAAAAATAGATCCGAGTGGAAAGAGCTTAACGGGAAACGAAGTATCATGGAATGATCGTAAATATATGATAAATGTTATTCTCGGTTAAAAAGAGTCAAGATTCGACTCCTGGAAGGAATCCGTATGAAACTGAAATATCTTAGGTCGGAAGAAAAATTTGTTGTCAGAATGAAAATAGATCCGAGTGCAAAGGGTTAACAGGAAATGACGTGTCATGGAATGGTCGTCAACATGCAATGCGATAGTTAGTAAGAATAATGTGTTTTTACGTGTATCAGGGAGAAAGAGGAAATCTCGGATGATTTTCCGGGTGAAAATTCGTTTCTTGCGACGCGTATCGCGGCTTGAATGAATGTGTCACATCGGCCGTTGAACCCGGGTTTTAAAGGGGCTCTTTATTGATGAGACGTCGCTGAGACCGGCCATTAGCGATTCTCTTCCTGCTAGGTAACAACGAGGCCGCAGTACGATACCGTTCGTTCGTAGACAGGCGCTGTCTAAACAAAACAGAAAAGTTATTCCTGGCGTCGGCCACCGCATAATCGAGCGGCGGAGATCCTCTAGCGAGTTTGTCGAGCGTAGAAAATGGTTCGTCCCCGTCTTGCCAAGCGACCGAGCCCCGTTGAGAAGGTATTCTGTCTCGCTGCGACGGTTCCTTGACAGCCGGATGACAATCGCCGACGAAACTCGACACGAGACATCCTAGCGACTCCAAAACGCAGCACGGTCCCTCGATTTTTCGTGGTCCGACGCTCTAGCGGCTTAATAAATAGAACTTTTGCAACATCGTGTTAGAATCACGCGAGACGAGGAAACAATCGAATAAGCACGAGGACAATGCTCGGAGGCGGCCAATTATTCCTGACGGTGACAGTTTTTGACGAAATATGAACCTACAGACTTTTGAGAAACCGAAAAGCGCATACACTACCGTCCATAAATCAATTGTTTTGATTATATGTAGCTACGATACTAGAAAATTAAACATGTACATATACTATTTCAATAAATCTTGGAAAAAAGAGATTTAGAAATTGTGGGATAATTATGGACAGCTCCAGGAGCCAAATTGAAAAACAATTACGCCACTTAAATTTCAAAAATTAGTATTGTAAATATAAGAATAATAATTAAAATTTTTATTTCATAATATAGGTCCTTTAATAACAAAAAAAGTGTTCGGTGACTTAACTCTCTATTGCATGAATTTTTTATTTAATTTACTATAGAACCTTTGGTAAATTTAAGTCCCCAATTGGGAACGGAATGCAATAGAGGGTTAAGGACGGGAGTGTATTAGGGGACTGCAGGTGTTTATGCGAAATAAAAATGTTCTGTATCAGTTGCACCAGGCAGGAGCCAAATAGATGGTCATTTCAAATAAACTGTTAATTAATGTTCTGTTAATCGTTCTTCTGTTTGAAATCGCATCAATTTCTGTCATCGTTTCTCCCGAAATCGAGAATCTGGCTGCATCTGACCAAGCGCCGACCTATTCTACTGCCTGCTCGAACACGCACAACTAATCGTCTGCTCGATCGTTTCGAAAGTGTTGCAACGAACATAACAGCTGTTGTCGCGCGTAACACGTTGATACGGCTGCTCTTTGTCCCTCAGTTGTGTGCGTGCCTGTGTGTTTTTGCGTGTGATATTATGGCAGCAAGAATAACAGCTTCGATAATCGGCTCTTGTAATACTTGATCGCCGGTTGCAGACAAATCGACGGCATCGCGCCAACTTTCGCGAAAAAGCCCGCAATCAGACAGGAGGACGATGGTAAACGACTACTTTTCGAATGTCGCATCACAGCCGATCCCACGCCAAAAGTTACGTGGTTTCACGATGGAAGTATGGTCAAAGACTCACCGAGGCACAAGGTTAGCCAACCCGTTTCGAATTCCCTTGCCTCTTGTTTCACGAATCTTTCGGAAACCTCTTTCAGCTAAACAAAACAGTTGGCAAGATATATTGCTACAGATATTCGATTTTTAGTGATTTATTGAACGGAGATCATTTCGTTCTGTGATTTATTAGCTTTACAAACAACACGGTGTAAATTATAGATAAGCTACAGGTGTCACCGTTAACTTTGTCTCCGTTGCGTTCAAGCGACTCTTATTTACGCGATGATTTTAAAGATGTACTTGCACCGAGCAGTTGTTAATATAATCTGCTGGAAATTTCAGCTGACCGTCGACAAAGATGGCCACTCGTACTTCGCGACGCTGGAAATTAAAAATGTGACCGTCGAGGATGCTGGAAAATACAAGGTCACCGCGAAGAACGAGCTCGGCGAGTCTAACGCCACCATTTCCTTAAACTTCGACAGTAAGTACCATATTAGTTCGGCAGATTTCTTGCTACCTGTGTACTCATACGCCGACGACACGGTTCACGTTTCTCAAAACAATTATAATACATTGTACAATCTCTCGGTAATATTTTATGCATCGCTCGAGTCGACAGTTTCTATTCTTGTATGCAGATTTTTATGGACTACTTTACAGAAATCAGAGAAAGTAAAAATTATTTCGATACGATGCTCTTCTATATTTTTCGAGCTCGAGAACACCATAAAAATTTGTTGAAATTCGCGTGGGGGAAACGTAAACCGGGACGATCGGTATCCGTCACTCCACTTTTCGTTGCCTTCACTCATTCGGGATGTATATCGATGATCCTCTCTCTTTTTCTTCAGCCACACACTTTGACTTCTTCGTTTCAGTCTCTCACCCCTGTTTCACGATTCGTCCACAGTACAATCATGGTCGACTTATCTCGCAGTCTTTATTACTTATTTTTTCCGTCCAACCTCTCTTTTCATTTTGCCTCTTTTTTTCTCTTTCTGTCTCCATCTCTCTCTCACTCTCTCTCTCTCTCTCTATTCTCCGTATATCACTGTTTCCATCCGTACGTTTACATTTATTTTTTAATGGTTTATCTCGGTCGAGCAATGAGCACGTATCGATTGTTTAGCTCGACGGAGCGACGATATACAGCCCGGTTGATCGTGGTCGATCGACTAAACGGAGCATAAGCGACCAAGGTGTATAACTATAATCGGAGAATAACGATAATTGTAATTGAAAGTTCTGTTTAATAATCAGTAACGAACACGCTGCTTCTATCACGTATTAATATCGATCGATCTACGTGTCGCACGGTCAAGCTTCTTCACAAAAATCTGAACCGATCATTTCCAAAATGATCGAAGAGCTCGACGCGAAACGTAGATCGATATCTCACGCTGACGCTTCGTTAGGTTGCTGCAATCGCGCACATTTTTTTTCTATTTCGTTCGCGCGCAACGTTGTTTCCAATGTGCAACACTGTTCACTCAGACAACAGTTCAGGACGCGATTATGTCATATTATTTGAATACAACGCAACCAACACTCGCGTAGATCGCTCGCAGATGCCCGGCGATCGCATAGTTTGCACTACTAAATCGATACAGTCATTCGATCTTTCATTAGACTCGTTAGTCTTGAACGTACTTTCGCTTCTTTCACGACCCCTCTGATCGTGATTTTTAAACATGTTTCGTCACAGCAGTGGCTTTCATTTTTCCGAAGACTGCGAAAATGCGTTCGAGTCTGTAATTGTTCGCAGCGCTGTACAGCCTTCCCTCGCATAGTGTGACTTCCGTATCTATGGATAGTGTTACTTTTTCATCCCGTCGATTGCAATGATAACGGAAATACGAACGTTTTTTATTTTTTACTCTTCGTTTTCAGAACTTTTACTAACATATCTGTGAGATTTTCATGGTTAAAAGAAAACCAAGCCCGACAGAGTTTCAATCAAGCAAATACGGTCCAAATTATACCATAATATACCATAATATATCCAAATTTTGGTAACAATTCTGTAAAAAAAAGAATGAAAAATGTTCGGCAAACGTCGAAGAACGTAGTACCCCTACGCTTTCCGAGCCTATAGTAACACTTTATTAGTAACACTATGCGAGGAAAGACTGTGCTTCGCACTCGGCAGTAGACGTTTAACTCGCTTAACAACCAGTTGTTGTTCTTTGTCTTTGTCGTGGAAACACTCTAAACAAACTCACCATACGATTAATTCTGCGCTCGTACAAGAACGATTTCGTCGCGAGAGCATCGGCCATATTGGTTGAGGTGTTCAACAGGAGAGAACGGATAAAGGAAAAATGTCGACGAGAGCAACCTAAGTTAGTAGACGTCGTTTGTAAGATCTCGAACCTAGGGAAACGTAAGAGGTAAATAATGTGATTAGTGTGAGAGGATAGTGTCGAATGGCAGGATGGGAGCGCAGCAGCGTGAAAATCGAATCGATACGTGGCTCTGACCTTGCATCGAAGGGCTTAAACCTTCCGCAACCAGGTCGAGAACCGATCGTGATGACTGCGGCGGGATTAAGCGACCGTATACACACTTTAAACACTATGACAAAAAGGGATGTATCGACACGTAGAATTGATTTGTGTGAACGTAGGCGACGAGGCGCCCGTACCCGACGACGGTATTAAACCGACCTTCACCGAACGACCGGTAATAAGGCAATCCGACGACGGTAACACCATCACCTTCGAATGCCGACTTGTCGGCGATCCGAAACCGAGTGTCAATTGGTAAGATCATGCGTGTCCCCGTGCACGAGCAACAGATAGCTAGCTGAGACGCGAATACCGATTTCATAGTCCTCGGAGATATTCTCCGGTCCAATTCGAGTAGACTGGTCTCGGAGATTGGTCGATAGGACACTGGATTTATGTTTGCTATTTATGATGCTAGACAAAAGTGAGAATTTCGATTATGCATTTACAGGTTTCTCACTCCAAATTTAGCCTTTTGCAAATCAATTTCAACCTTTTACAAATAAAGTATTTTTAAGTAAGTTTTTGTAAAAGAAATTAATTATTAAGATATTCAAAACATCATTTATTGCAAAGATTTATTCTGATTAATTAATTTCAAAAATGAAAGTACATGTGTATTTATGGAAGCGTATCGAGTATCGAGTCTTATGTTTGCTTCTCGCAATAATGACACCGTTCTCGTGTGTCCAAATACATATATAATTTAATCTAAGTGAAATTGATTTGCAAAAGGGTAAAATTGATTTATAAAAAGGTGAATTTGATGTGAAAACCCCACATAATGAAAGTTAACAGGTGAGATTTGAAACAGTGAAAAGATTGAAAGAATTTAGTTTTGAACTTGGAGAACGAACGAAGTTACGAAGTAAATGTGCATTAGCAAGAGTAACAAAATATTTTAATAGGAGAATGTTAAGAGAAGAATTAAAGTGTCCTATCGGCTTTTCTGCAAAATCCAGCTACCCCGTTTAGTCGGACAATACCCGGACCCGCATGCTCTTCGAATAGCCCTCTCGATCCTGCGAATATCTTCGTCGTTGCGTATTTTCGGAAAATCGCGCGTCGAGAAGCATGGCAGCAGGTGTTCTGACCCGTCCGATGATTAGGTATCACGGTACCGAAGAGGTGAAAGAAGGAGGAAGATACAGCGTGTCGCTGGAACTCGACCAGAAGCTGTACCATCTCGTCCGTTTGAAGATCGACAACGTGGCGAAGGGAGACGCCGGCGAATACAGAGCCGTCGCGAAGAATAAACACGGACAAGGAGTGGCGACGATTAATCTCAACTTCGAAGGGGGCGATAAATTAAAGTATGAATCCGGTGACGTAAGCCTGGTGGTCGTCGTGACGCTAGAAAATTTTTTTTTACATTTATACTCATTTTGCGACACTTCCCCACCCTTGTTCCTCCTCCGAGGAAATTACTGGTTTTCGAGGGGTCACTTCAAGTTAACTTTAAAATATATCGCAGTAGGAATCTTCAAAAGTTTGAGATCTCTAATTGAAGCTAAAAGATCGCACTTTATGATAGGTTCGTGTAGGTTTAATAGAAAATTCGAAGTCATGTCGAAAAATTAAGAAATCTCGACCGGAAGCTCGGAGTAAAATTATTGGATTTTCAGGGGTAGCTTCCAATCAGTTTTAAAATATATTCTCGTGAGAATTTCTAAACATTTTTTAGAAAAGGGCTTAGATCGAAGAATAAAAAAATTCCTGAAAGAATTTCTAGAAGAGGAAACGGTGGGAAATGTTTAATTGTAATGGCGTCGCGACGACAGTAGGCCTCGTCGAAGAAAGAAGAAGGTCTGTCTCGTGCAGATCCGGTCTCCGGACAGAGAGAAACGGAGAACGGAACTGGCGGACAGGGGTGGTTTGACGAAAATCGATTACACGCAGAATACCGGACGGTAAGCCGCCGCGTTTCCCGAAGAAACCGACGATCCGACAGGAGGGCGACATCCTGATTATGGAGTGTATCTTGGAAGCGCACCCGGTACCGGACATTACGTGGTACCAGGGCCAGAAACCGATCACCGACAGCACGCGCGTCAAGATGTCGCGCAAGGCCACCGGAAAGGACACGTATTTGCTCACGCTCGAGATCTCGAATCCGACCAAGGCCGACGGCGGAAATTACCGGTGCAACGCGTTTAACAACTTCGGCGAGAGTAACGCCAACATCTCTCTCAACTTTCAAGGCAAGTCCTTTTCCACCGATGCAACGCGACCGGAGTCTCTCGTTGGTTCCTCCATCAAGTTTAAACTTTCGATTTTTACCCGATTTTTTGCACCGTGTCTCAAGATCGCACGGCGCGTGATATTTTTGCAATCTGGCTAAACGGGATCGTATATTTGTGTATTTTTTAATTGCTTAACATCTAGACTAGATCTAGAGTCTTTTTAATCGTCCATCGCAGGCTGTTTCTTCGAATAATTTTTATATTTTCCGATGGAACGAGCGTTCTGTTATCCGATATGTCCGGATTACCATCTAAATTAGACCGCGTCTACCAAGATTGCTAAAATACCACGTGTACGTGGTCTAAGGATTTTTTGGAGTTGCCGCGACTGTTTTGGGAACCATCAGAGAGACCAACGAGACACAAGCCCGTCGAGAGCCCCTTCTCTACACTCCTAGCACGTTCTTCCTGTCAGAGTCGTTCGAACCCGCTTCCCAGAGGAACTTGGCTTCTCTGGAACCCGCGTCTCTTCTCTTTCTCGCGTCGTTCGTAACCGTAAGCGAACGAAATTGTTTCTTTCGTGTAGGTCTCTTGTCCCAAGATCAGGTAAGTGAGTACGTAGCGCTGATGCTGGCTAACCTTTGAGTCGTTCTCTCATCGCTTTCTAACTCGTGTGCGATTCCGTCTGGATTCTCCAGGCGGGTGTCGCGATCAACGCATTTCAAATCACTAATCTCGAAGGGGATACCCAAAACCCTCTGTAACTTCCACGAACTGGACCGCAATTCTTCTCGAGGTGGAACTTGGGAAGTTGCGATCCGGTGATGATCGTTTCCGGCGGGATCACTGCTGGAAATGATTGCACGTTGAAGGATGATAATGTCTAATCATGGATCTTTCCAAGATGCAGAAGAGGGGCCTGGTTTTGCGCCGACGTTCGTCGAGAAACCGCGTATCATTCCGAACGAAACCGGCACCCTGATCACGATGAAGTGCAAGTGCAAGGCGAACCCGAAACCGGACGTAACGTGGTTCCGGGGGACCAACGTGGTCAAGGAGTCCTCCAAGATCTCGATCAAGACCAAGACCGTCGAGGAGGATGTGTACGAATTGATCATGGAGATCAAGGTCAGTGATGTCGATTGTTGACGTGGACTACTCGACTAATTCCTTCGAGTCTGATAATTTGAAGCAGAACTTTAGGGATTTATGAAGTGTATGTTAGCTTAAACAACAGATGGAAGTTCGCACTTTATGACAGATACATTTAGATTTGCCGGAAAATTCGAAATCATGTCGAAAAATTGACCAATCCAGACTTTTAAAATAATTTCTTGAATTCGAAAAACCATAAGCAAAAAATGATTGCAGGATCCTTCAGCACCGGATGGCGGCACTTACAGGTGTCACGTGCAAAACGAATACGGCGAGAGCAACGCCAATCTGAATCTGAACATCGAGGCCGAGCCAGAACCGGAAGGCGATGGACCGACCTTCGTCGAAAAGCCGCGAATTCAATCTCAGGACCAGGGCAAACTGGTAATAATGGATTGCAAAGTGAAAGCGAATCCGAAACCAGACATCGTGTGGACACACGCGGGTCAGGTGGTCAAAGAGTCCTCGAAGATCTCGATCAGTGTCGTTAAAGAAAAGGAGGACATCTATTACATTAAGCTTACCTTGAACGACCCCAGTCCTGAAGACTCCGGCCTGTACAAGTGCAACATCAAGAACGATCTCGGCGAACTGAACGCCAATCTCACGCTCAACGTAGAAAGTGAGTCGATCATTTCAAGTCAACAGATCAATTTAATTGTCACAACTGTGCCCATAATTGTGAAAGTGGTCTAATATCAAAATTTAAAAACAATGAGTTTATTCGTTCAATGTAATTTTTACGATATTGTAAAAAATGAGCCGTTAGATTTCCGTGTCATTTAGTGTTAATATCCTTTTCCTTTAAATATCTCGAAACGAGAGATAATTATATTAATTATGGACACAGCTCTATTGGGTCAGTGCAGAAAATTCGTGCTCGATTCCTTGTTGTATTTTAATACGAAATCGAGAGCGAACTTTTGAACTGACTACATATTAATGTATATCGTGTGATTTAACTGAATTTGAGAAATGAATTTCCGATCGATTCGCCATTGCAGTTGTGCCTGTGATCAAGGAGAAACCAAAAGTGATCAAGATAATAAAGAAGAGGACAGTCGTGGTCGAATGTCACGTTCTGTCGAAGTTCACACCGGACTGCACTTGGTTCAAAGAGACACAAGCAGTCAAGCAGGACACCAGGCATAAGGTGCACGTGGAACAAGTCAAAGAGGTAAGCGACAGCTCTCTTGAATCTTGAAGAAGGACGAGAAGTACCAACCATAATCTTGTTTGCAGGGAGAGTTCGCTGTTAAATTAGAGATCGAACAAGTGTCGGCCACCGACAAGGGTGTGTACAAGTTGGTTGCCCGTAATGAGAAAGGTGAGGCGACGTCTCAGGTGGTCGAGGTCACGGATATCATGGAGGAGGGTGAGAAACCGAAGATTGCTTCCGGTTTGAAATCAGTGGTACGTTTATTGTGGATCTCAGGTTACCGTTTGTAATCTATAGAAGGATTGTTAGTAATATTTCTGTCAAATTTCAGACGATAGAGGAGGGCAAGTCGGTCGAACTAGTCGCCAGTCTCTCGAAAGTGGACCGCAAAGTGACCATCTCGTGGTACAGGTACGTAATAATCAGACTGCGAATCTTTATGCAAAATAAAAATGTTTTGCACCGATTGTGGGCACCAGGTGTTAAATAAAATTTTGTTTCGTCTCTAGTAGATTTTTCCCGTTGAATACATAATAATAATATTCTTAGATTTTTCTGATCTTTTATTTTTATAAAAATCCGCGGTCTAGCAATTATTGTGAGATTGGTGTAGGACAGTGTGATTAATTCGTTGACTACTTCGCGTGTGTTCAGAGATACCACGGTGGTGAAATCCTCCAAGGACGTCATGATATCCTTCAACGGCACGGACATGAAGCTGACCATCACGTCCGCCTCCACTTCGTTCTCCGGAACGTACAAGGTCGTCGTCAGCAACGAGTTTGGCGAGGACCAGTCGTCAGCTAAAGTAGTCATCAAGGTAAGTAATTACTTTGAAGGAGAACAATGACACTTCTATGTCGCCCCCTATGTTATAATCTTCCCCTGTTGGAACTAAGAAGACTCTTCGTTGAGACTCCCCTTGCAAAATATTAATTGAATATCAATTGAATGTCACAAAGTTTCCCATTGTTGACGAAAGTTCTCCATTGTTAAACTCCCCTCGAATGTTGCATGGAATGTCGTTGTCCCATTGTAGAAGAAAGAGGAGGAGAAGAAGGAGGAGGAGGAGGAAGAGAAGAAGAAGAAGAAGGTCGAGGAGAAGAAGGAGGAAAAGAAAGAGGAGAAGGTAGAGAAGAAGGAGGAAAAGAAGGAAGAAAAGAAAGAGGAGAAGAAGGTGGAAAAGAAGGTCGAAAAGAAGGAGGAGAAGAAGGAAGAAAAGAAGGAGGAGAAGGTAGAAATTGTTGAAGCCATCGTGCCAATTCTGCTATCGAAAGGGCTTGTTCCTTGTATATTTTGTGTCCCTCATGTTTTTGCTCCCCATTATATCAAGTGCAGCGTCACTAACACTTGTTAGTTGTCATCCCCCAGTACATACTATTATACGTACCCCATGTACACAATATACACTCGAAACATGATCACTCAAACGAAAACTTAATTCGATCGACAGAGGATTCTAAAATGAGCGAGGCTCGCAAGGCCTCTGAAAATTATTTAAAAAATGTACGTAACATGCAATTAAAATCCCTCGTCGATAAAAAGGAAAATTAACTTTTCGTTTGGTTCACACGATGATCCGGCTCTCTTGAAATTTCGATGTTGCGATACAAAAGGTAAAGAGTATCTGGAGCGACGAGGAAGAGTTCGATTACGATGAAAGCATCCTCGAAGAGGAAGTTGAGGAGGAAGAGGAAGAAGAAGTGGTGAGTGTAATCGAATCCAGCGTCGCGGAGCTGATTATCGAGGAACCTGAATCAGAAACAGTATTGCAGATGGAGGTACACGATCACAACACGAACACGCATACTCGCACTTTCCTTTCTCGAAACACTATACTCTTCTACTTAATTTTTCGCTCGTTCGAATCTTTTATTCGATTCTGCTCGAGCTCTCGAGTCGTCTTTTATATACGCTTTCTCTCGAGGACAAGCATTTTTGTTAAGCATTAAAATTCACGTGGTTTTTTCAATATTTTCAAGGACGTATCCGACAACAAACCGAACGGTATCGACAAACCTGGTCTCAAGAAGGTACGAACAAATTTTTGGTACTCTCGCGGATTTTTTCCGAAAATAGAAAACTCGTGCACACACTCGTTCACACCGTTCACATTTGCGAATTCATTCCCCCTTTTGTGTGCACCTTGTGTAGACCTTGTGATCGTTCTATGACCCTTTGTTTTGATCCTAAGTTGTTATTGTTCAATCGTGTTGCAAAACGTAACAGGTCGTCGCTTAAGTTGTGTCAAGTTTTAGTGTTAAAAATATGGATATACATGGATATTCAATGTGATAAGAAGTAATGCAACTTATGGGACGACTCAGCATTCAACAGTCACAGTGAATAATACTAATCGAGTCGTGTTTCTGTTTCAGAAACTGGAAGTAATTCAGGTGAGTCGCAAGGACCAGCTGCTTTTTCTCGAAGTATGCGAAGTATGCGCTCGAATCGTTTTATAGGCTTTTCCATTGCATTGCGAACAATCGTTTCTTTTGCGGTATTCGATGGCGATTCTATCGCGTGAATTTTATGCGAACGTTTATTTTCAGCTTTTTCTAACTAACCAGTCTTCTGTTTCAGCAATTTTTCTTTCTTTTGCATTGTGGCCACCGCGATTACTCGATTATTATTTCGTTTCAGCTAAGTGCAATGCGTATACACTACCCTGTTCACACAAAATGCACACTCAAGCTTTTTAGCATTTCTCTATAGAAGATTGCGTACACACTACCCTGTTCACACAAAATGCATACTCAAGCTTTTTAGCATTCCTTTGCAACCAATGCGTACACACAAAATGCGAATTCAAGCTTCTTAGCATTCCTTTAGAAGCTGGGCTATATTATTTCTTCCTAAACACCCTGTCCCTCTCGCATGATCTATCTATACTTTGTTACTTTCGCATGCTTTTATATTTTCTGCGATTCGAATGAATGAAAGAGAATGTGTGAAAGTTTAATCGATGTTTCTTCTTTCACGATACTCGCTAGGATAACAGCAGGTAAAACATTTATGTAAAATGTGCTTGTATCTTGTTAAATATTAAATATTTCTTACCGATTGCTTTTCTGTCCTCGCGTAGAAGAAACCGGAAGAGAAAATCGTAGAGAAGAAGGAAGTGGAAAAGGTAATTGTTCGGATTCAAACGAGAAAACATGTTCTCGATGATTTTTTAACTAAAACGGTCTTAATATTTTTGTTTACAGAAAAAGATCGTGAAGAAAGAGGAAGAGAAGAAAGAGGTAATCTTACAGTTTCGTACTGATTAAGTAAAAAAGCTTACTGTTTATGCTAATCTGATTTTTCTCTGTGCTAGGATGCCACGCTGAAGGCGGAGAAAACGGTGTCTCGGAAACAGTCTATTAGCCGAGTAAGTATTACGATTCGTAGATCATTCAAGGGTTTCTTAGTGGAGTTATTCATTTTTGTGTTCGATTCGACAGGTGGAGGAAATTCGAGCGGAAAGCCGAAGGAGCTCCCTGGTCTCGACAGAAGAAAAGGTGACACGCTGCTCTCCAATTTCATTAGATTCCGAATCTTGATACTTTTATGGCTTATACGAATTTTCAAAAAATGCTGGAATATCGATTTACGTCCCACTTTCTTAAAATTCGCAGCCTATTCAACATGCACAACCTGTTCGCGGTTAACACTAGAACAATCGTTATTAACAGACCGCGAATTATTTGTTTAAATTTTTTTTACACACGTAGATAAGCGAAGACGGCTACACATCACCGCGACGCATTTCGATTCAAAAGGTACATACGCACCGATCACGACACAAAATTGAATTCGTTTCACACGAACGTTAGCTCGTCAATTCTAAAGCGAAACGATTGTTTGCTTATTTACCGGTTTTCTGTTGTTCTGCTGGAAATAGATTGAAGAGGAGTACAAGTCGGAGAGCAGACGGTCTTCAATCGTCGAGAAGAAGAAGGTGGCGACGGAGAAGGTGAGAGAATTGCAGATTGTAGTTTTCCTATTGTCGTTTTCTTATTTGTTCTTGTATCGTCCCTACACACGATTGATCGATCCTCGAAATATTATTATTAACATCGTCTCATTCGTTGACTGCAGATTTTATGCATTGTCAGAAGGATCTAAATTCATTACTTCATTAATTTTACAGAGAAAAAGATTTTTTGTTTTGTATAAAGATCTGCAGTCTATTTTTATACATGTACATAGTGTGCCCCAGTAGTAGTATAGTTGGAAAAAGGGTGAATCATTGTGAGAAATAAGAAAACCACAGATTGTCTAAAATTATTACTTCGACGAATTCACCCCTTTCCCGAATATTTTAATAGTGTTTTGTGATTTGAATGATTAAAAAAGTTCATTATCAAATACGAAAGCAGTAAGTAGTTTATGTGTGACCTCCTCGCGAACGACTTCAGGAGGCTATAGTAGTAGCTAATACTTATATAGTTGTGTTCCTTTTCTGCATGCACAAGCGTAGACAACAACGAACCGAGAAACGAAGAATAGAATCCAATTAGTGTAGGGTCTAAAAAAAGCGTAGGATTTAGGAGATAGGACGATCTCAAGCAATTTTTGTTTTATTATTTTGAACTTTTAGACAGGTAGAGAGAGCCCGAGATTATGGTCCGCGTACACGGTCGTTCAAACCACGAAGGTACACGAAACACTATACTTACACGCTACACACCACTCACATTTTCTTAACACTAAATTCAGAAACAATTGCACAAGCAAAATTTCATTCGTAGACCAAAAGAAAAAGGACAACGTGTTGTTTCAACTATCAGTTACTTGAAAATTTATTGAAATATTCCATTTAGTTAAACAATTTTCAACTATTAGTTCCAGGACGAACCATTCTTGAAATACCACACGTTCAGACGAAAATCTGATAACGAAACCAAGGTAGTTGTAACTTTTATTTTTCGTCGAGATAGAGACAATTGTCTTCGATAATTTAAAGACACGATAGAGCACGTTGATTTCATTTCCCTGCCATTTTAGGACACGCCTAACGCGAGACGCGTATCCATCACGGTAGAAAAGACAAGTATAAAGGTAGACTATGTTTCGATAATTGTTACAGTGCTGATAAATCTTTGGCCATATTTTCTGCGAGTACTTGTTGACGCAACGATATTATTTTAGGACACGATTAACGAGGCGTTGCTCAATCTTAAGCCGTACAGACGCAGATCTTTTAAAGAGATAGAGGTACACTAGACACTATGCATACTTACAGTAGACCGATGCAGTTTTATGCAAATACCTGTACACACAATTTCTAATCACGATTTTAGGTCGCTCTTCCGCCACGAGTTAACGATAGAAAGGGTTCTCTGATCAGAAACGGCGAGGTACACGGTTCACACTATTAATTATTAGGTTGTTGCATACGAGCGATTCTCAAATTTATAAGTCTATAAGCTCGTAGTTTTCACAAAACTGTTCAGTGTCTTAGTCAGAATTTTTACAACAATTTACAGCAATACCGTCGATTGTTTTCATTCGTGTCGTGTGCAGCAGCTTAATTGCAATCACACGAAGACACCCACACGCAGTAATTGTTTTATTTTGTTCACTATAGGACACAGCAGCGCTTAAACCTAAGCAACAATCGCACAAACCAAACGATGAAATCGAGGTAGTTTATTATTTCAATTTTTTTTAATAATAATTGTAACGATAGGTTTAATAACGAAAGGTATTTTAGGATATTTGGGCGGACAAACCAAAAGATCGCGAAGTAAAGCCTATTATAAAAGAGATGGTACCGCACGTAAATGATACAAATATACCAAAATCAATACACACACCGTCTACGCA
>CM052194.1:7824816-7941029 GCA_028455805.1 Lasioglossum figueresi | reverse complement strand
GTAAATGATAGGAATATACCGAAATCAATACACGCACCGTCTACACAAAAAGTAGATGACGAAATAGAGGTAGTGTATCATCGAAAATTTTTATTGTTTACTTTTTGTGCTGGAAATTCACTTGCAAAAATATTTATAGGATATCTGGGCAGATAAACAAAAAGATCGCGAAATAAAGCCTATTAAAAAAATCGAGGTATTGTTCGCAAATAATTTTAATTGCCATTAAAGCAATGAATATATTTTTACGAAGTTGCAATTATTCCAGGAAACATTACACACACCAAATCCAATACACACACCGTCTATACAGAAAGTAAATGACGAGATAGAGGTAGTATACCAAACAAAATTAATTTTTTTCCCATATTGAAGGTTGAGAATTCACACAAAAAAATATATTTCTAGGATAACTGGAAGGATAAACCGAAGGATCGCGAAATTAAACCCATTAAAAAATACGAGGTACACTTCCGAGCTAGCAAATAAAATTTCATTGTATTCTTTTTTTTTAACAAATCACATTTTCAGGAGATTCCGACGTCTGAGGTCAGACCGCGCGATCAGAAGATTGATAATGAGATAGAGGTATACAGATCGTATTTAATTAGCTAGATTACACTTTTAAAAAAAAACATTGGAATAATTGAACACTATCGATCGAATCGATTTTAGGATATTTGGGCAGATAGACCGCGGGATCGCGAAATCAAACCGATCTGGAAAGAGGTACACAGCTTATTCGTTCCCAGTCCAATATATCCGATTAAATTTTATTTATTCACATTTTTTTATATTCTCAATTAATTATTCTAGGACGCCCCAAAACCGACGTTGAACAATTCTACTGACAGAATTGATTCCTCGAAACCAAATTCCAAATCCTCGCTGGCCGAACCCGCAGACACGATAGAGGTAGACACGGTGAACAGAATTAATAAACAAATTCATTTTCTCGAAAACTCTAATTTCTGAATTACGCCACTGTCGCAGAAAAAGTGCAATTCATAGAGGCGTTAAATTAAAAATTACACATTTTTTAGGAGGAGCATAAGCCAAAGTTAAAAACGACTCGTAAAAAAGCTGATTCGAAAAAGGTACACTCATGGATCATTACACGTGCACAGTAAATGTATATCAAAATTTATCACACAAGGAAATCCCGACAAAATAATTAATTTCACGATCGTTTTAGAAAACTGAAGAGAAATCGAAATCGACCGCTCGTAAAATCGACGACGCGGGCAAGGTACAATTTATTTATTTTTTTGTTATTTCTACGAAATTTCTGGAACCGTGGAAAGCACGTTCTTTTAATTTTTTTTTACCGTTTATTTACACTTTTAGAAGAAAGATACGGTCGCCAGACGTAGGTCATCGACAAAGTCGACCGATGGTTCTCAGGTACAGGGAATACAGAGCACGATAGTTGTTAGTGACGTGTCATCAGCTATTTACGCTATTTGTATTTGTTTACTTTTTATTTTTTCCATGTTACGCTTGTTGCTCGCTCGTGCGATTATTATCCAGGAGGAAGAGCCTGCGGTAGACTCGAAAGATAATGGCGCAATTACCAATGGAACAAAGGTACATACTAGAAGTGCAAGTACGCACATAGGCGTCGAAATTCTTCATTAAAATACCGTTCACTTTTCTGGGATTCTATTAAAAAACAGAACTGCACTGAAATCGCTGTGGCTTCAATTTGTTATGTTAAGATAAATGTATAGTTGTTATTAGAATGTGTTTTATCCTGTCCATGTTTTTTCTAGAAGGAGGAAGTCACCGCAAAAACGAAGACCGTCGGAAAGGTGGAGACAAAGGTACAAGGGCAACGACATCCCCCCTTTTATAAACAAATCTTAACATTTACACATGTCACAATGTGCACAGAGTACATTAAAAAGACAGACAGTTACATGATTCGTTAATTTTAGGAGGTATCCAAACCTAAACCCAAGGTAGAGGAGGCTAAGGTACAGACAACACATGTTCACAGACATGTACCCTATTGTTACATTATCGAATTACTCGAATACTCTCGTAAGAAGAGTCTTACACGTTCCATTCTTCATTTTTTAGAAACCAGAACCCGCAAAACCACAGACCACTCCCGGTAAACCCGCGGAGCCTAAGGTACAATGCAAAACGTCTTTTTTCGCGTTTTTTTGTATAGATATCGTGGTATGATATTAACAACCATAATACACGAAACTGTCGTGTTTTAGAAGGAGGAACCCGTCACGAAACCAAAGACCACTCTCGGTAAACCCGAAGAGGCAAAGGTACACTATATTACACCGATAATTGTTGCACAAATCTTCGAACACAATCCTTACACGAATCAGAGCACATTACACGAAATAAAAACACTTTTTAGGAACAAGAACCACACACCAAACCAAAGACTTCACTCGGTAAACCAGAGGAACCGAAGGTACACTACATTACACTTTCAATTTTGATATACAACTATTCACACCAGTTAGTACACGATAAACGACACCAGTTACGGTACAATACACGAAGAACTATAATTTTTAGGGGCAAGAACCAATCACAAAACCCAAGACCACTCTGGGTAAACCAGAGGAGACAAAGGTACACGATAATACATTACACAAGTACACGAATGACACTTTCTTTTCTTTTTAATTCAAATATTACAACCGACAAATTCATTTTTTAGAGACAAGAATCAGACACGAAACCCAAGACCACTCTGGGTAAACCAGAGGAGGTGAAGGTACACTACACATTTTTGATGCACGAATATATTTTCACATGTTACACGACTCAATGCACTATACACGAAACAAATACATTTTTTAGAGACAAGAACCAGACACGAAACCCAAGACCACTCTTGGTAAACCAGAGGAGGCAAAGGTACACGATAATACATTGCACAATCACACGAATCTTGCTAAAACCTAAAAAAGCACAGTTAAAACAGACGAATACATTTTTTAGAAGGAGGAACCCGCTCCGAAACCCAAGACCACCCTCGGTAAACCCGTAGAGGCAAAGGTACATGAGAACTCACATCACGTTACACTTATATTTTGAATACTTTGTATAGTTCAGACGATTTTTTGAGAACGTAGAACGCGACTAGTTAAACTCGTCCCTTTTTTTAGAAAGAAGAACTCGCCCCGAAACCCAAGGCCACCCTCGGTAAACCCGAGATACCAAAGGTATACCAAATTGGTCTCTCTCGCACTCTAATTCTCTCATTCTCTCTGTGCCTCGCTCATTCTCTTGACGTAACTCGAATATAACTCACGTGACCTCCATTCTTTTTAATCATTCGCACCATTTAATACTTTACGTCATCTTGCAATCATGCCAAACAGAATTGCTGCGCACATCGCGAAGGACTGTCTATCTACATGTATTTTTTTTCAGCGCACTTCGAGCCTGAGTGATTCTAGCACCGAATGCAATAACGTTTTTTTTTCTACAGCAGGAACTCATTCAGAATCATCGTAACAAGCAGTTGTGACTAATCATTGTATCGCTGCGATACCAACGCTGTTGCACTCATAATTAATCCAGTTTGAAATGAGTGTTTAATTTTTGTCGTATGTTTATTTTACAGACCGAGGAACAGCCGAGGAAGTTCAGCTTGAAACCCGTTTCAAAGGTAATTCTGCTCTAGAGAATTGTATCTTGATGTTTTACCTACTGGCTGATGCTTAACAATTTCTGATCATTTCTTTTGGAATTATTTTGATAGAGTAATCATGAGATAGTGTCCCGGTAGCTAAAGCATTCATTAAAATAGGGAGCAATGTTTTCCCACGACTAACGATAAATTGTTCTATCAGCAGTTGGAGGAGGAGAAGAAGACTTTGCAGAAGGTGGAGCTCAAAGTGAGTAACAACTATTGAAAATCGATCTAAAACACACTCTGCGTAACTCGATTACGTCGATACTTGTAAATCGGTATACCCGACTCGTGAGAGATCATGCGAAGTAAACGATAATATTGAACACAGCCCACGTCAACGAACACGACCGGGGAGAAGTCAGGACCACGTAAACCACCGAAACGCGAAATTAAAGCCGAGAGCTTTCAATTTGTCCAACTCAAACCAGTTGCGAGAGATCCCAAAAAGCCTCAACAGGCTGAAAATGGGAATGCGATTGAGCTGAAGGTATCCCTGCGAAAGGGAATCAACATTATATATTTATTCTATCTATCTCTCTGTCTATCTCTCGACTGGCTCTTCTTCGTCTATCTTCGATCTACGATCTGTCTACGATAGATTCGTCGCAGCTTCTGTATCACCGTCTTCTACTCACTTTTACACAAACTGTTTCCTTCAGTCTTCACTTTCTGTATTATAGTCTTTGATGTTCTCTGCTTCCTGTACTACTTCTTCGTCTTCTATATTCTCCACTTTTCATAACACTATTCTCTGTCCTTTTCATTCTGGGAGCACCAGTTTCTGTATTGTTCACTTTCCACAACTATTCTCATTATTCTTCGCTTCATAGATGACTGTTTTCTATACTCTTCGCTTTCTACACTACTGTTTTCTATACTCTTCATCTTTTTCAACACTGTATTCTACACTCTTCACTTTCTGCGTCACTGTATTCTACATTCTTTGCTTTCTACACTATTGTTTCCTGTACTCTTCGTTTACACTTCGTTTATACTTCTTCCTATACTCTTCTCTATATTGTGTTCTATATTCTGTACTTCCTAGATCACTGTTTTCTATACTTTTCGTTTTCTACGTCATTGTATTCTACATTCTTTGCTTTCTACACTACTGTTTCCTATACTCTTCGTTTATACTTTTTCCTATATATATATATACTCTTCTCTATACTGTATTCTATATTCTGTACTTTCTATGTCACTGTTTTCTGTATTGTTAATTTCACAGCATCGTTCTCTGCATTCTTCACTCTCCACTCACACCATTGTTTTCTACGTACTTCACAATTCAGCACTGTTTTCACACTCTACTTTTCAGCACACATTCTTCGCCTTCTAAAAAAATCTTACTTTCTGTACTATTATACTTGGAGCAATAAGCTTGGAGTTTTTCTCGATGTGGTCGATAACCAGTGACACTATCTATCGTTTCTACGACACTGTCTACTATCTATCTTTTCAACGCTTCATCTCTAGAAAAGAAAAGGGGATCGTATTGTCAATAACAGAATCTACGAGGTTGCCTGTTAGCCTCCACTAATCGCAACAATTTCACAGCAAAGCGTCTTCAAACGGCGGAGAATCTACCAAATACCGACAGACTCGCTTATAATTGAATCGATTCTCTTCTACACTGTCGTCAATGTTCTACCACTTTGTATAATACTTTACGGCTTCGATTTTAACACTGTTGGATGTTCCGACGATTCTAGTCTGGTTACTGATCATGTGCTGTTCGATTCCACGTAGAAAACCGAGAAAGCCGAAAAGACTGAAATTAAAAAGAAAACGGCCCAAAAGGCGAAGGAGAGCACTTTCGAGCTTCCGGAGATTCCAGATTATGAGAGACCGGTGCTGGAGAAGCCTCAAGAGTTCGACTTCGGCGATCGCGTGGCTCGTGACAAAACCAAACTCGATAGACCCGTTACTCAGGTACCAGAACGTTGCTTTTACTTCATTCGGCATTTTAAGACTCGGATCTTTGAGCATAGATTCGCAGATTCGATATTACTATTTGCCAGACTCGAAATATCAGGTTACCGAGAAAGATAAATGATGTATGTACACGATGGAGCTTTTACCCACTTTCAATTTCTTTCTAAAACTTGTTTAACGTTCTTGTGGACAAATAACGAGATTATTGTAGATCTTTATGTCCTTGGATGATCACAGATGAATTTACATTTAAAGCATAAAAATATGCGTGGAAAATCTAAAGTGCAACATCATTGAATATCGTAGAAAATTTTGGTTACTGACATAAGGGTTAACAATGATAAAATGTAGAAGCGGCAGGAACTTTCTTGGTTATCTGATAAAACGAATAGTGTTTGATTTATTTTCTCTAATTACAAATAATCTAGAATTTCGAACGATGAATTTTTAATATATATAAATGTTGAAAGAAATCCAATAAGTATAAGCAGATTGCGGGCGTGTAAGCTGCAAGAATTTATTTACGAGTTTTTCGATGATGGGTAACAAGCGAGATAAAAGCCTCATTGAGCATTATGACGACGGCAGTCTGATTATAAATGGAGCGTCACAGTGTTGATCGTTACTAATGAGTTTTTCTTTTCACGCGGACTGGCAGAAATTCGACTCTAAGGTGAGCAATCCTCCGTTATTAATACGAAAATGAGAAAGCGATTTTGCCAAGCCGCTGTCCGCCGCTTCACCCAAGAAATTGGAAGAATTTTGCAATCCGTCGGCCAAAAGCGGTTCGATTGTGGCTCGTCAAAATTTCGTAAGCTCGTAAATGATCGAGAACGCGGACCGGGATCGGCTCGGCAATACTCGTTAAACACTTATTATACGCTCTTGTCTATAAGTGTACACACACTCGCATGTCCGTGATTCTGTAATAACAACACTGCGGATCTTTATGCAATTGTGGCTTTTGAAAATACGACAGAATTTAGTACGATTTTTATTTATTTCAGATATAAAAAGAGTTTCTTATAGTTCGTCGACGAAAGTTCGTACAAAAATTGCGAATTGCATAAACATCCGCAATCTAGTAATAACATTCGGTCTTACTATATCGATTGGCTACATCGTTCCATAATCCCTTTATTATAATAAAAATAAGAACATTACAGAATGTAATGGTACATTCTTCTGTAATGCAATCAGTGCAGTGCGAGTATCAAGTATCAGACCATTTTGCAATGCGTCCACTTTTTCCACTGTGGGACGAATCTCGTCGATTAGGATCAAGTGACTCACGTAATTGACCGAATGCACCCTGAAACGGAGTAGCTCCAGAAATCTGAAATACGCTGATAGCGAACGTGTTAAACCGTTTGCTCTATCTTCTGAAAAAGTCTTGAGTCGTCTGGTCCACTTTAAAAGAGTTATTCTGATCAAGAGGGTGTCAGATGAATCACGCGAGTCACGTCGCGTCCTCAGCGGAGACTTGAGCAATATTAAAGTGCATTAAAGACGGGGATTCACGCGGATCCGGAGCACTATGCGTCGGGTGTAGGCGTCGTCGGTGTTTCAGCGTCGGCGTCGATACTGAGACGCTCTTAGACGCTCGCAAGAAGAGCCCGGAGCCCGCAATTAACGCGACACGAGGGAGAGCTAATAATCGGACTAGTAAAACCGCGTCTCGTTTGGCAACCGATGGATATCTCCTTGTGCCTCCGCTTCTATCGCCTATCGCGCATCCGGATAAGTCCGCCGAGAGGGGGAACTATTTTGGCAAATAGCTGCTCGTATATTAGCCTACCCCCCTTTCGGTGGCCCCCGAGATTTTTCGTCGACGCGGGAATCGAGGATGGAGAAAATGTCGTTCGCTATTTTCGGTGTTATTGCGTCCGGCCCCTTTGCCCGCTCTACCCTATATACCTATCGCTTAGCTATCTCGCAAGCTCCCTTCGATCTACCGTGCGATTCGGCAGATCAGTCTCGATCCAGTCTTAATCTACGGACGATCGTGATCATCGGGCTCGCGTACCGCGTTTCGCGTTCGCGTTCACGTTCGAGTTCGAGTTCGAATTCGGGTTCGAGCTGCTCGAACATCTCCTGTCGCCGTGAACCGCGAGGATCCAGCAGGATTATCGATTCACCCGTTTGGTACGATCGGATTCTTACGAAATTTGATAGGTCTCGCGATGTCCGGTAGCTTTCATCCCCTTTCTCTTTCGATGATTTTATATCGGATATCTTCACTCTTTATAGATATAGATCGTGCTCTTTCTTTTTGGGGCAAGGAAAATCGAGGGAACTGTTGATTGAATTGAAGACAATTTTTGTTTTCGCTTTTTCAAAGTCGTATCGGTTGCAGAATATTTAATTATCCGTCGAATTCGTATTCCTAAAAATACAAGATTGTGCAAGATTCAACCCTTTTAATGCCGATAGAAAATTAAACTTGAGCCAAAGATGCTGAGCCAAATTTATGATACTAAAGAGGAATCCATAAATTAATAGATATCGGTTCTAATATTAGAATAATATTTTAATATCCTAATGTCGCGTATGCGGTTCTCGCAACTGCAGCCAACGACGATATATCGTCGTTCGGCACTGAAAGGGCTGAAGCATAAAATTGGTGAACTTTCACCTGAGGAGCGTACGAGGATTAACCAAATTGAATTCAATGAAACGAAAGTTGCCTTTAAACTTTGTTCAAATATATGAGAAATACTATTCAACCCAATACTTTTATCGTTACGCACGATTAACCTTCAGTTACTCGCACTCCACTATCTACATAAATATTTGTTAGTGTCGTCGACACTTTTGTTTATGCTTGAAACACTAACTGTGAAGTATTGAGATTTTAAAATGTAATGAACAAACTAGAATCGTAACAACTTCATTCTCCTTTGATTACTTTCGTAACCGCCGTACCTCGAAGACCGCTCGTTCTACGACAGTAAAATTGATTTATTATAATTCCCGGACCCGTTCGGAACTATTAAGAGCTACCAACGCGACAAGCTCATCCCGCGACTCGTTCTTCCACCATAGTTCCCTAAAACTGATCTGGTTGGTTTCGTGATCGCAGCCGAAAGTGCCGGAGATCAAAGCTCCCGAGGCGCCGAAGATCGAAGTGATCAAGGACGTGACTCCGGCTGGAAGCAGAAAGGGTTCTCTGATACCAGGCAGCGGGACCAGCAGTCGGCGTGGTTCATTGATACCGCCGGAAGAATTGGGTCGCAGGCCCAGTCTGATCATCAGTGACGAGGTATGTTACGAGCTATCTATCCCCGAGTCGAAGGTATATCGACTACTCTTCTGGGAACCGCATAGAACGCATCACACGCTGCAACAATATATCTTTTACGAGTTGACGTTCTTCTGCACCTCGAAGAAGAATTTCTGGAAATTCTCTGTCGAACAGGAAGAAAATCTGTCTCTCTCTAGAGAAGAGATATCGTTGCAGCGACCTCGAAGAACGGTTCGATTCGCTCCGAGAGAGATCGGCACCGAGCCCCGAGACGAACGTTATCGCAGAAGTTTGTTAATCGAGGTCCCTTTGTCAGATTGCCAAGCAAACGTTCTTAATAGCCCCGCGATGTCCAATGCTTGCCCCCAAAATAATCACGTTCGAGCCTATTTTCGTGTAATTACTCACGAAGAAAATGCTCGGGTTCGCGGGAGGCGACCGACCGTGTCCAAAACCTGAAATCGGCGATGTATCATAAACGACGACCGACAACGTTCTTCTCCAAGTGCCTCGAGGTCCATGTATCATTCCTGGTTTGGCCACCGGTCTCTCTTTCTCTCTCTTGCTCTCTCTCTCTCTCTCTCTGGGTCGAAATTGGCTGGGGAAACACCGAGCTAAGCTACGGAGCGAATCGACGATCGTTCGGACGAGGAGGGCGAGAAAGAGTTGCTCACGGTCTCGGGTTTCGATCCAGAAAAATCTGGGATCGAGATTCGCGATCCAAACCGTAGAAGTTACCGTCGAAATTGCCACCTTTCCGAGGCTAGCTATGCTGCCGGAGTTCCCGCACAAAAGTAATCAATTCCAAGTCTTTCTCTCTTTGATACTTTTCTTCAATTTACTGGTGCTTTATATCTGAAGCATTATTTTGAATTGATAAGACCGAGAGCAACTTCGAGCCAAAGGTTCGAGACTACGGCTATCGATTTGATCCAGGAGAAATTTCTTGTTTTTCACTGTTTAATTTAATCATGAATATTGGGACCATCCGTGTAGAGTGTTATCGAGTCTTTTTTAGCATTCTATCGATTGACTAGCATTGACAGATTCACATTATTTACATGTAGATATTTTAATAGAAATCCTAGAAATCCGTCCGCTTAACAACGTCAACATTCCACTGTCTTCTTTCCTATTCCGTTTGATAGTTGTGAATATATCAATGCTGTTCTGAAATCTTTCATACGTTTAAAATCGATATTATCACCTGGATCCCTAGCTCTAGTCGAGATCCACTCTAGACCAGTAGCCATTGTAAGAACCTAGGTAGATCAGCGGCTACTGTTGGCCCTAGACCTTGTTGGAGTTTTTTTTCTTTCTTTTCTGAGTTCCGTAGAGTGATGTCAATGATACATAGTGATCCCACTGGGTGATAGTCTCTTAGAGGTAGATGCCGGACACCCTTAGTGCCGGCAGAGCGTGACAGCTAGCCCAGCATAATTAATCCCGTTCGTGAAACGTCCAAGCAGCCCAGCTTCTGGAACAAAAAACAGAGCCCTAATCACGTACACGTTCATTTCACTCTCTATCCTTGAAAAATCCTTTCTATTCTTCGCGAGACCGTTCCAGCTGTGAACAGAGCCTACGATCGAGAGGATCGATCGAGACCTGTGCGGAAACAACTTGGGACGTAGAAAGCGAAAAAACGGAAGTGGTGTTCCTCTGTCCATGTTCGGACAGAAAAGAAAGCCGTTCGCTGAATTTGCGACCAGCGACATGCGCGCGTCATTAACAAATTACAATTATACATACAGTCACAGAATATATATAGATACACACACACACCACACACACTAGCGTACTTGGAAGAGATGCGGATTAGTAAAGGACAGTTTGGTTCATAGGAGAATAGGAAGCTGCGACCAGGCGAGGTGGTGGACGAGCGCAAGGTGAGAGAAATCACTGAGAATAGGAGAAAGCGAATGCCTCGTCTGCAACCTTACTCGATTACTACCACAATCTGCACTTGTCTCTTTATCACTGTTTCTTTCTTTCTTTCTTTCTATCTATTCTATCTATTTCATTCTTACTATTGTTTTCTTTTTTTGGGATCGATTTTATTTTCTACCACTATTTGACTTACACGATATTTCTCTCTCGCACACACTCACCGATTGGAACACGTTGAACGAAGAGAAAAACCGAGACTCCCATTCAAGCACGTTGCCCCTGTTTCCGGTCTGTGTTTCCGAAATGCGCGACCCGTGTCTGTCTCTTCGTTCAATCCTGCCTGCTCGCCACTACTCATTTATCGATACTACTCGCTGTATTACGAAACCGAACGACGATCTCGTGTAGATCATTCGTTGATCGAACGAGATCGACGTTCTCGCGAGCCGAGGTTCTCGCGTATCCTTTTGCTGCCTATTTTTCGAATTACAAGTTGCTCTTTTATTGGTCCGCAAACGGTTCATATAATTTTCTTGTACAATCTACAGTCTACATTCATCAGATTTAATTGACTTTTATTATAGTATGCGTTTAGTATAGTATTATAGTATTCAGTAAATAAATTCTCGCGTAGCTAGAATCTATCGTAGCGAAAATCTCGATCATGCAAAAGTCGAACAAATTCTGCTGTGTCCATTTTCTTGCACCGACGAACAGTGGAGTAAACCCGATGAATTTTGAAAGAACTTTCGATAGAAATGAAATAGAGCGATGATTTTTTTTTTAAATTAAAGCTGAAATATTACAGAATATGGAAAAATTGAGAGACTATGGTACGAACGATTATGAACTTTCAAAATCTGTGTTAAACTTGCAGAATTACAAGAAAATTGTGTACGGAATGATTTTTTTCTTGACATGCTGTATATCATTTCCCGTAGATTTTGTCACGCTGATTTCAAATCTGGTCGCAAAATTTGTCTACCAGCTCAGGATCTCTCTATTTTTCCCACATTCAGCAATCTTTCAGCTTTAATTTAAAAAAAGAATCATCGCTCTATCTCATTTCTACCGAAAATTCTTTGATTTTGCCACTTCTCGCTTTTTCAAAACGAGTGAAATCGCTGAATGAATTCCCACAGAAGCACCTTCGCGTTCCCGACCAGTTGTAAAACCAAAAATACAAACGTCTCGCGGTATTTTACGCGAATCCACGAACGCTATAAATGTCGAAAGATCCGCAGTCCCGGCGACGATGTACACCGCGTAAAGCGGTTGAGCTAGAAAACACGACGTTCGTTTGAAATATGGTCGGGTTTGAAATATAGCAGCGTTTGAAATATAATGTTCAATCTCGACGACGATAGGTAGTATCGGCAGCCAAAAGGGTCAAACTAATCGCGACGACGACGACGACGACAACGACAACGACAACGACGACAACGACGACGACGTCGACGGTGGTATATATCCGTTCTCTCGAGCGTGTGGAACCTCGGCTCGCGTACACCACTTCTTCTTTATAATATAATAATTCTTGACGTAAGAGAATGCACCACTGCACCATTGCACCAACGCACCACTGCACCTGGCACGGATCTGCTGCAAAACCACGAGTCTATGCGCACTGTCTACTCAATTATTGACACCACGATATTCACATTAATACTCGGCCGGCCGCCCCACGGTGACCACAATAATATCTAATAATAATAATATCACCGAATAATACCGAGCAAACAATAATAACGGTAACAAATAAATAAGATAAGTAATAGGGTTATGGAGAAGCGACGAAAATCCGAGGCGTGTCTGGCTCGCGAGACGGGCTCGAGACGATCCCTCGACCCTAAATCATTAAGTATACAAGGTTTCGAATTCCCTTTGGCATGGATCGCGGGCTCGTAGATTACATTTTGGCAAGCATTGTCGCGAAAGGACAGCCATCGGCGTTAACAAATGCCTAGACAAGCGACAAACATCCACGGCACGTGAGATTGGTCCGCGGGGCCGTGCGACCGGGAGATGACAGTGTGCAGCTGCAATTGCAAGCCTCTCGGTTGCAACAACCCCTAGGACAATTCGTAATTCTTCTTTAGATGAAAAGTTTTATCAAGATACTTCGGAAATGAATTAGTTCAAGAGCGAACACGATCATACACTCGAAACATTGTGCGAAGCGTCGAAATGCGCGACACGTGACGCGTAAGACGCATTCTTACGCGCGCGCGTCTCCGAACACTTGTTATCCGATGCCAACGCTCGGATCCGACTATCAATTTGCCGGACGCGAAGGCCGACTCTGACTTATGGTAGCGCACACTTAATACCCTGGCGTCGATTAATCAAAAGCGCCCGCGATCCAATGGACACCCTCTCGGCGGCCGTGTTCCGCTCGGATTCGTTATTTCTGGCGGTTTTCCTCGAGCTCGTTAGCCCGCAGACCCGCCACGGATTCCTCGACCGATTTTCTCGGATTCGAATTCGGATTCGGATCTTCTCGATCACTCCCTTCCCCATCCGTGTTCATCGTTTCTTCTTCTTGCGAATACCTCTTGTCTTTAGGCTTGTTCGTCATCCGACTGTTGGCGAACCACGAACTGATTTACGCGACTCCGTGTTGTCTAGATCGCTCTCCTGCTCGACAGGCGCGAGGCAATTAACCCTTTTGCTAACGAGGACAGGTAGCATGCTCGTTTAATGTCGGAGACACGACGGCTGTAGATCTTGTCTACCTTTGTAATTGATGCGCACTGTTCGAATTCAACATTCGCAGCTGTTGAAGTAGAAAATCTGTCTGTCGATGAAAACGACTTAACCCTGGATCATCAATCTTTCGTTAAAATGAAAATTGAGGTATCCGACGATCCCTCAAATCTTTCAACCCATTTTAATATCGAATACAAGCGAATCTTATAAGCGAATCAGAAAACCAATTTCGAACTGTGAAATTCGCTTTTTGATTGCCTGAGAACGGGAGCCTTGTCGGTACATGTGTGATAGAAGCATTCAGATATTTATCAGTGATCAATTTTCCATGAACATAGTCAGTTTTATTTGAATTTAATTTCTTTCGCGAAGAATGAATTTTATTCTTTACGAACTACTTTTACAAAAACATTTTAGAATAGAGAACCATCCATGTGCCTCGCAATCGTCAAACGGGAGAGACTCTGCGAACCATGTTTTATTTAACTTGAATTTATAATAATGTGGACGGAAGGGAGATTCTCGAGGAACTCGGTCGACAAATTTCACAGCGTTTTCGTTAAATCGTGAATATATCGAACGATTCGATCGATCACCGTATTGTCGCGCACGCATCCGCACTTTCACATCTAATTGCACTTTATGCGGCTGACAAGCACCCGCGGATTGCCACTGCGAACGACTATTGCACCGCCAACACCGCAAATGCACCGGCCAGCCCGGTAAGGCGAGATCTTGAACATCTCCAAAATCAGACCTTGTGATCGTCCTCCCTTAATTCCACCAACACCCACAACCTCGTGCCGTTTTTTAACCCCTTAACGTGCGAATACACGACGCGCGACTCACCGATCTATTACACTCGCAGATTTACTCGATGACACTCGGAGTATTCCTCGATCTTTTTCCGTGTACGGTGTTCTTAAAATTCTGGCGCCGGAGAACTGCTTCTTCTTCGTGAAAAGGCGCGGATTTTACTGACAATTTTTCATTTAATACCTCGTCAGAAGGGGATTGTGTAAACAGCGGATTTGATGCATTTATGACAAAAATGAGTAGCAGTAATTTAAAACAGTAAAAACATTAGAAGAATTTAAAAATACTGTTACATTATTGTCAACCTATTAAACGTATTAAGAAAGAAAATAAATTTCTATTTCACTCCAGTTTGTTGCAAATCGGGTGAAAAATTTCTATTTTGCATAAAGATCCGCTGTCTACTCGTATAATGTAGCAAAGTGTAAAAATCACTAAAACTTGAACATCTAAACATTTGAGTAACAAAAAAATTACGTGATATATTGTTTTATAATTTTATGAACCTTGTGTACGAAATTTTTCTTCGACGCAAATCTCGTGAACTTTGATAAGTAGAATGAACCAGCATCGGTCAGACGTATGCTCAAGAATCAATTTACGTTTCCAGCGAATCTTTTCGCGAGGAACCGCGCATTTTGCCGATCGCGTTGGAGTTTCTGGAACACAGTATACTCGGAAACCATTCGCAAAATCGTGAAGCAGTTATACTTTACTTTTGAGACGGATTCGAGAGAAACCAATGCTCTGACCGAAGTCGTTGAGGGGTTCCGAGCCACAGCGGAGTCCCATTTTTGAGTAGCAACAGAACAGTTTTGTCCTGCCCCCTTTGATCCTCTTGAAACAAAATTGAAGAAAGAGAATGGTTATTTTGGATGAATTCGCGCAACGTACCGGGAACTTCTCGCAGAAAAATCTGACGCTCGCCTGTATAATCTTTTGCAGTTGGGAAGGCTACGGCCCGGCGAGGTGTTAGACGCCAAGGTGAGATTTGTGTTCGCTATAACACAAAGCTTACCCGCCCGAATATATCATGCGACATGTTTCTTTCTATGTTTCTCACCCGCCCCCTCATTCACCAATCCCCAAACACACTCTATTCTTTTTTTACGATCTCTGTGTCTCCCAATTACTACTTTATTTTTTCGCCGAGTCGTTACTTATTTATATTTTTGTATATCTCTTCATGACAAACATCACCGCTCCTCGCGAAAGGACAGTGTCGATGACGACAGTGTCCCGATGTGGCAATGCACAGTTTGACAGCGAGATAACTAAAACCAGAGTGTACCTGCAGCCCTTCAAGGGAATCGCAATCAATACCGCCGCCGGATCACCGATATAATTATTAATTCTGCGAACGTACCACTGTTTATTTTTCGATGATTTTGTCGGACTCACGCTACCATCCCCGCTATCGATCTGTATCGTCGCGGAGGCAACCCCTTGTTGTCGATATCTTGTCGAAACAACAAACTAGTTCATAAGGGATCCATTAAAAAATAGTCAACAAATTCTAGATCCTATAAGTGCTGCTTATAAGACAGGATTTACACGAAAAAGTACAAATTGTTAACATTTTTAGGTCCATCGGTATCTTTCTTCTGAATTGAACACTTTAAATGCCACCACAGACTGAAAAATTTCACGGAATAAAGGTCAACTGCAATTTCGACCCTCTTGAATTTTGCAGCTCTTGAAAGCCTGCAAGGGTAAATGTACCTATTACCGAGGGTGTACGATTTACTGCGGTATATTTTTCTCAATGATATTGGAAGATTTTGTCCTAAATAAATTTGTACAATTCTCATATTTTTATAATCTCTGGATTTGAAAAAGAATTCTTCATAAAAGGTAAAAATAAGACTATTGTCCTTCTATCTCGATCACCAAAGGACTATTGTTCACACGATAATACGTTTCTTATATTCCTTTAGATTGCATAGGGGAAAGTTTTATTATTATTTAGATACCCTACTTCAATACAATGATGAAGCATGGTACCGCAGTAATCGGTATAGTTACTTTACACCCAATACATAAAATTCGTTAACAGACCAGGTGAATTCCAAATGTTAATAGGAGATCTTGAGACCAGGGGTTGCGTCCGCGTCCCAGAGAGCACGACGCTGACAACCATACTCGATAAGTGTCCCGCCCCGAGCCACGCCCAGCCCCGAGAACAATCTGTTCTCCGATCTTAAACCCCTCTTTCACCTTCTTTCTTTTCTTTTTCATTTCCACGCGCTCCACGTACAGAGTAAGCTTGGCCGTCCCGGCGAACTGCAGGGGAAAGAGGTTAGCGAAATGAACGAAACTGTATCTACACATTTTGTCTCGCTCGTGTATTGCCGTAATGTTTACGCGCGTGCTACCGCCGGGCATTCGTGTTCTGGACTTTGTTTCTTTTTGATGCGTGGCCGCAAAAAGCTCGCGAATTGTTCGCAATGCGTCTGTACATATTTGGCAAGGTGCGCGCCAAGTCGAGCCGGCTGTTTTTCACGGTGAAGCGAACAGTAGAGAAAAGCTCGCGCATGCTTTTGCCGTGCCAGTTTATTTATTTATCTTATCACTTATTTCTGCTGACCGTCCCAAGCACGCGGACGATTTTCTCCACATTCGCAGGCCGAGAGACAAGTCGCGCGCGACCGTGCGCAGCGTTTAAACGTTTGCTTGATTCGAGCGAATACGGCGCGTATTCGACGAGTAGAGATTAGACATGGTGGTAAGAATTTAATTTTGTTCGTTGTACTACTCTTGTAGTTTGCCAGTCTGTATATGTTTCTGTTTTTTATATTTTTTTTTTTTTTTTTTTTCCTATCTGTGCATCGATACCATTTGTGTACCACCGGTTCGGATGGGATCGAGATCGATAGATCCTTGCGAATACGCAAGGCAAATTTTTGACGCGCTCTAAACATATTCGGTAAATGTTGATAACCTGTTGGTACAAGAATATCCAGTTCTTAGTTCATTTATATTTATTCTATAAATTCGTTCGATCAAGGTTCGATTGTACTTAACATTCTTAACTATTTTACACTATTTACATTTCCCGAAGAGTTGATCAACTTCGAGGCTACTTGAAAGCACTATTCTACTATACTTATAGTATACTTTATCCCATCTTTAACCACCGGTTATGTACAAATAGTTTATGATCGCTCTCGACGCTGGACGAGCCGCAGTAGTATAGTCGCGTTTTGGTCAGACGTCGCAGTACCCGTTATCTTCTCGTTTAGATTTCACTGTGAATATGTTATCTACCTTGAGCCTATTGATACAGACTCCGTATAGATCCTGTTACACGTAAAAACACGTTTCATATTATCGTGCACATATTTAAAATATTAATTCGAAAAATTAAAAAATTGATCCAGGAGCCCCTTTGTTGGTTGTTAATCTTGAATTCTCAAAAGACAGAATCCATAATCAATATGCTTGATAAAAAGAACATGTTACTGCGACAAGTCCAACGTCCGACACTCGTGTCGACGAATTCACTTCATGTATGCTCGATCTGTTTCCATAGATAGTCTATGTATCTGTAAACATTTTACATCGTACTGACCATTGTACTCGCGGACAGAGTTTTCTTCAATGTTTTTTGTTTTTAATTCGGTTCGTCGTGTTCCTGTGAATAATCCTAATCGATTAGTTTGTAGATACTCGCCGGGGTGACCGAGAAAACGAGAACGGTGACCAAGTCATCTGTCGGTGGTAACACTAATCGTCGTTATTCGTTTACAACCTCTCCATCGAATCGTTCCCCGATATTATCAACTGTATCTCTCTCTCTCTCTCTTTTCCCCTCTATCTCTTTCTCTCTCTCTATCTCTCTATTTTTCTCTATATCCCCAGCCCACTGATTGTGCTCACAAATTGTATCTAAACGACACGCGAGGAAACTTTGTGGTTAACAAATTGTATCTAACAGCGACGGCGTGACGAGAAATCGAGGAGTTCCGGAAACCGTCACGGACGTCCAACACGCTCGTCGACGACCCGTTAACAGAGAAGCATATTAAAGAACACGCGGGCGAACTCGTTCTGTTCGTCTAGCTGCTTTTGTGGTTAACGAGCACCCGTGGTATATCTACGATATCGGCTTAGTTTTTATTTGCACACGCACCGTACTCATTGTATTGTAATACTCTAATTTGCGCGAGACGCGACCATCGACGGCACACACTGCCCATCGAACTTCGTTCGTTCACGATCAGACCACGGAAGTTTATGCCAATTTACATCCCTCGAAACACTTGCCAAATCGATCTTTAACCGGGGACGACGAGTTTTCATTTTCCGATTTCTTTCGGTACGCTCTTTCAGTTTATTCGATCTCATAGCTTCAGGCGACTTGATCAGATGTATTTTAGTATTTTCTAAAAATCTGCAATCTGCTAAAATTGTATTCCATTCACATTGTTTCTAGCAAAATTCTCACGACTGTTCAGAATGGAAAACTTCCCTGGTTAAATGAACAGTCGTGGGATTTTTGCTAGAAACGATGCAAATGGAATACAATTTGTCCCAATATGAATACTGTGATTAGTAAACTGCGGATTGTATGCATTTGTGACAAAAATGAGTAGGTGTAATTTTAATTGGACGGATCAAAAGTATTGAGGATATTGTCGAAGTCGTTCAAAAATGAAAGGAATTTATAATTAAAAAATGCATAAAAAATATTGAAAAAATAAAAAAATATGGTGATCCGATTGTTTAAAATGGAAAACTCTCCTAGTTGAATGAACAAATGAAAAATGATGTTACCGATTAATGCACTCAACGCGTAAGATTCTACGGTCTCGGACAGAGCGAACGTTCCGTCGATGGCCGCTGACAGCAGTGAACGTTGACAACGTCTCACTGTCACCAGATTTTCGCCGGGATCTCGATGAAACCCGGTGGAACCTGGACAACTCGAATTAATCTCGTAGTAGTAGGTTTAATCTTGTGACTGATACAAGCTGCCGAGAGAACAGCTCGCCGAATTCTCGACGGTTCGGCATCCACGAGGCAGAACATCCTCTCTCCACATAACTGAGAACCTATTGTTTACATGTGTCCCACGTGCAACACCCTATGTGTCACCTGGACCACCCAGACTTTTGCTACTGCAAGGTGTCATCTGTACCAAACGAGCCTCACCAAACCATCGACTGCGTTAGAGAACATTTCAAGCAAAAGTTAACACATGGTATCAAGGCTGTCGTTAAAAAACAAATTTGTACTGCGCAACTTTTGATTTAAATGATTTTCTATCGAGTCAATAATCAACGATTACTTTTAGTCGTTGCGTTAAGAGACTCGTCTTGTATATTTTGACCCTTTCCCTCAGCTGCGCGGATTCGAGGGCCTTCTATCGTATGTGGACGCTCTTCCACAGACTTTTTCTAGATCGTAAGGATCTTGTAAGATTCACAGGCCCCCGAAATCGCGTGAAATAAATCCTGAAACGAACCCCGGACCCGTACGCGATCGACAGCGCATTGACCGCGCGTCGATCTTGTCTCGCTAACGGAGGCACGCCAAGAAAGACCAATCAGCTGGCCTCGCCTAACAGCTTCGACTCACCTAATCTCGTGGCTAACGTTTGGTTAAATTGATTGAATCGCTTCGTTACTAACGGCCGTGGATTAACCGTGTGATTAACGCGCGTCTAATCGAACGCACTGCGCGAACACAGCACGTATTCACCGTGCACAACATGGCGGACACGACTTTCGCTCTGGAGCTTCTTCCGACGATTCTCTGATCGTGCCATAGTTTCCCAATGGTCCGCAAATACTATTTCAATTTACATTTATACGGTTGCAGTAATTATTGCGCCAATGGAAAACGTAAAGTCCTCTTTAAGAAGCGTGCTTCGCGTTGGGAAATTATGGTCGACCGTTTGTAAATTGTCTTTTTGGAGGAAGCACGAAGGTAAGTGGACGAAAGTCGCGCGTCCGTCGTCGACGCATGCCCGCTTCTTTTTCGAACGCTTGAGAAAGCTTAAACTGAGTAAAACACGAAACTTGTGCGCGTGTGGTTCGTGGACGATGTTTTGTTAACAATGCCGATGATTGATCACAGCGTCGTCGTCCGAGCACGGACGTCAGAAGACCCAGCGTGGCGGACCTCGAGAATAAGATCAATCAACCGAGCACACCTCTTCGAGATGTTGGACCACCGGGACCACCTCAAATCGTCGATGTCCAGGAATCATATTCCGCCGTCGAAGGTAACGTTATCTTTCAAAGAGACTTCGACGTCGATTTTATTTTAGAGATTTTTCAACTTGGCTCTTTGATTTTTCTAGACTCGACGGCGTATCTCACGGTCGGGGTGGAGGGTACGCCCGCGCCCACCTTCAAGTTCTACAAAGGAATCACCGAGATCATCGAAGGTGGCCGATTCAAGTTCCTTACGGACACGGAGACCAATACGATCACCCTCTGCATGAGGAAGACGAAGCCCAACGACGAGGGCACTTACAAGATCGTCGTGAGCAATATCCATGGCGAGGACTCCGCCGAGATGCAACTTTACGTTTCCGGTCAGCATCCTCCTCTTTCTTACCCTAGCCCGATCCATAAGCAATCACTTTTCAAAAATAACTAAAGGGTTCATATCAAATTACCTTCATACACTACGCTAATTAAAGTCGAAGCATACATGAGTTTCTTCTGTTAATTTTTTTAATTGTTTTGCATCTTGTAAAGTGGGTGCGTTTAATTTGATCAAGTATTTTGGAATGTATTCAATATACTCTCTATCAAGTTTTAATTCGATCGAAGAAAATAATTGACGAATTGTGAACATATAGACGCCAGTGGTATGGACTTCCGTGCGATGCTGAAGAAGAGGAAGTACCAGAAATGGGGAAGAGAGGAACAGGAGCAGGAGAAAGTAGACTTGAAGGAAGTCGAGAAACCGATGCCAGCGTTGAAGAAAGTGGAGAAGGTGCGTGCTCTCTGTTTGAACGTCCCCTCGCCTCGGCGAACTCAAATAATATTGTCTATGGACGGATATCGTTTTGTCTCGAAGGAAATATTTCTGCAGCAATGGTCGACGAGAATTCGAAAATCGATTTCTCTATCGCTCTCGGTCTTGAAACAAGTCAACTCTGTTTTAATCGTAAATACATTTGCGTATGCTTAAAAAGTGATAAAAATCGAAAAGAAATTCTACGTTAGAACTTCTCTAAAGGTCCGCTCCATTGAATGGTACAATGAGATTTTCTTGATTTTCGTTATCAATTCAGAAATGTTCGAGAATCTAGACAGCGGATCTCTATGCAAAATAAAAATGTTCAACAAACTGGAGTGAAATAGAGATTACTATTTATTTTCTTTCTTAATACGGTTAATAGGTTGAAAATAAAATTACACCTACTCGTTTTTGTGATAAATGCATAATATCCGCTGCCTCTTCACTACTAAACCAGAAAAAATTTGTCTTTTCTTCAACTTTCTCGAGACCTGAGAGCGCTAAAGAAAAACGTTTCGCGGATTCGCATCGAGCTCACGAAACTCTTTAGGCACCATCCAGCGAATACAAGAAATCGAAGCAGATTAATATTGTCGATCGGTGTTATAATCAATGGGCGCATGTCGATTAATCGTGAAGCTGTTGCACGTGGTTCGCGTTCGTGTGTATCTCGTTGTCAGTTGCGATCGTCGTCGTGTAACAGCTCGAAACCGCTACAAGCATTGTCATTATCATTACCATTACCAAAGTATTAGGTGTACAACGTCGCTTGAGCACGAACCGGTCTGCATCGGACACGCAACGATAATTCTCTATTATTCTGAAAAAAAAACGAAACCGAACCGATGAACACGTGTTTAAACGTACTTGACGCGTTCGGTAAGTATACCTCGAGAAAAGCAGTACGATTGTTCGTCGAAGCAATGTTTGTAATCGACGGTGTTCACTGTTCAGTGGATAATAAGCAAACGCAGGATATCGGTCTGATGCGGTCGCTTAGATCGGTATGACATACCTACCCGTTGTCTCGCACCTGTTTCTTCTCTGTACGTTTGTCTTCGTAGTCGCTGCACGACAGCGTGCTGCATGGGAGGAGCTGGTATCAAGACGGGGAGGAAATAGTGATCTTGGAGGAGGGTGAGGAGGTCCTTCGAATTTCTCTAGACAAGAAGGGTGAAACTAACTGGAGCTGGCTCAAGGTTTTCAGGCATCATCCCCCTGTAGAATTCTCCCGATCTGACCAACGACGAGACGCACCTACCGACGCACTAACCAACCCCCACGCGCTTTCTGTGATCTTCTCTGGAAAGACGCCCACGCTCCAGACACTTTGTCAAATTTTATTCGTAGACATTTATCAGATATTTACAATTTACTAAAAACATTGACATACACTCCTGTCCATAAGTCACCGGACACTTATTCAAATTTCGATGTAGACGATTTTTTGTTATCAAAGGACAAATCTGACCAGAATATCCTATATTTTCTAATTTTTCAAATTTAAGTGGGGTAATTGTTTTCCAATTTCCCTTTTAGAGCTGTCCATAATCATTGAAATAGTATATGTATATATTTAATTTTCCATTCAAATGTTATCGTAGAATAGCTACACCTAATCAAAATAAAACAATCAAATCAAGCTGGAAGCTTGTATTCTTTAATTACCATTTTGTCAAAGATAAATAAGTATCCGGTGATTTATGGACGGTAGTGTGTTGTGCTCATAATTATGAGATTGAAATGAATTTCATATAATGTTGAAATAGCAAGAACTATTTAACGGTTCATTTTTAACAATATCATAAAAATTGCATTGAATTAATTTATTATGTAAAATAGCTGATAAACTCGTTTTTTTTTTATTTTGACTTAGGCCAGTTTCGCGATTGTGGACACACATGATCAAGTTCAATTTTGGTCGGAAAATAAACTTTCCAAATCACCCCGTGCAACTTTCTGCAAAAGATTGCAGAAAGCCGCGTTCTAATTAATCACACTCACACAAATACAAACACAGCTCGACCGACACTCTCTGGACCGAATTTCGACGACCTGACAAATCATATCTCAGCCCCGACACACTCGAATAGAACAGGCACACACGTGAAAAAAACTCATTTGATTTTGTTCACATGTAGTAGACAGTTAGTTTAGAGCTAATGCTGCGCACCGGAGCCGTATCTATCTGTCACTCTCTCTCGCTCTGTCTGTCTGTCTCTCACGCTCTCTTTCGTCGCACTCGATCATCGCGCCGAACATTCATCATATTTGTGGTCGTTAATCACCATTAACCAGACGAGTTCTCATTAACCAGAAATTAACGAAAGCATTGTCTCGCGTCGTTAACAGTGCATGGAGGCTCGTGTCGATGAAAAGCCGCCGTTCCGGGAAACGGGAATGATTTTTAACTGACGATTAATACTTGCATTAGAGCTCGGCTGTGCGTCAGTAAAGTTGTGTATAACCCCGCACGGACTGTCTAGCAGCAAGCATTATCTCTAAATGTTCTATGTTCTCACCTGGATCGCCTCGATCGTCGCTCGGAGCCTCTGTGTATGTTCCTCGATCTCTGTAGTCTGAAAAATCACTAAATAATCAATTTCCAAAGGCAAATAGATATTTATGTTTATTTCATAAAATGAAAAATTATTCGCGCATTCGGTGCCAATGGAAAATATTGTACAGTCGGGAAAATGAGCTGCGAGTTTCGAAGAAAACGAGTTTGAATGAAGATGAGAATTGAAAATGTGTTTGGAGGAAAGTTTCCGGTCGATTTGAAAGAAACGTGTGTCGCGAGCGGATCGAGGCGGTTCAGGAATCGATATCGCTGGTCGTACAATAACAGTGGCACTAACGTGGACGTGTGTGTGTGCCGGGCATGCAGGACGTCTTCGACATTCATCGCAGGCCAAGTTTGCAGGAGCTAATCGTCGACTGGCCGACACTAGCGACAACGGTCAAAGAGAAGGTTCGCGACAAATCTTAAGCAACTTGTTCTTTGTTCCACGCGCTCGTCTCCACCAATTCAACCCAGACCTGAACGATGCCGATGCCGATGTCGATGTCGATGCGCTTCTGTCCTGCTACGCTTCTGTAGAACCGCCTGATCGCGGATCCTTGTGCATCCGAACGCGTTCACGTTCACTCGTACCGTACATTCACGAACTTCCACTCTTCCGTGTCGTGCGTTTCACATATATTCAGGAACAATTGATTTCTTGATATTGTCGATCTCTGTATTCGATTGTACAAATCGAAATTTGCACGAGGATTCGCGGTCTAGTATCCATACGTCGCAACACGTACATACACACGGTATTCTTTAAGTTCTCGAACCAAAGAGAATGTCTTCTCGCCTTAACCCTTTACACTATGATTTATTTTTTCTAAAAGAATAAATTTTCGAAAAATATTCTCTAATGGTCACATGTCGACAACAGCTTAATTAATGACTATACTGCGGATGTTTATAGAATTTTTAATTTTTGTAGATAAATTTTTAGAAAGTGGAATCAAATGCAATCTTATTGTCAGTGGCAATGGTCGTTGTAGATACAAAATTAATAAAAATCGTACCAAATTCTATTGAATTTCGTATTTGAATAGTTTTTGTAAATTTTCATACGCCCAAATGCATAAAGATCCGCTGTCTATTAATGACTTATATATTCAGTAAATTCTACTCGAAATCTTCATCACGAGTCTCACTCGATATTATAGTATAGTGCAAGGGGTTAATGGACAAGCTTGTGTAGAACTGCTGATATACCGCCCTGAATCGATTCCATATCATCGAATTCATTTGCTTTGTTATCTCGTTGCGAAAATCATGACAATCACGAGAAACTTACTAAAAACACATCACCCACTGACGATTATTTCATTGCTTTTAAAAATCACTAATTTACAACGGAGGACCTGTTAAGGAATCATTTAACATCAATAGCAATTTCGATCGTAAATCATTATTATCATCAATTCATTGATTAATCATTTCTTTTAGGATTCTTTCTCAAAAATTTGTTTCATTCACTAGTACCATAAATTCATCATCTCTTTTAAGATTTTTTTTGTAAGGGGACTTCAATATACAATTTGTTGTTGGCACAATAGCTCGTTTAAAGAAAATCATTACAGATGCGACATAAACCAATGAATTCACGAAAATCAACAAGTTAACTAGAATGAATATGATGTCGCTAAACAAGTGCAGAAACTTTTCGAATGCATCGTGTACGCCAGACCGAGACAAGAATCGTTCCGATTGCATCGGTCCAAGATGAAATCCGATCTGGTCCTGAAAATAAAAAAATCGAGGATCGCGAGAGGCTTTCGGTTGCGCTTGTAGTTTCTTTGTTTCCGGTTGCTGTGCCTGCGAGGGAACTCTCGCGATCATTTCACCTAATGAAACCTGCTTTTTGGCCTGCGCTTGTCTTCTTCCTTTTGGAGGAGATCCAGCGCAAACATGTTCGCTTCGATGTTCAGCTGTGCGACACCTGTTCTCGGTGAAAACGATACCGCGTGGTCGTAAAACGTACGGGAACCGCACCATTCTTTTTTTTCTCAAAACCTAATTAACTTCATCGTGCTTTTGGTTCTGTCACTTTACAACCACGCTATACATTTTCCACAGAACATACAGGGTACTCCATCATGCTCGTGGGGTCTGCTTCAAAGACGAAATTATTGGATGTGCAAATTAATTTTTATTGAAAATAAATCATTTTCTATGCAATTACACTCACTCAACTTAGTTTGGATATAAAACAAAGTTCCAAACAATGGATTGTGAGGGCCCCGAATTAATTTGTACGACTGGTAGAAAATTGAATAAAATTGAATAAAATTGAATAAATTTCTAATCGATGTAGTAAGTTCGTCGAGGAAGCGGATTCCACGTATCACAGGCCACGCTCTGTGCATCAAGCACAACCGCGACATGTGTGTTTCTTTATACTTTTTTTGGTAAGAGCTTCCATATAGTTTTGCTTGGGAAAAACTCGGGCCCGCGTAACGAAGAAAATTAGTCGATACGATTACGCTCGATCAGACCTGTGACCGCAGACGAATTTTGTTGTTTTATAGAGTAGTGGATCTCGTAGACCCTCCCTGGCCGAATTAATTCCCGACTGGCCGATCCTGCACCATTTCACCAAGACGGAGGTTGGATTCTCGTACTCCTCGACGCCCTGCGATAGAGTCTCGTGATACTTATTCTTGTCAATTTCTCGATCTACTTCTCTGTCACTGTATCTCTTTCTCTATCTCTACTTTATCTCGATCTGCCGGCTAAAAATTCCAATTTTGAACTCTCTTCTATCTCTCTTATTCCTTCTCTCACTCTCTATACAATATACAAACATAAATTTTCCTTTGATGGATCTAATCACGATTAATCTAGCTTCCGGCGATCACGTTCGCCACGTTCGCGAATCTTGCAACCTTGCTCTTGCTCTACTCTGCTCTCGCCCCTTTATCTTCTCTGAACGCTGTCAGAACGAAAACTTTTTTTGAAACCGCTTCAAACCTTCCTCGATGTTCTCTCTTTCGCATCTAATCACTTGGCGAGCCACCATTCTTCCTCGGCGTCCATCTTCTTTTCGACTGGTTTTTTTGACGAGGACGGGATCATTTTTGTGTACATGATTTTATGCTCGACGAGCCTAATGTTTTTGAAGGTAGAACAACCGTCATCGCCAATTTTTCACGATGCGGCGTCACGTGGCCGTCGATTTTTTGTCCGTCGACGAAGCTCGTGTCTTGTGTTCTAGATATTACGTACGTGTATATAGTATAAATTTTATATATGTACATGTATACATATACTTTTTTTTTGCTTATCCTTTTTCACGATTTTGTACAGACATTTTTGCCCTGCCCCTCGCCTCGCTGCGGCGAGAATCTTCGAAGCTGATTCTTTTGACCACGGTCGCCTTCGATTTTTTCGATATCTTCTAACTCTTCTTCTTCCTTGTATGCATAGCGACGCTGTCGTTGCTGACGGTGCTGCTCGATGTAACTGGTGTTCATTCCCACTTGATGATCGTTCGATTAACGTCGTTCTCTTATTCGCAGAAACAAGAAAGTTTCCTGAAACCACTGGTCGATCAATACGCCAAGGAGGGCAAAGACAAGAAGGTCGTGTTCGAGGCCAACTTCTCGAAACCGAACTGCAAACCGAAATGGTTCTTCCGAAAAGACGTAAGTCACTTCCGTTCACTGCGTCCGGAGCTTCCGGATCGGATAATAATTTACTCTGTTCCCTGCAGGAATTATTCCCTTCGTCGAAGTACAAGTTCAAGAACGAAGAGGACTGCTACCAGCTGATCATCTTGACCCCGAAGGTCGAGGACACCGGCAAATACAGTATCGAAATATCGGGCATTACCAGCACTGGATTCCTCAACGTCGAGGGTCAGTTCTAATCAACAAATCCATTATATTTATTTAACGTTTAACGCGTATGATTTAAAGAATAGATCAATGATACGTACTTGAAAGCCACAAGGTCTGCAAGTGCAATTAATTTTGCAGTCTCTTCGGAATTTAGAAAATGCAGTGCTTTTTTTAAGAAAATAAAGCACTAAGAATCTCTTTGCCGGTTTGGGGAGTCTTAGTTCTCCTCGCCTTTTTTTGAGGAGGTGGTAAACCTGTTTATAGATTCTCCGTCTCTTCCGGGGGAGGACGGAAATATGTGGGGCTCCCGGGGACCGGATATACCCACTAATTCCACCCCAGTGATCCACTTAGACTAATGAGAGTGTATGAAATGGGAGGGGGGCCCGATTTCTCCCAATTCTTCGCGCAGATCACACGCATGTTGTCTACCCTTCCTAGGGACCGTCGATTGAGCACCAAAACCCCTGCTTCCTACCCTCCAAAACTCCCCGAAGAATAATGCGTTCGCCGGTGGGGGCGCGCTGTAATTCGTCCCGCCCCCCGGGGTGGGTTCATGACCCTCTCCCATGGCCGGGGTTACCCCCAGCCATCGCCTCACGTCCCCGCCTCCCGTTTGGAGGGCAGGAGATCTCTTCGTCTGCAAATGTGTAAACTCATTCGAAAGTGCACCAGAAGTTAAAGCAATTTTCCTAATTTGCAGAACCGGACCCGACCTACACGTTCACCAAACCGCTTGCGAAGAAGACGAGCGGCTACACAAAACACGAAGTGCTGATGGAATGTACCGTCAGCTCAAATCTCGCTCAAGTTTCATGGTGCAAAGGAAAAACGAAGCTCGAGGTACCTATTTGTTCTTATACTTCAAGATTCATCTCGCTCCTGTTTGTCTCTAATTTTTCCATGAAATTGTTTCGTACAGGATGGCGACCAGTACAGTATATCGAAGGACATGACCGGCGTTTGCCGACTGACTATAAAGAGTGCCACGCTCGAAGACAGCGGCGAGTACACCTGTAAGATTAGCAAACAGACGGACAAGACTGAGACGGTCCTCACTGTAGTCGGTACGTACATCGTGTAAAAAGATTCGTTCTTCTCCAAATGCAATGTGAATTTCATTTATTCGTCTGCGCAGAGTATCCGTACAAGTTCGTCAAGGTGTTGAAGCACCAACAGCTCGTGGAGAAGGAGACTCTCACCTTACTCTGCGAGCTGGATGATGCTGGTGGCGAAGTGAAATGGTTCAAAGGCGACCAAGAGATCCTATCTGACAAGAGGTAACAATTTTCATGTTCAAGAATTGCATAGCTAATAGCGTGTTGCAATTATTGAATGGAGTTAACGACTGTAATTATTTTCGTGCAGGGTACAAATCAAGGAAGAAGGCAGGAAGAGGAAGCTCACGATCAAGGATGTTAAAGTCACAGACGCTGGCCTGTACTCCTGCGTCAGCAACGCCGACAAGACCGAGGCAGAGATAGTCGTGAACTGTGAGTTCTGAAGATCCTTATTAGGGGGTAAACTCGTTTCTAGGATTGCAAGGATGCGGGATGCACCTTCTCATTTCTCGATAATGCAAAGATAAGGTTTTTCAGTAGTCAAAAGCGCTAGATAAAACATCAATCTCAATAGTCCTAGTTTTACGTTTATGAGACGTTATTTGCATTATTGGGCAGCATGTAGCTGTCGCAGCTTTATGCTTTATGCAAATTACGCCTTGTAAACGTATAAAAAATGGAACTTTTCTAGCGCTTTTGACTACTGAAAATTCTGGAAACGAGGGACTACCCCCTTAAATTCAACAAATTGTATCTAACGATATCGATACTTCCTCAGACGCGAACCGCTTCAACAAGAAGCTAAAGGACACAGTGGCCGTGGAGAGAGAAAAATTGGTGCTCGACGTGGAACTGCAGGATCAAACGGCTACAGCGGAATGGAAGTTCAATGGCCAGCCTATCCAGGCGAACGACAGGATAGAGATCAAAAACCTTGGTGGTGGGAAACATCAATTAGTGTTCAACAGCGTGGAGATGACCGACGACGGTGAGATCACGTGCGAGAGTGGCCAGCTGACCAGCACTTGCAAGCTCACGGTGAAGAAGGGTGAGAGCAAACCGATCTGCGAGGTTCCTGACAAGGTGGAAGGTCCTTGCAGCGCTCCGATCATTTTCGTGGTTCCTTTCAAGAGTGAGTAGAGGTCCCTTCTTCATGGATTTCCTGTTTTTTAATCGATAGGGTTTTAACATTAACTGTTCTTGCAGTCGAAGGCACGAAACAGAGCCAGGTGGAGGCCAAGCTGATGAAGGACGGCAAACCTCTGCCTCTGAAGGAGGTTGAGGTGGTCGTCGGCGAGGACAAGATCACCTTCAAGATCAAGAAACCCTCTCGCGATCAGTCCGGCATGTATCAAGTGAAGATCGGTAACAACCAGGGCGAGGAGGTCAAGGACGTGAACGTCGTCATGCAAGGTACTTGTCCTTGTCCAATATCATTTAGTAACATTTTGCTATAACGATTGAACTTTTTCTAGACGTGCCTCAACCACCCACGGACGTCGACGTGAATGAGATCTTCCAAAACTCGTGCGTGGTGTCGTTTAAACCTTCTAAGGACGACGGTGGATCGCCGATCACGAAGTACGTGATTGAGCGGCTGGATCTCAGCCTGAAAGCACAATGGGACAGCGTTGGCGAGGTGATGCCAGGCGAGAAGTGCGTCTACAAGGTCGAGGACCTGATCGCGAAGAAGGAGTACAAGTTCCGCATCCGGGCGGTGAACAAACTCGGATCCAGCGAACCGGCGATGTTCGGAAAGCCGGTTCTTGCTAAGGATCCATGGGGTACGCAACAGAAACCACTAGATATTATTGCGGGATGAAAAGATTTATTATTATACAGCGGATTTTATGCGTTTATGGTAAAGTTAATAAGTATAACTTAAAACAGTGAAAACATTAGAAAAATTTAAAGGCACTGTTATATTATTTTCAAGCTATTAAGGGGGTAGACTCGTTTTTAGGATTGCAAGGTACCATCTCATTTCTCGATAATGCAAAGATGGGGTTTTTCAGTAGTCAAAAGCGCTAGATAAAATATCAATCTAGGCCACAATCGCCCTGAAAAGTCCCATTTTTTCGTTTACAAGGTGTAATTTTCATTATTCGGCAGCGTAATTTGCATAAAGCATAAAGCTGCGACAGCTACATGCTGCCCAATAATGGAAATAACGTCTCATAAACGTAAAAATAGATAAGACTACTGAGATTGATGTTTTATCTAGCGCTTTTGACTACTAAAAAACCCCATCTTTGCATTATCGACAAATAAGATAGTGCATCCGGCACCAATGCAATCCTAGAAACAAGTATACCCCCTTAAACATATTAAGAAAGGAAATAAATTTCTATTTCACTCCAGTTTGCTGGAATTCACATTCAAAGATTGTATTTTGCATAAAGATCCGCTGTGTATTTATTATTTTGCATAGGGCGTGCAATAACCTTGAACATTTTCGACAGACGAACCAGGCAAGCCCACGAACGTGGACGTGACCGATTGGGACAAGGATCACGCGGACCTAAAATGGGACAAGCCAGAGAGCGACGGTGGTGCGCCTATCACGGGCTACGTGATCGAATACAAAGAGAAATTCGGCAAGGAATGGGTGACGGGCAAACAGATCGAGGGCGACGTCACTTCAGCAACGATCGACGGTCTGAAGGAGGGTACACAGTACGAGTTCAGGATCAGAGCAGTGAACAAAGCTGGTCCTGGCGAGCCTTCAGACGCCACCAAGCCTATCATAGCCAAATGCCGATTTGTCAAGCCGTATATTGTTGGCGACGGTCTGACGAACCTGATCGTCAAGAAAGGACAGGTGATAAAATACGACATCAAGTACGCTGGTGAGCCGGAACCGGAAGTGCACTGGTTCCTTGGAGAGAAAGAGCTCGTTCAGGACGCGGCCGAGAGGATCACGATTGACAAATACGAGAGGAACACCGTGCTCACTGTCAGAAAGACGACTAGACCAGACTCAGGAAAGTACAAACTAGTATTGACCAACAGTTCTGGAACCTGCGAGAGCGCCGCCGACGTTGTCGTTCTCGGTACGTTGCTATTTCTTAGATACTTAAATAATTAATTGGACTGTACGTGTTAATTTAAAATCGCTTTTCCTTCCTCAGACAAACCTGCGCCGCCTAAAGGCCCGCTGAAGGTTGAAGAGGTACGCGCTGACCACGTCAAGGTAAAATGGGAGAGACCTCCAGACAACGGTGGCACGGATATCACAGGATACGTCCTGGAAAAAATGGACATGGACACCGGAAGATGGATTCCTGCTGGAGAAGTCGGTCCCAACGAAGATACGTTTACCTTCGGCGGCCTAACGCCGAAGAAGAAGTACAAGTTCCGCGTGAAGGCCGTCAACAAGGAAGGCGAGTCCGAGCCTCTCGAAGTCGAAGAGGCCATCCTCGCCAAGAACCCATACGGTGAGTTCAAGGATTAATCTTAACCCATTGCAGTGAATTTGGAGAACCTGTTCACTCTTCTCTTGTTTCGTCACTAGATGAGCCCAGCAAGCCTGGCAAGCCGGAGATCTTCGATTACGACAACGTGAGCGTGTCCCTGAAGTGGAAGAAACCGGACAGCGACGGTGGTAGAGAGATCACGCACTATACTATTGAAATGAAAGACAAATTCTCGGCGGATTGGGTCGAGGTAGCGAAAACCGTGGACGCTAATCCGGAAGGAAAGGTGGAAGGATTGAAGGAGAAGATGGTTTATCAATTCCGAGTCCGTGCGCACAACAAGGCTGGTCCTGGCCAGCCTAGCGACCCTACCGACAACCATATATGCAAGCACAGAAATCGTAAGTAGACTCACCGAGTACATCATTTCCGAAGCTGTATAATCGAGGACTTTCTCTACTTGATTGTATTGTATTGTAGTTAAGCCAAGGATCGACAGGACCAACTTCAAATCGGTGATCATCAAGGCCGGTCGAACGCACAAATGGTCTGTAGACATAATCGGCGAGCCGCCTCCAGAGGCGAAATGGATCTGGCGTGACAATATTCCTCTGGCGAACACGGAACGCATCAAGATCGAGAACGTCGACTACCACACCGACTTCACAATCGTCAACGCCATGCGTAAAGACACCGGCAGATACACCCTGATCGCCGAGAACGTGAATGGCAAAGACGAAGAGACCGTGGAACTCACTGTCCTTGGTAAGCTTCTGTTTAAACTATCAAAAAGAACTTGTATTCATCTCACTATCGTTCTTCAGGAAAACCAAGCGCCCCGAAGGGTCCATTGGAAGTGACAGACGTGACAGCCACATCGGCCAAGGTCAAGTGGGAGAAACCAGAGGACGACGGCGGCGTGCCGATCAAGGAGTACGAGATCGAGAAACTGGACACGAAGACCGGCAAGTGGGTCAGAGTGGGCAAAATCCCTGGAAACTCACCGTTGACGGAATTCGAAGTGACTGGACTGAATCCTGGCAGCGAGTACAAGTTCCGTGTGACCGCTGTCAACGATGAAGGCGACTCCGAGCCGCTCGAGAGCGAGCGTCCAATTATCGCCAAGAATCCATACGGTGAGACTAACACTTGTCGCAATTATTTCTCGTTTTTCTTGAAGCTTAACTGATCGATGATTTACAGACGAACCACACAAACCCGGAACACCGGAAATCACCGATTACGACAACGAGTCGGTCAGCTTGAAATGGACTCCTCCAGACTTCGATGGCGGAGCGCCGATCGAGAAATACATCATAGAGAAAAAGGATCGTTACAAGCCGGATTGGGAGAAGGCAATGGAGGTACCTGGCAGCCAATTGGAAGCTAAAGTAGCCGATCTCAAGGAACGAGGAGAGTATCAGTTCAGGATTATCGCCGTGAACAAGGCCGGAACGTCTCCGCCTTCGGACGCGTCGAAGATGCAGATCTGCAAGCACAAATCTCGTGAGTATTTCAAAGTATTCCACGTATCCTTGTCGCGTTTAAATACTGACTTCCTTGTATATCCTAGTGAAACCGAGGATCGATCGCACGAACCTGAAGCCGATTACCGTGCGAGCCGGCAAACCGATCAAATACGACGTGGACGTTCGCGGTGAGCCCCCGCCAGAGATCACTTGGTACCACGCGAACACAGCGATGAAGACGGAAGGTAACATTGAGATCATCAACGTTGACTACAACACCAAGCTCAACATCAGCGACAGCGTTCGTAAGAACACCGGAGTGTGGAAGATCAAAGCGGTGAATCCCCACGGCGAAGACGAGGCTGAAGTCGAGATTACTATACTCTGTAAGGAGGCGTTTGTGGATGCGACACGATCATTATTGTAGAAGAGAATATCAAGCTGATCGTATCTGTGTATTTACAGCGGCTCCTGGCAAACCAAAGGGTCCTCTGAAGGTATCTGACGTTACAAAAGGAGGATGCAAGCTGAAATGGGGGAAACCAGAGGACGACGGTGGCAAACCTGTTACCGGCTACCAAGTTGAGAAGCTGGATAAGGCTACCGGAAGATGGGTACCTGTCGGACGCACCTCTGACACGGAAATGGACATCAAAGGTCTCCAAGAGGGTCACGAGTACGAGTTCAGGGTGAAGGCTATCAACGAGGAGGGCGAGTCGGAACCTTTGGTCACCGATGGCACCACCCTCGCCAAGAATCCTTACGGTAGAATCCTTGCCCCGCACTTCTGTAATCAATAGTTAGATCTTTAGGAAGAATAAAGAGTCTGTCTAGCAACAGACCGCACTTATTTGGACAGTGTAATAAATAGACTGCGGATCTTTATGCATTTATAGCAACATTGAGTAGATGAAATTCAAAACTGTTGAATAATTTTAAGGGAAGAAATAACATTCAACTTAGTTTGTATTTCTTGCAATCGATGCAGTCAATTTTCATCCGCAGTCTAGTAATAAATCATTGTCCTTTCCAGACGTGTCCGGCAAGCCTGGCGTACCGGAATTCGAGGACTGGGACGTGGACCGCGTAGACTTGAAGTGGGAGCCACCTAAGAATACCGGTGGAGCAGCCATCACCGGCTACATCATTGAGATGAAAGAGAAACCGTCCACCCAGTGGCAAGAAGCCACGGTGACGGAGTCGCCGCAGCCAAAGGGCCTCGTAACTGGGCTGAAGAAGGGCTCGGTCTACCAGTTCAGAGTCCGTGCAGTGAACAAAGCTGGTCCGTCGGAGCCTAGCGACCCGACGAAACCTCACATCGCAAAGGCGCGATACCGTAAGCGTTCCCCACCTTTATTTCACTATTTGTTTCGCTGCTCAGCTTCACTGTTCAAATGTTTCATTACTCGTTCCCCACTTTAACGAGTAGAACAAAATAAATGTTAAAATGTTTCTTGAAATGTTTCTTTACTCCTTTCAGTGAAACCACACATCAACCGCGAGAAGCTTCAACAGATCAAGGTCAGAGCCGGTCAGATGGTGAGGCTGGAGGTCGATGTGGAGGGCGAACCGCCCCCAACGATCACCTGGAACTTCGGAGGCTCGGTTTTGCAGACCGGAGCCAACGTGAAGATCGACAACGAGGATTACTTGACGAAGATCCACCTAACCAACACCAGTCGCAAACTCAGCGGCAAATACACGATAAAGGCCGTGAACGACTCTGGTCAGGACGAAGCTGACGTAGACATCATCATCCTGGACAAGCCTGGAAAACCGGAGGGACCTCTGGAAGTGACGGACGTTCACAAAGAAGGATGCAAGCTGAAATGGAGCAAACCGAAAGACGACGGCGGACTACCTCTGTCCAGTTATGTGATCGAGAAGATGGATGCGGTCACAGGACGATGGGTACCTGCTGGTATTGTCGATCCTGATAAGACAGAGCACGCTATCACTGGTTTAGAACCTGGTCACAAGTACGAGTTTCGTGTCAAGGCTGTCAACGAGGAGGGAGAGTCCGAGCCGTTGCAGACTGACACTGCTATTGTTGCTAAGAACCCCTACGGTAGGTAGAGATGGATGACTGACATTTTAGGTGACTGACAATTTAGGAATTTGGAATTTAAACGATTGAACTTGATTTCAGATGTTCCTGGAGCACCTGGCCTGCCAGAGATTATCGACTGGTCTGAGAACATGGTCAAACTGAAGTGGGAACCGCCTATTAGGGACGGTGGAGCGAAGATTACTGGCTACATAATCGAAATGAAAGACAAATTCGGCACCCAGTTCGTCAAGGCTGCTGAAACCCAAGGACCGACCTGCACGGGAACCGTGACTAGGTTGGAGGAAGGAAATCAATATCAATTCCGGGTCCGAGCAGTGAACAAAGCTGGTCCTGGCGAGCCTGGCGAGGCCACCAATCCTCATACGGCTAAAGCTCGTTGGCGTAAGTGTATAAAATAAGTCATAGTATATAATCTAGTATATAAATGTTATTTATCAATCAACTGAAGAACGATTTATTCGTTACAGTGAAACCGTTCATCGATCGCACGAACTTGCAACCGATCACCGTGAAGGTTGGCCTAACAATGACCTTAGACGTGAACATAATCGGTGAACCACCTCCAACCGTGACTTGGTCGTTCCAAGGAAAAGAACTTCAGTCGGACGACACGATTCGCATCGACAATATCGATTACAACACGAAGTTCTTCATCCTGAAGACCAAGAGGGCTCACACCGGCAAGTACGTGATCAACGCGAAGAACGAAGTGGGCGAGGACACAGCCGAAGTTGAGATCACTATCCTCGGAAAACCTGGCAAGCCAAAGGTAGGTGCTCTTAGAGCTAGTCTAATATTTTTCGTCTCTCTCCGCATGATTTGTTAACACGTGATCTTCGTGTTGTCAGGGTCCTTTGGAAGTGTCCGACGTGAACAAACACGGCTGCAAGTTGAAATGGGACAAACCAGAAGACGACGGTGGTGCTCCGGTCGAGTACTACGAGATCGAGAAGCTGGATCCCCTCACCGGACAATGGATCCCTTGTGCAAAGTCCACCGAGCCGGAGTGCACGATCACTGGACTCCAGGAGGGCAAACCTTACAAATTCCGCGTGAAGGCGGTCAACAGGGAAGGCGAATCGGACGATCTAGAGACTGACAAGTCTATTATCGCCAAGAATCCATTTGGTACCGATCTTCTTTTTGATTTTATTAGCGGGCGCCATGGTGTTCGGACTCTTATAAACTTTTCGTTACGTAACCTAACATTTTTGCCTTTTTCCTATGTTATCCAGTACATTTGACCGAGAAAATGCGAGAAATCCAAGTTTCGATCCTGGAAGATCAACGGTTCAAAAGTTATGTGTGTTTAAAGTCGCACACTGATTACCCAGCGGAGCCGTTAGGGTGCATTACACGCCAACATGGCGGCGCTCTTATCTGTCAGAAACACTGTAAATCGTTCAACTTTAAACGCTCATGACTTTTGAACCATTGATCCTCCAGAATCGAAACTTGGATATCTCGCATTTTCTCGCCCAGATCTACTGGATAACCTAGGAAAAAGGCAAAATTTCTGGTTATTCAAGGAAAACAGCAGACCCTTATGGGAATCGTTTAACATTGTTGAATACCATGGAGCGTCTCAACCTAACGAAAGATCTATTACTGACGATAACGATGCGTTTTAGATGAGCCTGGCAAACCCGGCCGACCGGAGATCAAGAACTGGGACAAGGACTTTGTGGACCTTGAATGGACGCCGCCGAAAGACGACGGTGGTGCTCCCATCGAAAAGTACATCATACAGATGAGAGACAAGGAGGGACGACAGTGGATAGATGTAGCAAAGACCTCTGGTGACCGCACGAATGCCAAGGTCACCGATGGAATCGAGGAAGGTCACGAGTACGAGTTCAGGGTGGTGGCTGTGAACCGAGCTGGTCCTGGAGAACCCAGCGACTCTTCCAGAAGCGTCGTAGCTAAGCCACGTTTCCTGGCTCCGCGTATCGACCGCAAGAACCTGCAAAAGAAGGTGATGCGAGTGGGACAGATGCTGCGTATCGAGGCAGCGATCCAAGGCGAGCCTCCACCAACGGTTACCTGGATGTTGAAAGACGCGGTGCTGAAGAGCATGGACCGTTTGAAGATCGAGAACGAGGACTATCACACGACGTTCATCGTCACGAAGCTGCAGAGAATAGATACCGGCACGTACACGGTGATCGCGAAAAACGACAGCGGTACCGATCAAGTGGAAATCGAGTTACAGGTGCTCAGCAAACCTGGCAAACCCAAAGGACCTCTGGAAGTGTCGGACGTCACTGCAGAGGGCTGCAAGCTCAAATGGGACAAGCCTGACGACGACGGCGGCGAGCCTGTCGATCACTATGTCGTCGAGAGGATGGACGTCGATACCGGAAGATGGGTGCCTTGCGCCACGAGCAAAACTCCGGAGGCTGAAGTCACTGGCTTGAACGAAGGCAAGGACTACCTGTTCCGCGTGAAAGCTGTCAACTCCGAGGGCGAGTCTGAACCTTTGGAGACTGCGATTCCGACTACCGCGAAGAATCCCTACACAGAACCGGACCCACCTGGCAAACCAGACTTGAAGGACTGGTCGAAGAACCACGTTGACCTGAAGTGGAAGGCCCCGAAGAAGGATGGCGGAGCTCCGATCGAGAAGTACATAATCGAGAAGAAGGATCAGTTCGGCAAATGGCAGAAGGCCGCCGAGGTGCCAGGAAACAAAACAGAAGGTCGAGTGGAGGACTTGATCGAAGGTCAGAAGTACCAGTTCCGCGTGAGAGCGGTGAACAAGGGTGGCCAGAGCAAACCCAGCGAGGCCAGCGACAGCCTGATCGCGAAGGATCGTTACGCGGCGCCGAAGATCGACCGCACAAACCTGAAGGACCTGACGATCAAAGCCGGCAATCACATTCGCCTGGACGTGAAAGTCTCCGGAGAACCGCCGCCAACGAAGACGTGGTACTTGAACAAGGCCAAACAGGAAACTGGAGGTATCCTGTCGATCGAGTTGGAGGACTACAGGACGAAGTACATCGTGATGTCGGCGAGCAGAGCTCACTGCGGACAGTTAACTTTGAAAGCGGAGAACAGCTCCGGGAAGGACGAGGCTTCGATCGAGATCCTTGTGCTGGACAAGCCGAGCAAACCGGAAGGACCTTTGAAGGTATCCGACGTGCACAAGGAAGGATGTACACTCAAGTGGAACCCGCCGTTGGACGACGGTGGTACTCCATTGGATCATTACGTTGTCGAGAAGATGGACACCGAAACGGGAAGATGGATTCCCGTGGGACGCACCAAGGAACCCAACATGGTCGTCGAGAATCTTGTGCCTGGACAGGAGTACAAGTTCCGAGTCTCAGCTGTGAACGCAGAAGGTGAATCGGAACCTTTGGAAACGGACCATGGAATCGTGGCGAAGAATCCATTCGACGAACCAGGACCACCTGGTCGCCCAGAAGCAACCGATTGGGACAAGGATCACATTGACCTGAGATGGACTCCACCATTGAAAGATGGTGGATCTCCAATCACCGGATACATTGTTGAGAAGCGCGAGAAGGACAGTCCACGATGGATAAAGGCTCTTGAAACAGGACCCGACTGCAAGGGACGCATCGACAATCTTGACGAGGGCGTTGAATACGAATTCCGGGTGAAGGCTGTCAATGCTGCTGGCCCTGGCGAACCATCGGACACCAGCAAACCGATCACGGCGAAGAGTCGTAGACTAGCGCCGAGGATCGATAGGAAGAACTTGCGCGACCTCACCGTTCGCGAGAGCGAAGGATTCCACTTTGACGTGAAGATCATCGGCGAACCACCGCCAGATGTGACCTGGGTGCTGAACAACAAGAGCATCCAGGTGACCACGTTGCGTCGCATACTGAACGTCCCGTACAATAGCAAGTTCTACAACGACAAGCCCGAACGCAAGGACAGCGGCATTTACAAAATCACGGCGGTGAACCAGCACGGGTCGGACACGGCCGAGGTCGAGGTCACTGTTGTCTGTAAGTAATCAGATCATTTCCTATTTCGTATACAGCAGGAGTAAAAAGTATTCGTACAACTTTTAAAAACGAATAACTTTTTCAAAATTGGACCGAACAACTTGAGTTTTTTTTGTTGAGACGTTAGAAGGATTGGTTCACTAGCTAACGTGTAAATAATATTTTTTGGCATTGTTATCGGTGCGAAGAAAAAAGTGAAAGTCAGGATGTTTAAATTTTTCATCTGTGCCTATAATCAAAAAAATTCAAGCTTTCGGATTTAATTTTGAAAAAGTTATTCGTTTTTAAAAGGTGTACGAATACTTTGTACATCAACTGTATATAACTTTTTCGTCTGCAAGTTCGTTGCTTGAGCGTTGTAAATCATTTACAGCGAAACCGGGCAAACCGGAAGGACCGCTCGAGGTGTCCGACATCCACAAGGAGGGATGCACCCTGAAGTGGAAGAAGCCGAAGGACGACGGCGGCGAGCCGATCGAGGGATACCTCGTTGAGAAGTTCGACCCGGACACCGGCGTCTGGTTGCCTGTCGGTAAGACAATGGGTCCTGAGATGAAGGTGGAAGGACTGACTCCTGGACACGAGTACAAGTTCAGGGTAAAAGCGCTTAACAAAGAAGGAGAGTCGGAGCCTTTGGAGACCTTCAGCTCCATCGTCGCCAAAGATCCGTTCAGTACGTATTTTTAAAAAGCCCTTCAAGGTCTTTCGAAGTGTTCGAAAACGATGTGTTTGATCGAACGATGCTTTTTAGCTGTCCCAAGTCCTCCGGGAGCACCGGAGCCGGTCGACTGGACCGCGAACCAGGTGGAACTCAACTGGAAGGAACCGGTCAGCGACGGAGGATCGCCCATCACCGGGTACATCGTCGAGAAAAAAGACAAATACAGCACAATGTGGGAGAAAGCTTTGGAGATCGAGACACCGACCACTAGAGCCCTCATCCATGGTCTCATCGAGGGCAATGATTACCTGTTCCGCGTGATCGCTGTGAACAAGGCTGGCCAGTCAGAACCTGGAGACACCAGCAAGACGTTCACGGCGAAACCACGCTTTTGTAAGTGTCCCTTCAGTATCAACAAGATTGACTTTCCCCTCGTGACACACTATTCGTATCGGCTAGTAACATTTCTTTATAGTATCACACAGTTTATCAAAATTAAATGAATTAAACTAATTACACCAGATTCGAATAGGCAAGCCCGAATCGCTGGTGAACGACTATCAGACTGTTGTAAAGAAAGATCAAGGAACAAACAGTGTTTTTTCATGGTTCCTGGCGCGGGTCCAATTTTGTCATTTCACCATGATCATTATCCCTGACATGAATACATCGGGAATAGTTAGCCCGCTGGTTGGTTCTTCCGACAATAGCATACCTGAACGTTTTATAAATAATCGATATAAATAGGCGATTTTGGCACCTGTCGATCGATCAAGCTCACCTATAAATCGTGTTCTTTCAGTGGCACCTAAGATCGATCGACGCAATCTTCGGGATGTCACTCTGTCCGCCGGTTCGCTGTTGAGATTCGACGCGAACGTGATCGGTGAACCACCCCCACACATTGAGTGGCGATACGGAGCAATTCCATTGCACTCGGATAGAAAAGTGCAAATCGACAACACCGAGTACACCACCAAGTTCAGCATCCGACCGGTAGTGCGCGACGACAGCGGCGATTATTCGGTCACAGCCACTAACTCCTCTGGCAGAGACTCGGTCACCGTGCTAGTCACTGTCACTGACAAGCCGATGCCACCGGAGGGACCGCTTCAGATCTCGGACGTTCACAAAGAGGGCTGCAAGCTCAAATGGAAGAGGCCGAAGGACGATGGAGGTACTCCAATCGAGTACTACCAGGTCGACAAAATGGACCCGGAGACCGGCTGCTGGGTACCTTGTGGTCGGTCCACAGAGCCATGTGAGTATCTTGGAAAAAATACGTTTCTCAAAGGCAGAACTCTTGAAGCTGCGTCCACGTTTGCCACTGCACCTTGAAGATGTACACAAAAAACTTTTTCATAGCCTATAATCTTGCTTAGGAGGAAAAAACGCGTTGCTCAATCTATCTGCAAAGACAGAACCACGGAAGTTGCGCCCACGTTTGCCACTGTACCTTGAAGCTGCACATAAAACCCTCTTTCATTACTAGACTGCGGATCTTTATGCAAAATATTTTTCATTGATTGTGGGAAGCAGGAATAAAATAAAAATAGATTTCATCCCTTAATGACTTTGTTACGTTCAAATTCTTGAATTTTTCTAATCTATTACTGTTCTATATTGCACATAACTAGTTCCTTCATAAATGCATAAAAACCCGCAGACTATTAATTACCTATAATCTTGCTCAGGAGTTCTCGAGACTGCATACTATCATAGAGTTAAGTAATGTTACGAACAATAATATTCCTTCAGCCCTGGAGGTATCTGGACTGACACCTGGCAAGGAGTACTTGTTCCGGGTGAGCGCGGTGAACGCTGAAGGAGAGTCCAAGCCTCTGGAAGCTGAAGAGGCGATTTTGGCGAAGAATCCATTTGGTGAGTCTATCGAATACCTCCACAGAATACCTCTCCAACTGATAAACAAGCTGAGACACGTCGGTGTTCACGTTTCTTTCTCAATGTTTTTTAGACGAACCAGGCAAACCAGGTGACCTCCGAGCAACAGACTGGGACAAGGACCACGTGGACCTAGCCTGGACACCACCGCTGAACGATGGTGGATCACCGATCACCGGCTACGTCATCGAGAAGAAAGACAAATATGGCGAATGGGAGAAGGCGGTTGAAGTGCCGGCGGATGAGACGTCCGCGACTGTCCCGGACCTGATCGAAGGCCAGCCGTACGAGTTCCGCGTGCGAGCCGTAAACAAAGCCGGCCCTGGCGAGCCGTCGGATGCGACGCCAACGATCATTGCGAAACCTCGAAACCAGGCGCCGAAGATCGACCGCACGAATCTGGTGGAGATCAGGATCAAGGCGGGGCAGAACTTCAGCTTCGACGTGAAAGTGACCGGCGAACCACCGCCAACTACCAAATGGAAGTTGAACGGTCGGGAAGTCAGACCTACCGATCGTATCAAGGTCAAGCACCAGGACTACAACACCAGCTTGAGCGTCAGGATGGCCGTCCGAGAGGATTCAGGCAAATATATTCTCACCGCCGAGAACATAAACGGCATGGACGAAGCTGTGGTGAAGGTGACCGTCCTGGACAGGCCAGGTCCTCCTCAAGGACCGATGAGAGCGTCCGATGTTCACGCGGAAGGATGCAAGCTGACTTGGAAGCAGCCGGAGGATGACGGAGGACAACCGGTTGAGAAATATATTGTTGAGAAGATGGACGAGGCTACAGGCCGATGGGTACCTGCCGGAGAAACTGACGGACCGGAGACGTCTCTTGATGTTGAGGGATTGACGCCTGGACACAAGTACAAGTTCAGGGTTCGCGCCGTTAACAAGCATGGAAAATCGGAGCCGCTCGCCTGCATGCAGACTGTCGAGGCGAAGAATCCTTTCGGTGGGTGAAGAATTGGTTATCGTTGAGGCAGGATCTTCTAAGTGCGTCAGGACGCGGCGTATTGCTATCCATAATCCATTTATCATGACTTCCTACTGCGCATCCGGACGCACAAGTTAACGTTCGTAACGAATGGAGTATAAGATCCCGCCTTTAGACTGCAAATATTATACATTTATGGCTTCTGAAAATTTTCAAAAAGGGTTGGAATATCAAACTCGAGGGAATTTAATACAATTTTTATTTTTTTGAGATCTGCGAAGGCTACTATTACTGGAAACAAGATTGCATTTCATTCCACTTTCTTAAAATTCGTGTACAAAAATTGTAAATTGCATAAACATCCGCAGTCTAGTTATCGTTAACGGGAACTCACGGTCTTCATCTTGTTCGCAGACGAGCCAGGAAAGCCTGGCGTGCCAACTGTCGCCGACTACGACTCGGACTTCGTGGAACTGCAATGGGACAGACCTCACGAAGACGGTGGATCGCCAATCACCGGCTACATCATCGAGAAACGAGACAAGTACAGCCCAACTTGGGAGAAGTGTGCAGAGATTGAGGGCGACGTGAACCGTGGAAAGGTGAACGATTTGATCGAAGGTACAAACTACGAGTTCCGCGTGAGAGCGGTCAACAAAGCTGGACCGGGAGAGCCTTCCGACGCCTCTAAATCGCATCTGGCCCGACCCAAGAATCGTAAGTAGCTGCTACTATCTCGCCTGCAATGCATCCGACTCTTTTCCTCTTAATTCCTCTTAATTAAACTACTTTGACTATCCACAGTTGCTCCGAGGATCGACCGGCAGTACATGCTGGACGTAAAGGTGAAGGCCGGCGGTTTCTACGACTTCGACGTCCCAGTTATCGGCGAGCCGCCTCCAACGAAGACGTGGACGCTGAAGGGAACGCCTGTGATCGGCGACGACCGCATCAAGATCGTAAACGAGGACTACAACACGAAAGTCCGCGTGATCGAAGCCAGAAGATCCGATTCCGGCGTGTACACATTGGAGGCGAAGAACGCGAACGGCAGGGACGCTGCTACGCTCACTGTGAACGTCCTGGACGTACCATCCCCACCGGAAGGACCTCTGAAGATCGACAATGTGACGAAGAACGGTTGCAACCTGAAGTGGCGGCCGCCAAAAGACGACGGCGGCTCGGAGATTCAGTATTACCAGGTGGAAAAGATGGACACAGAGAACATGCGATGGGTGCCGGTAGCTGAAGCAAGCTCCACTTCTGCACACATCGATCATCTGATCGAAGGACACGACTATCAATTCCGAATCCGTGCCGTGAACAAGCAGGGAGAGTCGATGCCGTTGACTGGCATGGATACTATCACTGCCAAGGACCCGTACGACAAGCCTGACAAACCTGGCGCACCTGTTGCCACAGATTGGGACAAGGATCACGTTGATCTGCAATGGGACCCGCCTAGAAAAGACGGTGGATCTCCTATCACTGGATATATTATTGAGAAACGTCCGCGGTTCGGATCCTGGGAGAAAGCTGTGGAGCTTGACGGCGCCAAAACCAGCGGTACCGTTCCTGATTTAATTGAGGGAACGGAGTACGAGTTCAGAGTCATCGCTGTTAACAAGGCCGGCCCTGGAGAACCTTCCGAGGCCTCGTCGCCTATCATTGCCAAACCACGATTCCGTAAGTACTTTATCAACGTATTGATACGTCGAATATTGTACGTTGCGCAGCGAGCCAGGAGCACCCACAGGGTGGTCGAACATCAAGATTTCATTCGTTTCTGAAAATTGGTACTCGAAGAACTTACACTCGCCCTTTAATTTTGTGGTTGTAAGGAAGAACACTTTCGAGATATTGCCGTTTAAAGTTTTGATGCGTACGAATTGAACATAGGACATCGGTTAAATTCCATTAGTTTTTTCCGCCTTCCGAATTTGTTTTCATGACTTTCTTCTGGTAAATACGTAAATGCTATACTATAAAGTTCGATTAATGCGTAGAGTCATTAAGTTCAAACTAATTTTGAAACACCGTGTATATTGCGATAAGATTGAACCCTTTCTCCTCATGTCCATCAATTAACGATAACATTTTCCACAACAGTGGCTCCATCGTTCGATCCTCACGCTCTCAGCGACATAGTGGTCCGAGCCGGACAGAAGATCAGCTTCATCATCCCGATCCAAGCCTCGCCGAAGCCAATGGCCACCTGGACCTTGGACGGAGCTGTGCTCATGGCCGACTCTCGCACAGAGATGTACACCACGAACACAGAGACCACTTTCGAGATTCCATTCTCCGTTCGCTCGGACACTGGTCGGTACGCTTTGACTTTGGTCAACGAGCACGGAAAGTTCAGCTCCTCCGCGAGGGTCACCGTCCTGGATAGACCTTCCCCGCCGCAGAAACCGCTGGATATCAGCAATATCACCAAAGAAGGTTGTCATCTAGCCTGGGGACATCCTCTGGACGACGGTGGCAGTCCAATCTTGCACTACATCGTCGAGAAGATGGACTTGTCCCGTGGTACTTGGTCCGATGCTGGCATGAGCATGATCCTCAGCCACGAGGTCGCTAGGTTGACGCATCGCAAGGAATACCTGTTCCGGGTAAAGGCCGTCAATACCATCGGCGAGTCCGACCCGCTCGAAGCGCCCAAGAGCATTGTGGCGAAGAACTTGTTCGGTTAGTTTCCTGGGATTTGAGAATACTTGAGAAGCTGGGAAGGTGGCAAGCTTTCTGCCTGTTCTCCGGACTGCCAGCTTCTTTGCACTCGATTGTTTTTCGCGTTTGGATTAGGGCTGTTGCTTTTCCGAAGATTCGAAGGATTCGAAAGAACGAAGGAAACTTTGAGGTGGACGAATTTTCGAAGTCGTCGAATCGTATGTCATGATTTTTTATTTTTTTTAAATATAAATTAGAAAGACAGAATTTTCACAGGATATAGAAAATAAAAAACAGCTTTATCGAAGCTTTGAGACTTCGTCGTCGCATTATATCGAAGCTTCGAAACTTCGATTCTCATTACCTTCGAAGTTACTGAAATCGGAGCTTCCAAACTTGAAACTTCGAAACGTGAACATCTTCGACCTTCGAAAGAAGTAACAACCCTAGTTTGGATCGCTCGCTGAGACCGTTTAATATTTTCAGACGAGCCGGACGCGCCTGGAAGGCCACTGATTACGGACTGGGACAGGGACCACGTCGACCTGCAATGGCCAGCGCCTGGCAACGATGGTGGCTCGCCATTGACGGGCTACATCGTTCAGAAGAAGGAGAAGGGCAGCCCGTACTGGGTGAACGCGGTCCACGTTCCTGCGAACCAAACCAACACCACCGTGCCGGACCTAACCGAAGGACAAGAGTACGAGTTCCGTGTAATTGCACTGAACGCTGCTGGACAGTCCGAGCCTTCTGAACCGAGTGACCTGATCACTGCCAAACCTCGTCATCGTGAGTGTTTTACCGAATAAAATAATAATCATTCATTTGAAAGAGATCCGCTAACGAAGAATATTGTTGAACGTGTTTCAGTGGCCCCGAAGATCAAGACACCTTTGCAAGACATTCGCATCAAGGCTGGACTTATCTTCCACGTTGACATCGACTTCGTCGGTGAACCGACACCGGAAGTCTTTTGGACAGTCGGCAGCAAGGATATAGAGACTACTGATAGGACGACTGTCACGTCGATCGGTTATCACACTATTGTTCACACTGTGAATGCTAAGAGATCAGACTCCGGATTGTACCACTTGTTGCTGAAGAACAGCAGCGGTATAGACGAAGGTAGCTTCCAGGTAGTCGTCCTTGACAGACCTGGACCACCAGAGGCGCCTCTTGAATACGAAGAAATCACGAGCCAATCGGTTACGTTGTCCTGGAAGCAGCCAAAGGATAATGGTGGCAGCGAGATCACGTTAGTATAATGATACAGTAGATCAGGAATGGCCAACCTGTGGTGGGTTCATACTTATTCTCTTGAAGTAGGTTCCATAACTGAATCCATATTCAAATCCATCTTCATATCTTCAAATCTTCTGAGAGCTCTCAGTTCAATTCATACAATTTTTTGTATGAATTTTTCTTGTATGAGGTATCATATCAATTTTGGATCCACCAAATTTAAAAAATCGTCGAGAATGGAAATATTCTAGGTCGGAAGAAATGTTTAATTTTCGAGTTAACGTAGCTCCGAGTGCAAAGGGTTAAGAATTAGTAGAGCATCTGGATTCTTTGAAATAGTTACTGACTGTTTTACAATTTCATTGGGTTCCTTTTTGAATGCTTGACCGAATGCTGACTTTTCCAGCGGGTACGTGATCGAGAAACGAGACCTGACTCACGGCGGTGGTTGGGTACCAGCGGTGACACATGTCAACCCCAAGTTCAACCACGCTACAGTCCCAAGGCTGCTCGAAGGAACCACCTACGAGTTCAGAGTGAGCGCAGAGAATCTTCAAGGTCGCTCCGATCCATTGACCACGGACCGCTCTGTCGTCGCCAAGAACCAATTCGGTATGTACACTATTCTCCAAACTCGAGAGTCTAAAGCAGAGATTTTAATTCATGGTCTGTTGTATTCACAGTCGCCCCTGGACAGCCTGGCAAACCAGAACTGGTCGATGCCGACAAGGATCACATCAAGATCAGATGGGCATCGCCGATCAGCAATGGCGGATCAAAGATCATCGGCTACGACGTCGAACGCCGGGATAGAGCAACCGGTCGCTGGCTGAAGATGAACAAAGAGCCAGTGAAGAACACAGAGTTCTACGACGATCATGTGACTGAAGGCCACGCGTACGAGTACCGTGTGACCGCTATCAATGCTGCGGGATCTGGTAAACCTAGCGACACATCGTCAGTGTTCATCGCGAAACCGATGAAGGAGAAGCCGAAGTTGAACCTCGACGCTTTGATTGGACGCAAGATCAAGGTCCGAGCCGGAGAACCGATCAACGTGAACATTCCAATGTCTGGCGCCCCGACGCCCACGATCGAGTGGACCAGGAACGCCAGGCCTCTTCTGGAGACCCTGCGAATCTCGGTACGCTAAAAGATCAGAAGCAGTCAGCAAAAATTGCTAGTACAACTCGTATCTTTTGAAATAGTTGTCATAGTATTAAATAGATGATGCAAAATCCTACAAATTTTGTGGGACTATGCGTCTTATAAAAATTTCGCGAATGATCACGCGCAAGATGAACTATTTCGATGTTGCATCGATACTAACTATTCGACCTACAAGTTTAGAGAGCTTTTTCCAGGATATCTTTGTAACAACTTGGGGAGTAACCTAGGATATACACAATTAATAGTCTTTGCTTTTTACGATCATATTTTCAAAGGTCAAATTTTCAATTTTTATAGTAGCATTTGTAGATCCAAAGTAAATTAAAATCGTACCAACTTCTGTTGAATTTAATGCTCCAGCATTTTAAATGCATAAAGATCCGCGATCTATTCATTAAGTAAAAAAAAGTTTGTTTCTTTATTAAATATACATATATTAGATTGAAGAACAGTAAATCCTTAGTCCCGCGGGATTCAAATAAATCACACATCTGTCCCGTGGGATTGCAAACCCAACCCAGTTCCAATAAAATCGTCTATGAAAATAATTCAGGAACTAAATCTTCGAGCGTCATTCTGGCACCACAATGCATCCTATATTATAATACATTCTTTGCAGACTGAGACGAAGAGCGATCGCACCAGCCTATCGATCGAGAACTCGGTGCGAGACGACGGCGGATTGTACACGGTGACGGCGACGAACGAACACGGTAGAGACTCTGCGGACATCGACGTGACCGTGGTCGACAGACCTGGACCACCTCAAGGCCCGTTGCAGTACACAGGCACCACTCACGAATCCGTGTCTCTGTCGTGGAACAAGCCTCTCGACGATGGTGGCTCAGACATCACGAACTACATCGTCGAGGTGTCGGACTACGGAGTCGACAACTGGAGACAGACACCCGGATACTGTCCAAGAACCAGCTACACTGCCAAGGGACTCACCGAAGGCAAGAAGTACATCTTCAGGGTTCGTGCCGAGAATATGTACGGCGTATCCGAGCCGCTAGAAGGCAAACCAGTGATCGCTAAGAGTCCTTACGATCCTCCGGACGCACCTAGCCAGCCAGAGATCCTTGGATACACTCCGAACAGCTGCAGCCTCTTCTGGAACCCACCACTAAACACCGGTGGCAAGCCTATCACAGGTGAGACACTTCATTCTTCCGCAATCTTTTCATTTTCTCTGTAAAAAGAACGTCCAAGTTGCTGATTAGTAGACAACGGATTTGATGCATTTATGACAAAAATGAGGAGGTGTAATATAAAATAGTAAACACGTTAGAAGAATTTAAGAACATTGTTATACTATTTTCAACCTTCCTAAAGATATTAAGACAAAAAATGAATTTCTATTTCACTCCAGTTTGTTGGATTTCAGGTAAAACATTTTTATTTTGCATAAAGATCCGCTGTCTACTGATTAGATTTCAAATAAGTTACTACGATTTCATGGAACCCTTCTAACTTATTAGGTTACTACGTGGAGAGGCGCGAGCGTGGCGGAGAATGGCTCAAGGTTAACAACTATCCCACACCGAACACCACGTTCACGGTACAGGATCTCCACGAGGGATCCAAGTATGAATTCAGGGTTATTGCAGTGAACGAAGCTGGAGCCGGTAAACCCAGCAAGCCCACCGAACCAATCACTGCTGGACACCAGCGTTGTAAGTGCCATAAACCGAATAAACATCGATACAGACATCGTAAACGAACATAGATTAACGCAGAGTATTTTTTTCCAGTGCGTCCGGATCCTCCAGACGCGCCGAAGCCGGACAGGATCACCAAGGATTCGGTGACGTTGAGCTGGCGTCCTCCTCGCAGCGATGGAGGCGCCAAGATCAGAGGCTACATCGTCCAGATCAAGCAGAGAGGACAAGACGAATGGGACGAAGTGAATGGAGCATTAATCCCGACGAACGTCTACACGGTGCCGAAGCTGAACGAAGGCGAAGAGTATCTGTTCAGAGTGATCGCCGTGAACGATGTCGGCAACAGCGAGCCGAGCAAACCGAGCAACCCGATCGTCATCGAGGAACAACCGAACAAACCGGTGATGGATCTGGGAGGAGTCCGCGACATCACGGTCCGCGCTGGCGAAGACTTCTCCATTCATGTACCTTACATCGGCTTCCCCAAGCCCACCGCCACCTGGTACGCCAACGACGTCGTCAAGGACGAGACCGATCATCGCGTGCATCAACAGCTGGGCGACGATTACGCCAGGTAACGCTAATATTTACAATCTGAAAACTTGAAATTTAGTGCTCCAAGCATAGACCAATGTATCGACTACACTAGCAAATATTAATTTTCGCATTAAAGTAGTTATTTTATTGAATAAAAATTTATTTATGTCGGTGTCGTATAAAGTTCCATGTAGCCAGTTATGTAGAAAGTGGAGTGAGAGTAACTGACAGTTAAAAATATGAGTGTCTGACCCGATAAAACGAATTTTTCGTTTGCAGTTTGGTGGTGAAGAACTCGAAACGGTCCGATGGAGGAGTCTACAGGCTTCAGCTACGCAACTCTTCAGGATTCGACACGGCCACTGTGAACGTCAAGGTCCTCGACAGACCGAACCCTCCGGAGAACCTCCACGCCGACGAATTCGGAGGAGACGCTCTCACATTGTTCTGGAACCCACCGAAAGACAATGGCGGTGCAGACATCACCAACTATGTCCTCGAGAAGCGCGAACCGAAGGGAACCTGGTCGAAGGTTCGTTGCACTATATATATAATATTACTTTGTAATAGCACCTATCCACACTGTCTGATCGTTTCTCCATCGTTCGATCGAGCAGGTGAGCAGCTACATCACAACCCCGTTCGTCAGAGTGAGGAACCTGACGGTCGGAAGCACCTACGAGTTCCGTGTGATGGCGGAGAATCAGTACGGCACCTCAGACCCAGTGACAACGATGGATCCGATCAAGGCCAGGCATCCGTTCGACCCACCAGGTGCACCTGGAGCACCGAGGGGCGTTGAAACCTCGGAAGACAGCATTACGATCACCTGGACCAAACCTCGTCACGATGGAGGATCTCCAATCCTCGGATACGTGATCGAGAAACGGTTGTTGAGCGAGGACAAGTGGACCAAAGCCACGCCGTCCCTCGTTCACGAGACCACTTACAGAGTGACTGGACTGATCGAGAACCACGACTACGAGTTCCGCGTTGCTGCAGAGAATGCAGCCGGCCGAGGACCGTTCAGCTCGAACTCCGAAGTGATCAGAGCCAGCGCGCCTCCATGTGAGCGACGTCTTTTCTCTCAGCCCTTTGCACTCAGTGCTGTTTTAACTGGAAAATTAAACATTTCTTCTTAGCTGTAATAATTCCATTCTATATACTTAAATGTTTAGTAATTGATTAGTAGACTGCGGATGTTTATGCAATTTTTAATTTTTGCTGGCAAATTTCAAGAAAGTGGGAACAAATAAAATCTTGTTCTCAGTGGTAGTAGCCTTTATAGATCTGAAATAAATAAAAATCTTACCGAGTTCTGTGGAATTTTATATTCCAGCATATTTCACAGTCTATTGATTATATGCCAACATATTTAATAATGTAAACAATATTTGAAAGCTACAGCAATTTTAATTGGCGACTCTGAGCCACCACTCGAGTGCTAAGGGTTAGAATCTCGTTAGAAAGACTCCATTCTAATTACGCATTCGTTTACAGTCCCACCGAGGATCACATCCGACCTGAGCATCCGCGACATGACTGTAATCGCAGGAGAACCGTTCACGATCACGGTTCCATACAATGCGAACCCGAAGCCGAGACCAAGCTGGTCGATCAACGGCGAAGAGGTTCTCACTGGAGACAGAATCAAGTTCGACACCACGGAGGTCGCCTCGCAGTTCATCAACAAGAAGGCGAAACGCTCGGACACCGGAAATTATACGATTTATCTGACGAACACCGTCGGCACGGACTCTGCTTCCTGCAAGGTCCTCGTTGTCGGTGAGTGTCGCTTCCATGTTTGATTCATTAGCCCTTCGCTATCTTGCATTTTAATTGCAATACGTATATTCGACGATTCTCTTTCCAGACAAACCGTCCCCGCCTCAAGGGCCATTAGACATTTCGGACATTACGCCGGAGACATGCGCGCTGTCCTGGAAACCACCAACAGATGACGGTGGTTCACCAATTACCAACTACGTCGTCGAGAAATTCGATCCGGCTGGCGTAAGTCATCTCCTTTTACTTTGTCAGCGTCCACGGTGTTAACCCTCAGCACTTAGCACCTATTAAATTATTTTATATATCAAATAAATTACTAAACATTTGGGAGTATCGCATGAGTAAATTGCATCAGTTTAATATGCATAAAATGTAAGAATCATATAGAATGAAAATATCCTAGGTCAGAAGAAATGTTTTGTTTTCCTGTTAAAATAGTTCCGAGTGCAAAGGGTTAATACTGTTCAACAAATTAGAGGTTTTTTGTGTGCACAAAGTGGGTGTTGGATAGTGTGATCATGTACGTATGATTTCAGTACTGGGTGAAGTTGAGCAGCTTCGTGAGGAACACGCACTACGACGTGATCGGTTTGGAACCGAATCGTCAGTACAACTTCCGAGTGCGAGCCGAGAACCAGTATGGAGTATCGGAACCATTGCAGGCGGACGAGCCTATTACAGCGAAATTCCCGTTCACGGTTCCGGATCCACCTGGACAGCCCCGTGTCATCGACTGGGACACCTCAAACGCGACTGTGGTCTGGACTCGACCAATCTCCGACGGCGGTTCTCGAGTTCAAGTACGTAAACCACATCAACTGCCAGGTTTCTGTAATAACAGAAAATAAATATACATCTTACTCTTCTTCAGGGTTACAAGATCGAATTCCGCGACCCGGCTGACGACGCGCAATGGCGAGTGGCGAACGATTACCTCGTGAAGGACACGACTTACATCTGTTACAATCTGCTAAGTGGACACGAGTACGAGTTCAGAATCCGTGCGAAGAACGCTGCTGGATTCAGCAGACCCAGTCCACCGTCTGCGCCGTTCAAGCTGAAGAGCAAGTTCAACGTACCTTCTCCACCAGGCACTCCACAGGTTGTCAAGGTCGGCAAGAACTACGTGGACTTGAAGTGGGAGGCTCCAGTATCGGACGGAGGCAGCCGCATCACCGGCTACGTCATCGAGAAACGAGAGGTCGGAAGCGCTCTCTGGGCCAAGTGCAACGAGTACAATGTCACCGATACAGACTACACTGTGATGCACTTGATCGAACGCGGCGACTACGAGTTCCGAATCTTCGCTGTGAACGCAGCAGGCAGGTCCCAGCCGAGCTCCTGCACCACGCCAGTCAAGATCTGCGAGGTGGAAGGTGGAGAGAAGCCAGAGTTCGTCAGGACACTGCCTGTTACCCAGAACATACCTCTTGGGAAGACTCTGGTCTTCGAGTGCGAGGCCACTGGCAAGCCTCTCCCCACCGCCAGGTTGGTTTCGATCAGAAATAAAGAAAGAGATGTGCGAAAGTGTCGCTTCTCGCACACCTCTACAATGGGTGTACATAGTATTCGTACACCTTTTAAAAATGAATAACTTTTTCCAAATTTGACCCGACAGCTTGAGTTTTTTTGAGACGTTAGAAGGATTAGTTTACCAGCTAACGTGTTAATAATTGTTCTTTTAAATTGTTATTCGTCCCAATTGCGAAGGAAAATGTACAGGTCACGGATTTAAAAATTTTTTATCTGTGCCCGTAATGAAAATTTAAAACATGCATCTCTCTCCATCTTTAGTGATTGTTTAAGCATGTTTAAACATTCGTATTGTATTAATATCGGATATTACTGTATTCGGGAAAATCTACAGAATCTTTTGTTGTAAAGAACAATTCAAAATCTTTTATAATAACGTTACAGTATTTGTTTAAAGTTGAAAAATATGTCTTTTTTCCAAATCAAAGTTCTCAAAAACTGTGCGTCTAAGAGAAAAATTAAGGGCAGATTCGGAATCAGCGCAAGAAACTATAAGATTCGCATAGTGAACATCGAAACGTCAAAAAAAAGTTGAAATTTGTTGGATAGTGTAATTCTCACGTTCGGCCTGCTTGAAACTAAACACAAATAATATCCATAAACATCTTCTTCCAGGTGGCTGAGAAACGGCAGAGAGATCACAGTGGGCGGTCGCTTCAGGACAGAGGCGTTCGACGGCATCTACAGACTGGTGATCTCGGAAGTGATGGACGCAGACGCTGGCGACTACAGCTGCCAGGTCTCGAATCCACTTGGCCTGGCTACAACCACGTGCAGATTGAAGATCGGTACACCTCCTCGCATCGAGCGTATGCCGGAGGACCTGTACCTGGCCGAAGGGGACAACACGAAGATCAAGATCTACTACAGCGGCGACCAACCAATGGACATCACCCTAAAGAAGGACGGTCACAAGATAATGGACACACCACACGTCAAGTACACCGTGTTCGACGAGTACCTGATCATATTCATCAAGGACATCGAGAAGGACGACGCGGGCGTGTACGACCTCTCGTTCTCGAACGACAGCGGCAGCGTCAGCGCTTCGTTCAACGTGTACATCACCGGACTTCCAGGACCACCGACGGGTCCATTGGACATCACAGACATCAACAAGCACACCTGCACATTATACTGGCATCCTCCGAAGGTCGACGGTGGTCTGCGCGTGACGCATTACGTAGTGGAGCGTCGCGACGTCAGCCACACCCACTGGATCATCGTTTCGTCCTTCTGCAAGGACTGCTCGTTTATGGTGCAGGGATTGGCGGAAGGACAGGAGTACATGTTCCGGGTTATGGCGGTCAACGACAACGGAATGGGACCACCATTGGAGGGAGCGAATCCCATCAAGGCCAAGGCGCCGTTCGATCCTCCAGGACCACCGGGAACGCCGAAGGTCACCGAGGTCGGCGGCGACTTCGTGAACCTCTCCTGGGAGAGACCGGAGTCCGACGGCGGCTCCAAGATCCAAGGTTACTGGATCGACAAACGCGAGGTCGGTGGACAAGCTTGGCAGCGCGTCAACGTCGCTATCTGCCTGCCAACGCAGATCAACATCTCCAACCTGATCGAAGGCAGACAATACGAGTTCCGCGTGTTCGCGCAGAACGCGGCCGGCCTCGGCCCCGAGTCGAAGGCTTCGACTTCAGTAAAGATCACGGACCCGCAAGCGGCCAAGGCTCCCGAGATCATCCAGCCTCTGCACAAGGTGAACTGCGTACAGAACCACAACGCGCAGTTCACGTGCAAGATCGTCGGTATCCCAAGGCCAACGATCACCTGGTTCAAGGGAGCTCGCGAGATCTCCAGCGGATCTCGCTACAACATCTATTCGGAGGGCGACGTGCACAACTTGATCATCCACGACGTGTTCGGCGAGGACGCGGACGAGTACTTCTGCCGCGCGGTGAACAAATGCGGCGTCAAATCGACGAAGGGAGAACTGTTCATCAAGACCCCGCCGAAGCTGAACGTGCCACCGAGATTCAGAGACACCGCGTTCTTCGACAAGGGCGTGAACGTCGTGATCAAGATCCCGTTCACCGGATACCCCAAGCCGAAGATCAGCTGGGTGAGAGAGGGCGAAGCGATCGAGACAGGTGGACATTATACCGTCGACGTCAAGGAGAGACACGCTGTCCTGACGATCATAGACGGCAGCAGGATCGACTCCGGCCCGTACCGCATCACCGCGGAGAACGATCTAGGACAAGATACGGCGATCATCAAGATCCAGATCAGCGACAGACCCGACCCGCCGAGGTTCCCGCAGATCGACAACGTTGGTCACGATTCCCTAGCCCTCAGCTGGAAACCACCAGTCTGGGACGGCGGCAGCAACATCACCAACTACCTCGTCGAGAAACGAGAGCATCCCATGACCAGCTGGATCCGAGTAGGAAACACCAGGTTCTGCACGATGGCCGTGACTGGCCTCAGCCCTGGTCATCAGTACGACTTCAGGGTCTGCGCGGAGAATATCTACGGCAGGTCCGATCCCAGCGAAGTCACGCCGTTGATCACGACCAAAGGTATTGTCAAGAGAGAGTTCAAGCAGAAGGAATACAAGGTGGACGCCACTGGAAAGAAGATTCGCGGAAAGAGCGACGAAAAGCCGTCCGACTACGATCAATTCGTCTTCGATATCTACAGCAAGTATGTGCCTCAGCCGGTTGAGGTGAAACACTTCTCCGTATACGATAGATACGATATTCTTGAAGAAATTGGTACCGGTGCGTTCGGTGTTGTACACCGATGCCGCGAAAGAGCTACCGGCAACATCTTCGCCGCTAAATTTATACCTGTGTCCCACGCAATGGAGAAGGAGCTGATCAGGAAGGAGATCGATATTATGAATCAACTACACCATCAGAAGCTGATCAACCTCCACGACGCCTTCGAAGACGACGACGAGATGGTCCTGATATTCGAGTTGTGAGTACCTAGATCATCGTTGAACTACAATTGGTTCTTGATTATCCAACTTCTAATGGTATGACCGGTTTGTATCGGAAATCCTTGATTCGTGTCTCGGGCTACTATTTTCTAGTCCTAGCCCAGTACTAGGACTTGCAGTTCCGCAGGATCCCGCGCCATTTTTTGATCCCGTATTTCTTAAGGGGATAGACTCTCGTTTCCAGGATTGCAAATTGCTTTCTCATTTCACGATAATGCAAAGATGGGGTTTTTCAGCTACATCGTTCGTGGACTCTCGCTTTATCCGTAATCTCGGCCTTCTGTTTGTTCAGCTTGTCCGGCGGTGAACTCTTCGAGAGGATCACGGCCGAGGGATACACCATGTCCGAGGCTGAGGTGATCAACTACATGAGACAGATCTGCGAGGGTGTTAAACACATGCACGAGAAGAACATCATACATTTGGGTAAGCTGTCTCTCCTCCATACGATACTTAACGCGATTCTTGTGGAAAAGACGTTGTGCTAATGATTGTGATCTCTTCTCCGTAGACATCAAGCCCGAGAACATCATGTGCCAGACACGCAACAGCTCTAACGTGAAGCTGATCGACTTCGGTTTGGCTACGAAACTCGATCCCAACGAAGTGGTCAAGATCAGCACCGGCACGGCCGAATTCGCGGCTCCTGAAATCGTTGAGCGCGAACCAGTTGGCTTTTACACGGACATGTGGGCCTGCGGTGTCCTGGCATACGTTCTGTAAGCTGATCGTCTTCTCTTCGTCATGTTTCGTCTCGTTGAAGTATATTCCTTGGGAAATCTAGCTTGACGAGGCGTAAAAATCACTTTCTAAAGCATACTTCTAAGAAGTTCACTGCGTTGTTTATCCATTTTTTAAACATGTTTTTGGTAGTATTTTTTGCAGAGTAGCGTAACGGTTGTTCATTTAATTGCTGAACTGATTAGCTGATTAAACAAACCTGATTGTAGACTGAGCGGTCTTTCACCGTTCGCCGGAGACAACGACATCGAGACCCTGAAGAACGTCAAGGCTTGCGACTGGGACTTCGACGAGGAAGCATTCCGCGATGTCTCCGAAGAAGGCAAAGACTTCATTAGGCGACTGCTCATCAAGAACAAGGAGTACGTCCTTTGAGTCGACAGATAGATAGAATTGATCATTATTAGACAGTGGATGTGATGCATTTATGACTAAAACAAGTAGATGTAATTTAAAACAGTGAAAACATTGTTTCTAACGTCGCATTCGTATTCCAGAAAACGTATGACCGCACACGAGTGCCTGTTGCACGCATGGTTGACCGGCGACCACAGTGACAGAACCAAGGCCATTTCGAGTAGCCGATACATGAAATTCAGGGACAGGCTGCGAGCCAAATACGAGGACTGGGAAAAATACGTGCTCCCGATCGGTCGTCTGGCGGAGTACTCTTCCCTGAGGAAGCTGCTCGTCGACAAATACAAGATCTACGATTCTTGCTTCGGTAAGGGACAACGTGAAGCCGTAAATAATTTTATTAGATAAGTAATTTTATTAGAACCTGCTAAGATATCCATGAAAATGATTCGTAGACCGACGACAAGCAGCGCCGAGGTTCGTCATCAAGCCAACGAGCGCGTTCGCGTACGAAGGCCAAAGCGTCAAGTTCACTTGCCGTGTGATAGCGATCGCCGACCCGACCCTCACGTGGTTCCACAACAACCAGGAGCTACGGCAGTCGGTGAAGTTCATGAAACGCTACCACGGCGACGACTACACGTTCATCATCAACAGAGTCAAGCTCGAGGACAGAGGGGAGTACGTGATCAGAGCGGAGAACCATTACGGTTACAGAGAAGAGGTCGTTTTCCTGAACGTGCAGCGTAAGTTTTCCTACATTAGGATTATAATAGGAGCACGTCTAATTCGAAGATCGTTCTTGAACGTTTCCGTTTTTGGTTTCTAGCGCTGCCCATTGATATACCGAAGTACAGGCCGGAACTACTCCCAGTCCGAAGAAGAGAGCCGCTCGGTTACAACATCTGGTTGGAGACGATCGAGTCAGCACCGAGCTTCACGTTCCTGCTTCGGCCGCGTGTCATCCAGGTCAGGCAGACTTGCAAGCTGCTCTGCTGCTTGAGCGGCAACCCACCAGCGACCGTAAAATGGTACAAGGACAGGGACGAGCTATCGAAGCATCATTACGCGATGACGCACTCGGACGGTGTCGTCACGATGGAGATCATCGACTGCAAGCCCGAGGACAGCGGCAAATACCGCTGCGTGGCGACCAACAAACACGGAAAGGACGAGACCACATGCGTCGTCATCGTCGAAGGTACAATTATGATAGCAAATCAAGCTACCTATGAAACGTAAAATAGTTCCGAGCAATTATCGAGTGTGTATATTCTGTATGTTCACCAAGAGACTCATCGAACGTTTATTTGTAGGCACTGGGGAAACTGAGGAGCAAGTTAAATTAGCGCACGACCTCCTACATTCCGGAGGTAGAGTTTTGGCCCTCTCTCCTGATATTCGATCCTCTATCACTACAGTAAAGACACGATCTAGCTCCCATCGCCTGTTCCGAGCAGGGACAGATATCGTGTAGGGAAACTATTTTTTTATGACAGCGTCGAATGTACAAAGGATGCCGAACGTAGAAAAGGACAGCATGTAAACACTTCTTGGCCTCTCGCGGGGATGCCCCCCACTGGAATGGGTAGGCGAAGGGACAGTGATCGTGGAGATCCTCAAGGAGTTAGATCGCGACTTTACTGTATCCAGTTGTTGCTCGGTGTAATGCCTTAACGATCTGAACAAAAGTGTCGCATCAAAGAGACACTGGTTTACGACAGTTCAATCGAACGTTGAAACGTAAAGACCCAGATCGCTAAAACATTGCACTGCAGGTCGTAGAGGATAGTTTGCAACCCGTAATTTCTTCTTCAACATTTATTTCACCCCGACCTAGAGGTCCAACTAATTTCCATTGAGTTTCGTTCGGTTTGACAATAACTTAGGCGCATGTCGAGTAGTCGCTTCGTTGGCAGCCCCATCGATAAACAATGTAGACAGCGAACGAGCCGTTCCACGTCGAGTCCGAACACGATTCGCCACTGATCTCCTTTCAAACTTGCAGACCCGGTGTACCTTGGAAAATGAACCGTGTGCCCCTGCTCCCCTGGTTTAGACCCCAATCTGCAGGATATCGCCAAAAATCCACCCTGGATATTCCCGTTTCGCCTCGGCAAAATAATATTCATAGCCGTTTTAAAGATGGAACGATGCCCCCTCCAGGCATGCAACAAAGCTCTATTGTTATACGAACATGTGATAATGTCTTAAGAGAAAATTTTCGCTTTAAATACAACGCTGTTTCTACCCCCTGAGCCCCTGTCCCCGCACGCCTTATAATATATGCTTGAAGAAAATGCTTGTTGATGCTTTCCCTGGAAAAACCTTTAGAAGGACCCTTTAGAAACACAGTAAACGGATTTCAGACAATTTTTGCTTCCAAAAGCTTGCGAATCTCCGAATTTGTTGCACACCTCGTCGTCTTAGCTCTCCCATGCTTGCTGTAAACAGAGATTGTGGCGTTCTACATTGAATACCGATGAAGACAGCAAAGATAAATTGAAGGCGGAGGTAGCATGTGATACAGCCGGAAACCTTTGATCCCCATCTTCCCATTTCAATGGTACAGTCCTCCCTCGCATTGTGTTACTAGCTCGGGAGTATGGTATAGGAGTGCTTTTTTTATTACCGCAAGGGTAAAAATGCAATACACGAAAGAAACAGTTGTGTGCTATTTAAGGGGAGGATGTACCGGATGTACGGTGCAAATTTAATTTCAAATAAAGTCGTAGAAAGTCATATAACTCAATTTTTTGCTAATAAAAGCAGAAATTCTACGAGCATGGGATCTAAAATTTAAGTTGCCTGGAAAATCGCAAAAGATCGTAGAACAAATAAATAGTAAAATATTGGCTTTCATTTTCCCTTGAGAAAACAAACTGACTTTACGAACGACCTAATAATAAAGTTTCATCATTGCATTAGTATTGCTTCACCGATATTCGACCTCGGATCGTATTAAAAAGTAACACAATCCGTAGAGACGAAAGTCACACTATGCGAGGAACGACTTAGATCAAAACAAACAATCCCAAAGAACGCGATAAAAAGAAACTCCGTACCTTTCGATGTGTAATGGCTCGAGCGTATTTTATAGTCCGAGAACGAATCGAATCAACTATCCCAGAATAACACGGTTTCTTTCCTAGATCGAAGATTTATCGAGCAACCGATCAAACCGGCGCCACCACCGATCATAACGATCCACAAGTCCGGCGGATACAGCGGCTACAGTTCCACCACCACGCAGGGTTATTCGAGCAGTTCGGCGACAAATTACAGTAGTTCCACCAATAAGCAAAGTTCCGCGTCTTCCTCTTCCTACAAAGTAAATGCTCGTAATAATACGAGTGTGTGAATCAAACGATTCCCGGGGGTCTTATCTAGCACCTACATCGCTATAGAATTCAGGGGGGCGTGACCAAAATCGGGAATCATTTGGTACACCCTCTCCCAGTCAATCTATTTGAAAAGATAATATTTAGTTTCTTCGGTTCCATTGATTAGATTATTTTGATTTTATGAAAATTTTTGGAGTTGATATTCGGCACTTAAGGGGGTAGATGCGCCTTCTCATTGCAATCTAGGCCGCAATCGCCCTCAAAAGTCCTATTTTTACGTTTACGAGGCATATAGCTGTCGCAGCTTTATTAAATTAAAATTACGCTGCCAAATAATGCAAATTGCGCCTCGTGAACGTAAAAATGTGAATTTTGAGGGCGTTTGCGGCTTAGATTGATCTTGTATCTAGCGCTTTTAAGTACTCATCGAGAAATGAGAAGACTCATCCCGCACCCTTGCAAATGTTTTCCAGCGAGAGAGCACTGAGTCGGATTATTTTATTCACATTATTTTCACCGCAGGCCACCGACTCCAGCTCAGACAAACGAAGCGTCAAGAAATACGGCTCGGACTCCACAGGCAGCCCCTCTCGTTCCAGGAATACCACGAAAGAATTGATCTGTAAGAGAACGCGTTGCTGTTTCTATCCAGGAGACTGTAGAATAAATTGATGGACGAATCTGATAGATGTTGTTTTTGTAGATCCACCGGACGACTCGATGAAAGCGCCACAATTCACAAAGAAGCTGAGCAATCTTACCATCAACGACGGAGAACAGCTCGAGCTCACCGCGAAGGTTGAAGGCGATCCCGAACCACAGGTCACCTGGACCAAGGGTAATAAGACGCTCAGCTCGTCCGGCATCATGAACCTGAAGTACAAGTCCGGCGTAGCCACTCTCGTGATCAACGAGGTGTTCCCTGAGGACGAGGGCGAGTACACTTGCCAGGCGACCAACAGTATGGGCACCGTGTCCACCTCCTGCAAACTGACCGTGAAACGTACGTGAAACGATCGGTGTTAAGGTCGTTGGTAGACTGTGGATCCTTATGCATTTATAGAAAGATACAAAATTGTTTAAAATTTTAAAAACCGAAGATGCCAATATATGTGATTTCTCCTCTATTAAAATCGTTAAGAGAAGCAATAACATTCAATTCAGTTTCTATTTCTTGCAATCGATGCAGAAAATTTTTATTTAATCATATATTTTAATGATATACTGACATCTAAAATTTTTTAAATTTTTTAAATTTTCCAATAATTTTGAATTACGTCTACTCAATTTTTTGCAATAAATGCATACAGATCCGCAGTCTAGTAATTACTAAGATCAGCATTATAATGAACGCTAAACCTTGTTCAGCGAACGCGAACGCGTCCGCGAAGAAGAAGACCGACGACAAGCCTCCGCAGATCGTGGACCACCTGACCAGCATGTTCGTGAAGGACGGAGAAGCCGTGCTGTTGAGCTGTCGAATAATCGGCGCGAAGAAGTTCGACGTGGTGTGGCTCCACAACAACAAGGAGATCAAGCCGAGCAAAGACTTCCAATACAGCAACGAGGCGAACATCTACAAGCTGAACATTGCCGAGATCTTCCCCGAGGACTCCGGCACCTACACCTGCGAGGCGTTTAACGACGCAGGGGAGAGCTTCTCGTCGTGCACATTAAACGTCCTTGGTACACGATTTTTCTACATTTTCTTCGTCGCAGTCTCACGATCGTCCTCGTGGATCCTAACTTGAAATCCTCGCCTTTTACAGTTCCAAACGAGGAACCGAAGAGCCCAGTCTTCACGACATTCCCGCAATCTGCAACGGTGAGCGAAGGCGAATCGGTTACGTTCACATGCAAGACTGAAACCGCGCCTTTGAAAGGTCAGTAGAAATCTCGCCGATGAGTAGACAGCGGATTTTATGCATTTATGACAAAAATGATTGGGTACAAGTTAAGACTGTGAAAATATTAGAAGAATTTAGAACATTTTTATCTTACATAAAGATCCCTTGTCTACCGATGAGAAACAGGGTGTGCCATTCGAATCGGTTTTCTTAAACACTTGTAGAAAAGATTGTGGGTGTAAGCTGTATGTCTATTCGCCATTATTATTCCAAAGAGTATCAGCATGTTTTCAATTGAAGATTACCTTCAGTCTTCAGAAAGAGCATGGCCCACCGTGAGAACCTAAAATTAATTGGACCCATTTGAATGAGAAACTCTGTATCCGTCTAGATTTTCCTCTTGCGATAACTATACTGCGGATCTTCATGCGAATTCTCACACTTTATAAACATCCGAGAAACAGAGATATGTCTTGTAACGATTAAAATGTTCGTAATCGCCTCCTCTTGCGTTTTAAGGGGGTGTTCACTTCCCAAAATTGCAAGGGTTTAAAAAAGATCAAAAGATCAATCTAGACTTCTAGCATTATCAATCTAGCATTATTCGGCAGCATGTAGCTATTTTCATAAAGCTGCGACAGCTACATGCTGCCGAATAATGCAAATAACGCCGCGTAAACGTAAAAGTAGGGCTTTTGAGAGCAACAGCGGTCTAGATTCTAGATTGATCTCTTATCTAGCCCTTTTGACTACTGGAAAACCCCATCTTTGCATTATTGAGAAATGAGAAGGCGAACCCCGAATCCTTACAATCCTGGAAAGAAGAAGCTTAAAAGCTTGCGCATTCTATATGTAGATTCGTGAAGATCGGCAGTCTAGTGGTAATGGGAAAGCAAGAGCGAGTTCGTAATTGTAATCGAGGTCGTTTTGAATTGTATTGCGCAGTAACGTGGTTGAAAGACGGAAAAGCGATCCCAGAATCTAGTAGCAGGTACCTCTTCAGTTCGGACGGCGACAAATCGTTCGAATTGCGTATTAAATCGTGCACGGACAGTGACGTCGGCCAATACGTGGCCCGTGCGATAGGCAAGAAGGGCGAAACGAACGCGGCGTTCGCCTTGAACGTGACCAGTGCTAGCGAACAATGATGTTGACCCCGAGGATCGCAAGATACGACAAGGTTAGGTGAGATCCGACCGATTTCGATCGGCCAATCCGATGCCCCTCTTTTTTCTATACCGATTACAGTAATTCTTCAATCGGTGTCCGGAGTCGCCTGTGCAATCGCAGTCCAGTGCCGCCTACCCACTCCACTGCCATCCAACACGTCGATGATTGAACACCACTACATTGACACCATGAATCGAATGTTCAAATTTTTTAATTTTCATAATTTTTTATGGGACTTTCAGTAGCTTGTTTCTAGCATTTTTTTTATTAAAACAAGACCAAACAAGATATAATTTCAATTGTATTTAGTGGTTTAATTGACGGTGAAAGTTTCGGTCGCAACGAAGAACAGCGTATGGGACATTCTTTCAACTGTGCCGGCGACGGCGACTGTCCGCGTCTCTTTCTTTCCGATACGCTGTTCTTCGTTGCGTTCGAAACTTTCATCGTCGATTAAACCACTAAATACAGTTGAAATTATATCGTGTTTGGTGTCATTTTAATCAGAAAAATGCCAGAAATAAGGTAGTGAAAGTTCCATAAAAAAGTAAACAATTCTATCATTGCCATTACATTGTGAGAAGTCGCGAGCCTTTAAACTGTGCCTGCGACGGCGACACGCTTTTTGGCCACGCGATCCGTATTTCATTCTATCCTTCTCTATTTTCGGGCTCTCGTTTAAAGTCTCGGCGCGGTCGGCGCGGTAAACGCAGTCATTAAAAAATGGTGTCTCAACACGGCTGTTGGCCACCGATTGAAGAATTACTGTACACACGTATCCTCACATCTAATTCGTTTGCTTTCAGCTTCTACAATGTTTAAACGAAAGAACAACGATCAGAGAAACACATGTATAAACGGACTGTAAAAATTTTGCGACACGCGAGCTTGTCGCACTCGATAGGTGGTATTTATGTAAGGTTCGTGTATAAAAGAAAAATTAGAGAACCATTGTACTCCGCAAACAAACAAACACACACACATACACACATATACACACTACTCTATATGTAAATTTTCATGGAACGCTGTATTTTCTTTTTGTGTGCTTATCATACTCGCAACAAATCGATCACAATCGTATCGCGTTGAAAGATGAGGAAGATGATGATAAAGAAGATGATGATGAATCCGAGAGATCGAGCAAGTACCACGGATAGCACGCGCAAACTATACGCTAATACGAGCTTTGCCGCATACACGAATTAGCATACTTTAAGTAAACAATGATGCATGAACGACAGTAACCGAGTTGGGACGGTTGAATTCGTCACGGTGAATCTCGGCAGGATAACCAACCAGCATCCTCGACATCCAGAAGAAACATCATGTGACATCTTGCCGAGATTACATCGAGCACGATGTGATTAGTACTGTCGAGATATGTACGTTCTTATTCCATGTAATCGTACGCACTATCGTGTTATACTTGTTTGAAGACTGCTTCCGTTACAAAATTTACGATAAATAAAATATGATTCAAATATAAAAGTCTGATGGTTTTTCCTATCCCCTTCCGAGCTCGTCAGTCAAATTGAACAGAATTTCATGCAATATTTTGCTTTATATAGAAATAGGAAACGATAAGAATACATAATAGGATTACGCGGATAGGTACAAATTACCAGGATCAATGATTTTAAAGCACTCTGTTGGAGAGACAACTGAGTCTTCGTCAAAGTCTGTTCTCAGTTCCTTATGTATATGAGGGTACAGATGTTTTACGTCATGGATATCCTTCAGTATCCCCAAGCGAAGGCCATGTACAGTAAAGGATCTTGATATGAAGCAAGAATCCGTATACACGTAGTCCGTTTCTTCTACCTTGTGCTCAACATAGTGTTCCAAACACTTTGGGAAATGGCAGGCCTCCTCTTTTATGACATCGACTCTTGATAGAATCCTTTGGCCCCGACGTCCACCTTACAGAAATACGAAATCTCAGTACACTAAAGTCGCGATTTGTTTCCCCTCGCCGGTTCCGAGCAGGGAGAAAGATCGTGTAGGGACTAGGGCTATTACTTTTCCGAAGCTTCGACTCTTCGAAGATTCGAAGGAACGAAGGGAACTTCGAAGTGCACGAAATTTCGAAGTCTTCGAATCGTATGAAGTTGTAACTTAATCAATCTTTTAGCTATGGTGGTGTATTTTTTTCGAAATGTAGAAGTGTCTGTAATTGTATCAAATATAACTTAGCAGTGAAATTTCGAAGTTCAGAGCTTCGAAACTCCGTTTCAAAACTACGGAAATTCAATTCTCATCACCTTCGAAGTTTCTGCTTCGAGATTTCTCCTAAATTCGAGGCTTCGAAGCTTCAAAATCTTGGACCTTCGAAGGAAAGTAACAGCCCTAGTAGGGACACTATTTTTTCATGACTATGTCGACCGCGTCAACCGCGTCGTAAGTACAAAGGATACCGAACGTAGAAAAGGACAGCATGTAAACACGGATCGCTCGGCCAAAGCGTATCAGCGAGATAATATTAGTGCAATAATGAAACTTCTTTATGTTTTACTTATTTTTAATGAATTTTTACCAATATATTTGTGACATTTTTCTGATTAAAATGACACCAAACAAGATACAATTTGGCCCATATTTACTGTACATGTGAAGCATAACTTAGTTACTCCATACCGTCAATTATGCCACTAAATACAATTGAAATTATATCGTGTTTAGTGTTATTTTAATCAGAAAAATGCCACAAATAAGTTGGTGAAAGTCCCATAAAACAATAATGAAAAATAAATAAGTTTTGTAATTGGATTAGTAGGTGGAATGGGATTCTGAGAGTGGCGACCCTCAGGGATAGAAATCGCGACTTTACTGTAATTCTCGAAGCGATGCAAATGTCGATTGTCTTTCTAGAAAACTATTACCGATTTGAAAGAATGCTGAATCATCGGTGAGACAAACATCCCAATTGTTAAAATAAGGGACTAACTGTACAGTCTTCCAATAGTTTTTAATCGGGTTGTAAATGTAGAGCGCCGATTTGATTATATACAATCTCTGGTTAAAAACACAGTGAGCAGGAGCCATTGTGAAACTTTCAGGTATCTGGGCTCCGCTGGTCCACACACCTGAAACGTTATGCGTATGAAATGACCGCGAGCCTTTTAAAATGTCAGTCGAACAGATTGTTTTCCACCTGTATGAATATCTAAAATTTCCACCGATGATAATTTCAGCCTGTGTCTCCCTACTCCGCCCACAATAATCATTTTATTTTTTATGAATGCTACCACCATGTGCCTTCTTGGTGCTCGTAATGTTGCGTGATAGTACCATTTCTTCGATATTAGACAGTACCTCCAAATGATGTTATTGAATATTCCAGTACCAAAACCCAGTTCTCCCCCCACGGTATAAATGCTGAAACCTAAAAACATGTTCTCGATACAGTAAAGTCGCCGTCTAAACCGATTCTCGGTTCTGTGCTGTAATACTATTTTTTTTGTGGCCGTGTCGGTGAAAAAAATAGCCTATCAGTGAGACAATACTAGTGCAATAATGAAACTTCTTTATTCTTTACTTATTTTTAATGAAGTTTTCTAATATATTTGCGGCATTTTTCTTTTTAAAATGACACCAAATAAAATACAATTTGACCCATATTTACTGTACATGTGAAACATAATTTATGCTATACAGGGTGATACAGTAACAGTAACGTAACGATCTCAAATAACTCGTAAGTTATTTGTTGTATAAAAAAATGTTTCTGATAAAAATATCATGGTCTCCTGGGGGACATACAATACTTTAATTTGTTTTTATCGAGATATAAGGGTTACCTTCAGTCTTTTAAATGGAATGTCTAATATTTTTTCTCAAATTCGGATAAATTATAAAATTCTGTGATAAACGTATTATACAAAGTGAGACTCACGCTGTAGTGGTCGCGACATATAATTTTGAAAGACCCTTTACTTGCTAAATATGTGAATTATAGAAGAGAAGGATTTATACCTCTGCCAACCACATGCATTCCAACTATCCCTTTCTCTGAATCTCGTACATGTCTTATTTGCACGCATTTAGTAAAATCACAACCGTTCCAGGTGTACACATGCGCATCCTCGACAATGCCTTCATATTTTTGGTATACAACCGTGCCGTCTATAAACTTTGGTAATCTCCAAAGTGTCACGGCAGGAATAGTTGTGCTCTAAAATTAAGAGAGAATATTAATTCTAGATTTAAATTTAAATTCAGAATTGAAAGTCTGTTGCGAAAAGATAATTCTAGCATCATACTAATTACCACATGATTCCGTAGCCATTCTTCCCTCACTAGTTGCAGAAAGTTGATGGATGCTCTTACATTAACATTTTCTAACAGATTGATGATGAAAGGTTTGCTTAATTTCACAAGAGAATATAAAGGAAGTTCTTCGAAACGGTCCAGACATACTGACAGACAGATGTCTTGTAACACCGTTAAGCTCAACTTATGTGCCTCTTCCCATATGTGGATTACAATATTCGGCTTTAACCAGAACAAAACTATAATATCTGTAATATCACTCGTTAAATCATCAACCATGAATATTACGCTGAGATGCAACAAATTTATCAAGGGCACATTATAAGTATCTTGCATGAACTTTGTCATGGATTGTTTTATCTTCTGGCATTCCGCGTATAAATATTCTTCGTTGTCGTCGTGAAGCCATTCGATGAAATTCTGAAACCACAAGGAAGCATCTTTACAATGGAAAAATCAAACATTCGAATAGTTTTGTTATGTAGCAAACGGCCATACAACCTTGAACGTAGCTACATCAATATCAAACTTTATAGTGTGCTCCTTGTTGAAAGAATCACTAAAATTACCAGAGAAAAGAGATTTGAAATAGATGCATTTACTCGCAAGTTTCTCTTTATCCGCTTCGAAACGATTACCATCGAGAATCAACGTTACATTTTCATCCATTATGCTTCGTTTCACTCAGTGTTGTTACACGGATCTGTGTTGAACACGATATGACATATGACATGACCGACGACGGGAGGGGTACGCGATCCTACGGAAACCGGCAGCAGGTTTCGGGTGCTCAAGGTACCCCATTCAGCGTTTCAGCCTCAGTATAGTAAGATTCTCGATAAAATGGGGTACCTTGAACACCCCGCAGAATTTTAAAAAATTGATATGATTTGATTCTGAAAAAATGAATGTATAACAAGTGTATTTGTGTATGTTTTGTAACTCGTAGGACACGTCCTGGAGTCTTCTTGTCCGGGACAGATTGTTTCGGTACATTCCCGCCAATATAACTGCCACAGGCCTCACGGGTCTACAACCTCATCATAGATATGTTACTGTTTTGCCGCGCATGCGCGTGAAATCTTGCACTTCTATAATATCATTGCGCTCAGTTCAAATCAGCTGTGATCAGCTGTGGTCAGCTGTGGACGCTGTGGTCAGCTGTGGTATAGGGTATAGATTTCGCTAAGGAAACGATGAACTTTGTCGAGTTTTCTTAGTTGTTCAAGATTGGAGGATTAAGAGAAAACAGGTCTGTGTACGAGTAGTTTCGCCGAGGAAGCTGGTGGAATTTGTGGAGTTTTCTTTGTGCACGATAATTATGTGTGACGTTGCGACGTTCGGTCTTCCGGAGAGGTTATCACGTCGAAGTAAACAGTCTGCATACACGTGATCGCTTATCTTAAAGAAAAGTTTACAAACTTTGGTGGGATATATAAAATCGATACCATAGTCTAACATCATTCACGGCCATCGCGTTATGAAATCATCCGGAGTTGCAATCGAACGAGCAAATTATTCCTGTAGTATCGATTTGCAAATAGAGATTATGCGAGGCGCATCGTCGGCTAGGTTTACTTACAAACTATTATCGAGTGGTTTGATTAATCGTCCGGCTACACTTTCGAATATTTGAATTGAAGACTTGTTATCACGTGCTACAGAGCTCCAGAATGACCACATTTGTTGTCAAGATCGTGCTGCTGGTGAACATCCTTTGGCTGTTCATCAAGGCGGCCGATCCAACAAATTGCATTCCCAATTACTTCCGATACATTCATAACGATGAGATGAATGGATTCAGTGGACACATCGAGATACCAGGTCCACCGAAGGGAGTGCCCTTACAAATCAGCGTCAGTTTGAGTATTGCTGCTGCATTGCCCACGGTAATGGAATTTTCAAATGCTACTTTCGCAGTAGAAATATTAATTTAGTAACTAGTGATGGCATGCAAAACATACGAAGATAACAAGGAAGATATCATTTCGAATGTTTATTCACTTTTAGACAACATACATAGAACTAGAACTTGTGATATTTCAATTACATTAGATATACTAAATACATTTTAATTCAATATGAACTTATTTTTAATTTTGGACCTAAACAGCGTGTTTCCGAACCTGCACACATTAGCAGGATTATTGCACTATGCATCCTCTTCAGTGCAACAATTACACATTGATGGTCTAATTTTGATTCTCAGGCAATTGACAATATTTAAATAATGCATGTATATGTATATTGCTTTACTACAGGTAATCATTGCATTTATTAGATTAGGTGATGCAACCTCGCACTCGTATGTCTTCTAATATAATGTACATATTTTCTACACCACTATTACAAATTTTACCGTTACGAAGTGCCTCTTTGTTACTTCGAACTTTGTGCACGGCTATGAAAAACAGTCTAACTTCATTATCGATGTTCAAAAAATGTTGAACTTCCTTAATAGGCGTGATTCTTGAGATCATTCAAAGTAACTTTTTCTATTCCGAAAATGTTCATAATGAACATTAAGACTACCGTTACAAGAGTTAAGAGTACAAGAGTTAACAGATAAGTTAACAGTTAAGACAAAGCTACTTCTACCAAAACCAGTCGAAATGACTGGTCTTTAAAAACTACGTAATAATAGAATATTTTTATATTTATTGATACATTACTATCTTACAAAAGGAATATGAAGCCGAATATGTCTTTGAAAATATTATGTAGTCGTAATCTTTCAGCAGTATAGACCGTATAGACAGTATAGACAAAACTTCTTTATTTTTCTTTTTTTTGTGGGACTTTCACCAACTTATTTGTGGCATTTTTATGATTAATTGATACCAAACAAGATACAATTTGGCCCATATTTACTGTACATGTGAAGCATAACTTAGTTACTCCATACCGTCAATTAAACCACTAAATACAATTGAAATTATATGGAGTAACTTTAGGACATAGAGGAGGATAGCGAGTGAAAAACAAAGAAAAACGGCGACCGCAACGGTCGGCAAAAATTCAAAACTTATTGTATTGTTTAAAATACCAATGTGATGCTAACTTTTTAATATTCAATTTTCTTATATGTATTATGATAAATTATAAATTAAACTTCACATGTACTGTAAATATTGGTGAAAGCGTATCTTGTTTAGTGTCATTTTAATCAGAAAAATATTACAAATATATTGGTAAAATTTCATTAAAAATAAATAAAAAATGAAGAAGTTTCATTATTGCACTAGTATTATCTCACCGTTACACTTCGGCCGCGCGATCCGTGTTTACATGCTGTCTTTTCGCATTTTTTGTACTTTCGGCACGGTCGACGTAGTCATAAAAAAATAGTGTCTCTACACGATCTCTCTCCCTACTCGGAACCGACGATGGGAAACAAATCGCGACTTTACTGTATTTTCTAATTCACTTTCCGAGGACTCCTGACGATCGAGTTTTGATCGAAGGTTCCCGTTGCATTTTTAACCTTGTGATGAATAGAATACGATGCTGTAAAAAAAATTGTTGACCTTCTGACCTTGAAATTTAAGGTCGAAGTTAATTTTGCGGCATATTTCTTACAATTTCCAGCAAACCGAGAGAAGATGTTTCAAAGTTACAAAACCCATGCAATTTTAATTATTTGTCAAAAACCCTTGTGGCACATTTGACAATCTCTCGTGGTACACAGGTTGAGAAACACTGCTGTAGAACCTCTCCATGATACTCGTTACATATAATTTCTATACATCCTGTACAATGTGATTATGAACGTATGTGTTAATAAATTTGAAATCGACGATATTTGTTCTCAAATTTCAGAGATATGTCGGCCGATTGGAATTAGCGCAGCCGAGAGATCAATCTGTTAAAGCGGTCGTGCGGGGCGGGTCCCTGAAATACAATGTTCGTTTTCCTCTCATTGAACCAATACCACGCTTAAATGAAATTTGGTTCAACGGCGAACGAATTTGTCATGGTCGTCGAGGTACGTATACCTTTTTCAATAAATAAAGGTTTTACGAAAGAGTGCATTCTACCGATTTCAATGACTTTAAAATATGTTCTCAAGGTCAGGTTTGTGAACATTTTTTCTGATGGATGTATGGATCCCCCATCATGTGTTCCGGGATATTCGCAAAAATATATTCGATGTGTGCCATATCTTTAATTTACAGTATATGCCATGAACTCTGTCCACTTGAATATATTATACTGTTAAAGAACTTAGATAATTATTTAGAGAATTGACTGAATTTACATGTAAACGTACTAACTTAGTAACCGAGTAATTCTCTATTTCATAATTTTTTTAATTTGTAAAATTTTTGTCAGTTAAATAACCAGGCTGTGAAGGAATGTAATCCCTCCCTGCCTTAAAGCACGAGTTTGATCATTTAAGAAGGTAGAATTCGCTGTAATGAAAACTAAGACTTTAAAAACTAAGTTGTTCAGGATCATATTCCTGACAACATGTTTCAAGGTCATGAAAATCGGAGACGAGTACCTTTTCGTAAACAATTTCAACCATCTTTGCTTATTTTACTAATACTTTCGTGATCGAGCTTACGGGATATTCATTTGATTTTTTTCAGCAACAGGGAATATAGTAACATTGATTGTTCTAAATCACACCCTATATCCTCCGAGTGTAGTACTTATTGATGTAGATAATAGGAATGTAATTCCGAATCTACAGAATTTAACTGATTCGCCATCACAAAATCTTTCTCCAGTACCGAACGAATTCCCATCTTTGCCAGTGCAACCGGATACCTTTATTCCGACACAACCTCCAACTGTTCCGATTTTTCGACCGACTTCAACGGTTCGGCCAACTCCATCGATTCGTCCTACTCTGTCGCCGCATCCTGTTCCACATGTGTTGGATTATGAAACTCAGCAACAATGTGGAATCTCCAACAGTTCGACGGATAATTATCTAATAGCAGGTCATAAAAAAGCTATGCCCGGTCAATATCCCTGGTTGGCTGCAATTTATCTTGTATTAGTGCCTCGATACAAGTTCCGCTGCGCCGGATCGCTCGTGACGAGTTCTCATGTCATTACAGGTATGAAAACTTTTATAGGTCTTTTAGAATCTGTTCTATGAAATAAAAGACCTTATGTGCATCGTTGTTTGGCCATTCTACACAAATCCAGACGTTTTTAACACTAGAACTACCAACAGTTAGGACAAAACTATTTCTACCAAAACCAGTCAAAATGACTGGTCTTTAAAAACTACGTAATAATAGAATATTTTTATATTTATTGCTTTATAATAAAGCTACTATCTTACAAAAGGAATTCCATGTCATGGAATTACAACTGCTATACTGTATAATGATAACTATACTAATATAATTATTATTAGAATTTATAATTAATTAAATTTCGTAACAACACATCGAGAAATCTATCTAAATATTTAATAAACGATTTCGGGTTCGGTAAGCAGATTATAGGATTCTTTTCCACTTTGAGAAGTACCAGTCATAATGACTGATATTGGTATAAGTAGCTATGATACAAAATTATTTTGATTCTGAGTAAATTAAACAAAAATAAAATCCAATATATTACACCTTTAGTTATCGCTGCAAAAGTCATCACATCATTGCGCGAAAAAATGTAACATGAAGTAAGAATTTGAAAGAAAATTGTAAAACCAGTCAATTTGACTGGTGTGGTAGTTATAGTGTTGAAGTGCCCGTATTTTTAAAAATTGGTCCGTAAAGGGGATACAGTTAAGTCTTGATCTAAGAAAGACCCTCAGGTCCGTGCTGTTTACCGGTTCCCCCACTATCAACTATTTCATATTGCCCGTACCGTGCTTTGAGGTACTTCCTCCTACACTCCACAGGAGTTTGGTGGATAGGACCCAGGAGTAGGGCGAGTCGTATGTGGCTCGCGTGCCGCAACTTGTTCAGGCCTGTCTTACTTATTGTTAGTCCCGTTTCACAGTCGAGCGGACCATCCGCCGAACGCGGTCCGCGCGCGGAGCAAATTACCTACATTGTTATGGGAGCTTCAGGGAACTTATACAATTCAGCGGATGATCCATAATGTAATTTGCTCCGCGCGCGTAATGCGGACGCGGACAGTCCGTTCGACTGTGAAACGGGGCTGGGATCTCCTAAACACGCTAGCCGCAGCGTTTTGCGACTCTGGGTTAGGTTATTCTTCATCCGTCAAACTTCATCAGAAGTGATCGCTTGCGTCTGCGTCTAGACTACGAATGGCGTATAGACAGTAAAATCTCAATCTAAGCCGATTCTCAGATCTGTACTGTGGCATAGTAGATCGGGACCGGATACTATTTTTTTTGTGGCCGCGTCGACTGCGCCGAACGTAAAAAAGGACAGCATGTAAACACGGACCGCGCGACCGAGAGCCCAACAAAAAATTACGTATCGGTGAGACAATACTAATGCAATAATGAAACTTCTTTATTTTTTACATGTTTTTAATGAAATTTTATCAATATATTTGTGACATTTTTCTGCTTAAAAAGACACTAATCAAGATACGCTTTCACCAATATTTACTGTACATATGAAGCATAAATTATAATTTATTATGTATTATTACATATGCTATACATAGCATATGTATATTAACGGATATGCAAATTAACGAAGCTACAACCCGATGGAGGTTTTTAAGCGACTCATTTTAATAAAAAAAAATGTGACAAATATCTCGAGAAAGATTGTATAAGAAAAAAATTGAAAATAAAAAAGTTAGCATCGCATTGGTATTTTAAACAATACAATAAGTTTTGAATTTTTGCCGATTGTCGTGGTCGCAGTTTCATTTTGATTTTCACTCGCTATCCTCTTCTATGTCCTGAAGTAACTCCATATAATTTCAATTGTATTTAGTGGTTTAATTGACGGTATGAAGTAACTAAGTTATGCTTCACAGTAAATATGGGCCAAATTGTATCTTGTTTGGTGCCATTTTAATCAGAAAAATGTCAGAAATATATTGGTAAAATTTGATTAAAAATAAGTAAAAAGTAAAGAAGTTTCATTATTGCACTAGTATTACAATCTCACCGATACGCTTCAGCCGCGCGATCCGTGTTTATATGCTGTCTTTTTCTACGTTCGGCATTCGTCCCTGTCTAGGGATCGTGTGATCTCTCCCTGCTCAGAACCGGCGATGGGAAACAAATCGCGACTTTACTGTAGCTGAAGCTTCTCGGCCCTCGCGGAGTATGCTCCGCAGTAGAGGGGATATTCGCTTTTCGTAGATCCTACGGTTTACGTTTTCTTAGATCAAGGCTTTACAGTACATATTTTATACTCGCTTGTACTATGTATTACGTTCATATTTTCCATAAAATCGGAAAACATTCTTGGAAGAAATGAATAATAAATTGAATAGACAGAAAACGGTGTCATCTTGGCGAATGATTTATTATTTTTACTAACACGTGTTTAATATGATTTGCCTTTCAGCCGCGCACTGTTTCCGTCATGAGAACAGTACTCTGCCAATAGGCGCATTGGTGGTGTCGTTAGGACGTTATAAACTTTTCAACTTCGATGAGACAGGCTCGGTGAATCGAGATGTAGCCGGTTACACAATTCACCCTGATCATTCTTATGGCAATTGGAAGGCTAGCGCAGATGCTGATATAGCCGTAATAGTTTTACGAAGCACTGTCGAATATACTGCTGCAATTAAACCAATTTGTCTTTGGTCTGGCCCTACCTCGTTGGATCACGTTGTAAATAGACTAGGAACAGTGGTAGGATGGGGACGCGACGAATATGGAAATGTGTACGTTGAAGAACCTCGAATGATCGGAGCTCCGATCGTAAATCAGGTAAATCCGAAATTCATCTATTTTTCGCATAATATAAAAATATTAGAAAACTATATTTTTTAATCGCAGATAAACGAAGCGTTTTTTGACCGTTTCAGAGGACTATTTGTCAGTTTTATCAATATCATTCTAAATCAAGAAAATTTTTGATACTCTATTCCAGGGGTCGAATGAAACTATAAACTTTTATAGATAAAAGTTATTTTGTAAACTTGAAACTTTTAAATTATTTCTGTTTTAAGTTCTCTTTTAAGTTAACTTTGAACATAAAACTTTAATTCCGTTATAAAAGTTCAATTTTAACAGTTATTTTATACTTGGTTAATAAAAGTTTTGAAGGAACATTTATTTCTTAACAGATATTTTAAAGTAAAGTATAAAAGTTTAAACTATTTTTCACTTACTTTGCATTATTTAAGGAATTAAAAACGGGTTAAATATAGATGAGTAAGCAAGTCGTGATTTTCATGTAATTATTTCATTCTACTCATATGTACTCTTATGTACATAGTATACGTTCAGTGTACAGCAGTTAATTTTAGAATTTAGAATCACAAAGATATTTGCTTTTCGTCAAATTATGTTCACAACTTGTAAATGTAACTCTGAGCTTGTCACAGAGTTGACTGAATCAGTCCTACTGATTCATTGTTGTTCCTTGTGAACACGGAATCCCCAACATATTCCATTTCACTTGCAAATGTTTGTATACAACTAGAGTCCTATAGTGTGATTCAAGGTTTTAACCTCAAACCTATATAATACTAAATGGTAAATTTGTTGATAGTACATTTTCAAAGCAGACTGTTGCTATTACTGTCCATCTGCAACTTTTTCCCATTTTCGAGAAAGTAAAAATTGTCTATTTATGCATACAGTATATGGAGTAAAATTTTCAGTGGATTTGTAATTGTTTTTTTGGAACAGAAAAGTTAAAAGTAAAAAAATAACTGTTATATCAGCACTAATTGAAAATTTTAACAGTTTCCTTCAAGCCCTGCTCTATTGTAACAAACCAAGTTTCATGTTCTATTTGCCACAATTGAATAGAACTGCTTGCATCTTGATAAAGAGATGAAAAAGATTAAAAACATTTTTATTTAGTGCAAAATAATCGTGTCAGTAGATATTTATACATGGTTTTAATTTTGTATTCACTTTGATGATTATATTTATTCAAGGATACTTGACGAACTGGTAAAATAATCGTTTCAGTTTCGTTTATTTTGTTATTTGAGATTATAGATTCTGTTTGATTCTTATCGTATTTCATAAATGACTAATTTTCTTATAAAGGGTGTCCCAACAAAAGTAGAATATTTAAATTGCAAATAAAATACAGTTTTTTTATTTACTACCGTTTTGATTTAATCATTAAGTAAATGCCCTCCTCGGATTTGCTGGCCACTTGCTTTCTTTTGACGAAATTTTCAATCAGATTTTGGTATAATTGTGGCTGGATCTCAGGGATACAGCGTCTAATCTCCTCCTTCAAGACTTGGGTGGTCGTGGACTTGTTCACACAAACTTTTAACTCTAACCATAACAATTACAAAATATGTCGGATATACGTTGTTTTATAAAAATTACAAGACTGAATTTATTTAGATTTTTCACCATTTTTATAATAATAGTTGATTACATAAAGAAATTTATTAAATAATTTCTGATGGAAGCATCTTTATAATTTCAATAATCAAAAAATAAAAAATGTGAAACCGGTTATTTGACCGGTCGTGGTACGGTTAGTGTTAACTTAAAAAAAAAACAGAGAAACAAAACCAATGGCGCTAAGTGGGTGGACTCGTTTTCCAGGATTGCAAGGGTGCGGGATGCACCTTCTTATTCCTCGATAATACAAAGATGGGGTTTTTCAGTAGTCAAAAGCGCTAGATTTTCACAATTTCTGTTGTATCGAATAGCGATCCATTTTTAATAATGGTAGACTGTCTACCATCGAACTGTGATAATGGTTTGACTCTCAAAGCACAGCAGCAGAAATGGCGCCAAATAAAACTTTTCCGCTTTTGTTGGGGCACCCTTTATGTCAATTTTTCTATTAAATACAAAAATGGCCGCTAGAATTCAAGTTGACATCTATCCAAATGACTTACAGGAGACTTGTCTCTTTAGCAACAATGAGTTTGTATTCATAGCCTCAAACCGAACATTCTGTGCGGGTACAAGGAACGGAACTGGTCCTTGCAATGGTGACAGTGGAAGCGGCTTTATTTTGTACGAGTCCAAGGTAGATCGCTATTTCCTTCGAGGAATTGTCTCCCTATCACTTTGGGACAAAAGTAGCTTGTCCTGTGATCTCGCACAATATGTTGTGTATGTGGACGTTGCACAACACTTGGACTGGATATACCAGCAACTTTCTGCTCAAACATAGGTACTTCATGTGTAGACTGCGGATCTTTATGGATTTATTTAAAAAATTAATAATTGGAAAATTAACAAAATTGAAGATTCCAAAAATATGATTTCTCCTCTACTTAAATAGATGCAGACAATTTTCATTTTGCATAAAGATCTGCAGTCTGTTCATTTATAATTGTAAATATGCTAGTCAATTGGTTTTTGATTATAAGTTGCGTTCATTATGCAGAGTTAGGCAAAATTTAGTAAGAATATTTTAAATGATGTGGAGTTGATATAAAATAATTTTAAATAAGAAACACAGTTTTGCCAAATAGAATATTTTGAATATAATTGTTACGTGCTTATGGCTTTCCTCGTGGAGAGCCTGTAACGTTGACACGGGAACAGACGAGCGGCAACCTGTTCCCTTTGTGGGATTCGTAATATCGCAGTGGAGGACCTGAAGCATGGTGTTCATTGAGCGTAGACGCAGGTTTCAAGATAAATCTACTTTATTAATATTAAATATAACATAATTATATATACAAGGAAAAGTTAATAAAATACGAAAAGAGTTAACTCTAAATGTTCAAAATGAAAGGGGATGATTTAAAATGTTAACAAGATAAGGGGTAGACTCGACTCTTATATCATTTAATAAGTGAAAAACAAAAGGGGAGTTACAGACAGAGTTTCCAAGCAGCATTTGGTGTTGGTTATTCCAACGGACTCGAACAGGGCAGGGAAGTAGTGATTATACTGTTCCACCATGCTAGATACAAGCAAAGGTTTCCAGTCGAACCACTACTGAGAGACTTCCTAAAGCGAACTTGTGTAGGAAGCCGTATTCCAAATTCTGTATTTTTGCAGAACTTTTTATGCGAGAGTTTATGTATTTTCACTAGCAAGGATATTATCCATCATACGGGGGTTGAAGAAACCCCACAAGGTTATTTTATGCAGCGAGAAGGTAGTCAACTAAAAAATCGCCTAGGTATCTGGTGGCAGTACTAAGACTCCAGGTAAAAAGTTGTAATAACTGTAGTTGGTGGAGTGTGATGAAAGGGAAGGAGAAGCGTGGTAGCAGGCGAGAGATGACCGTGAGGCAGGAGGGTTACGGGTGCAATATCTGGTCAGAAATTGGACACGTTCCATGCTTTAAGTGCATGAGAACGTAACACAATAACCTGAAGCATAAAATAAGATATTTTTTACTGTGATATAAAAAATGTACTTAAAACATTTCTTAACAGTCAATGTAAAAGAAAAAATGCTCTTATATAATGTAAGAAACCATGCTATAATAGCACAGTAACTCTATTTTAAGTTTAATTACTAGAGTACGGATCTTTATGCATTTATGAAAAAATTGGTTAGGTGAAGTATAAAACAGTAAAAGATTAGAAAAATTTAAGAAAATTGTTAAGAAGATTGTTTTTAATGCAATGAAGTCGTTAAAGGATGAAATCAATTTTTATTTTATTCCTGCTGCCCACAATCAATGCAGAACATTTTTATTTTGCATAAAGATCTGCAGTCTATTAATTACAGTTAATCACGTGTAATAAAGTATATTGCTGCAAATTATTGTCATTTAGGCTACTCCTTTGTAGTACACAAAATCAATCTAGGTAAGCTAAGTGAAAATACTTTAAGGTAAAACCTCATTTTCAGTTCCTTTAGTATAAGATACTGTTCACGAATGAAATATTTTAATTTCAAAGTATATTCATTATACACAATTATACACACTATTCACTATTGTAAGTAATATTTTACCCAGTACTGTAACTATACAAGGCATTTGAATGTCGAATAAGTGATATGTATATTGTATGTACCGAGTCAATTTGCAGATCCATGCTTTCGTACTATTTTATTATACAAATTTTATACTATTATATGTAAGTTATAATGTAAAGTTATTTAGAATTAGTAGAGTAGAAAAGTTGTTTTTTGTCAGAATGCGAATAAATTTGTACGAGTTAATATAAAATCCAGAATTGCAGCTGTATGTAAAAAGTAAAAGTTCTAAGACATCAAAAATATGCTCCTTAAATCTTTTATGACAGGCTCAAATAATATAATATAATACATATGCATATTATGGATTCAATATCCTACATATCCGTAGTTGTTATTGTACATTCCCAGTAAGCACTCTGCTCTTGATGTGCTATGAATTTGCAACCAAAACTTGTCTACGCCAGCTTTCCCACGCGGTCAGGAAGCTACCCAGACAACCAAAAATTTCATTTCTGCCGAGCATCTGTAAGCGCAGATGTGACCTGTTCTGCCGGCAGTCTGCCCCCGAACCTGCCTTTAGCATGCTTTGGCAGCACGGTCGCACTGATGTAGCGATGTAGGTCGCACTAAAATTTTGTCCATTTTACTGAAAAATTCGAAATACCGATTTTTGAATGCAGAATTTTATTTTGTGAACATGCAAATTTTACTTATTCTCATATTTATATTATTTTTCTTAGACTGCGGATCTTTATGCGAAATATAAATTGTCGGCATCGCTTGCAAGAGATGGAAACTATAAAAATTGCATTGGCATACCATTTTCTTTACAGTTCAATTTCAATTCATTACATTTTGAAATTTATTGTAATGTGTTCATGGAAAAAAGTGTCGTTTGACGGAAAAGAAAATTTATATTTTTTGTACGACAACTATACACTTAATTTAATGTTTAAATATTAATAATTTAAAATTTAGACTAGTCTATAATGTAATAGAAAGATTTAAATTTATATATAAATTAAATAAATTGTATATTAATTTTAAATTTATACCAGAAGGGATAATAAATGAATGAAACAGGAAATAATGAATATTACATTTTTTCATTTATTTAAATTATTTTTCTTTATTGTTCGACTTCTAACTTCTTACAAACGTTCAAATTGTAATGTTAAATATCCGAATATTTGAGTAAATCGATTTAATCAAAGATCTTTGATTCCGCCAAAGGCAGGTTCGGAGGCAGGCTGCCGGCAGAACAAGTCACGTCTGCGCCTACAGGCGCAGAGCCAGAAATTGAGCTAATCCTGCCTTGAGCTGGTCGAAGCGTAGCTTCGCCCGTATTCTGCTCAATATCTGCCTTCGGCGGGATCTGCTTCAATCTGCCTGTGGCAGGCGTGGTTGTCAGGGTACTCCGTCTTTCCTCTCAGCGCGGCACGGCGGCGGGGGCGCCCTCAGAGCCCACCGGAGGTGGGACTCGTGCCTACAACTGTCACTGCTGCCCAACCACTGATATATATACTATGATATACTACTAGCTATACATACTACGGCTGTACATAGTAGTGGGAAGAGGTTCAATGGTGGGGGACCTTGCAGTTCTCGGAGGGGAATAGGTTGGAACTCTCTGGTTTATGTTATCAAAGACACTACATGTGTAATCATGATACCACGGCCTACTCTAGTAGTAGTAGTAGTAGAGTAGGCTGTGATGATACTTGTATGTTATTATAGGAATAAAAGTAATATGACTTATATTTTTTAAGCGTGAATACTTTCGTGATTCACTATAAGTTCATTGCTATCCGCGGACGCGAAAATCAACAGCGCGATTCGACTTTTCGCGCGCTCTCCTCGCATCGCTGCCCCAAAAAACTATTTTCGAAAAGCTTCTAGAATCTTGTCGCTCCGCGTTTTGTTTTCCTTTTCCTCCTCGATTTTCTATACATGCTACACTATTACAGGGAGTATACGCATACGAGATGGATACGAGTGCTCGCGGCAGAGAGTATACAGTGCTGAGATATGCTCGAGATTTCTCGTGCATGCGCGTCCGAAACAGTAAACAGCCAATGGTTAGGCTGTGACATCACACACATCAACCAATAAGACGGCTTACTGCCACGAGATAACTTTTGATGCACGAAGAGTATCTAAATCTAATATAGCTATCTACCTGCTTATGTGTTCAAATATGTGCGTTATGAACAAGTTTTGTAGTAAAGTATCTTTACGATTCGTGGTATAACTTCATATATTCCAATATATGCGTTTGTACAATTTTGTACTTTGAACTTGCACAAATGATGCTGTCTCACTGGAATAATTAAATAATAAAGTCAAGTCATACAATACATTGGAAGAGCAGTACTATATAGAATGTGCCGAATTATATTTCTTTTCTAGTTGCCGGTATACATACGATTAATACGATACAGGATACGTTTAGTGAATTTAAACTTTCAATTCCTTCTAAAAAGCAAAAAGATTTACTTTTTATACAGAAGTGAAGAAGAAATATTTTCTAAATAATATTAAACAATCTAAATAGTCCTTACTCTGTGCTCCTATTTAGTTACTATGTTTTTGACGACAAATAACTGTAAACATAGTATATGACAAAATTTCTGCGTCAACGGTATATTGATGTATTTAGTTTAATTGTAGGTCTGCAACATTCCTTTCTTAATATACGTGTGTATCTCGCTTCAGTAATGAGAAAGTAATTGCGAACGAAACCGGTTCTTATGCATATGTATGTTACTTAGACAATTTTGTTTATAGCATCATGAACAATTTACAAAATAGCAATTTAATTGCTGCTGCCATTGGTCTAACTGTTGGTGTTGTCAGTGCAGCTAGTATATTTATTTATCATAAAATTTTCGAACATCAATACCATTCAAATATGAAAGTTGCAGAAGCAAGAATTGCTGAATTGCAAGATGAATTAGAGTACATAAGGTAGTATAATATATTTTCAAAACGTGATTTCGTCTTATTTGAGATTTCTAAGTATATAACAATTATATAGATTAAATACTCATATTATCTATTCTATTTCAGACGCAGCCAACAAAAGAAGAAACAAAAAACTTCACAAAGATTTACTTCTAACGATAGTACATATACCGCAACGGATAATGAAACTGACATTGATGTCTTTTCAACAGCAGATACAGATATTGGTGCTGATGAATTTTATGACTGTTCTGACAGTGAAAGTACTGCAGCTGAAAATGATATAAGGTTGGTTTCAAAATCTAAATAAAGATAATATGAATGTGTTATACTCTTTTAAATAACACATGAGAGTTTTCAATTTATTTTAGTAAACATATGAATCAGCTTTCTCAAGAAACATCTTAAAGAACATTCTACTTACACCATTTAATTTGTAATTTAAACAAAATTGTCAGTGTAGTCATTCGGAAAGTTAGAATTTAATAATTTTGGCAAGTAAAATTATTTGAGAAATGTAGAAGGAAGAGATTATATATTCAGTAATACAGGCTCTCAAAGGACCTGAACCAATTGGATTTAATACTTAAGGAGATCGACAAGGATGCAAGCGAAGATTTCAATACCCAGACATACTATAGGTTACAAACATTGGTAAAATCTCATTATGATAATGTAAATGTAGTATGGAGGTTCGCGAGAACGTGTTATAACTATGCAGAAGCTACGGCCAATTCTGATATGCGAAAGAAAATAATTCACGAAGGTATGCTTGAAATACTGATTTCTTTGAAACTATCACGAAAGAAACTAATACGTTATTATTCAAGGAATTGAGCAATGCGAAAAAATTCTTGACATTGAAAATGCTGATTTGTACAAGTGGTACGCTATACTAATAGGATTAAACGGTGATTATTTACCAACAGCAGATAAGATAAAAAATGGTGTCCGTTTTAAAACTTATGTATTAAAGGCATTAGAAATGCAGCCAGATGATAAAGATTTACATTATCTCCTTGGCAGATTTAAGTTTGAAATAGCAAATTTAAGTTGGATAGAAAAAAAGGTTTATCTTAAGAATTAATACAATAAATAATTCTAATATCAAGATAAAATTTTGTTTTGTAAACTGATCAATATTCTCTTGAAATTTTTATAGGTAGCAGCAACGTTATTTTCTGAAATTCCAAGTGCAACTCATATCGAAGCGCTTGCTTGTTTCGAGATGGCAGCAAGATATGGAAATAATACTCTGCAGATTCGACTATTCATTAGCAAGTGTCATATTGCTTTAAAGCAGTATTCATGTGCAGTTAACTATCTTGATGAAATCTTGAAAGAATCTGTATTAACAACACCGGATGAAAAAGTACATGCCGAAGCGAAGAAACTTCTTAATAAATATATAGGATATCGTTCATAGCAGGAAATATATTTGTACATCTGAGTCGTATTTAGTACATTTTTTTCAAAAATTAGATTACTTATATGTATAATATATATTTATACATATATTATGAATAACAGTAAACAAGTAAAAAAGATAATCAGTCTAGGATTTAACTTTGCTTCCTCAAGAAATTTCTAATCGTTTGGATTAGGTAGGACCAGTACTCATTGCTGCTCGGAGATCAGTCTCCCATAATTTATAGTAACAGCATCTCGATTTATTTAAAAGGACATTTTTCCGACCGTTATAGCAAAATAGTTTTAGTTAATTTAATTGACTTTTCCTCCACATATACTATTCTAAATAAAATATAAACATACATATAAATAAAATATTTGGCTCATAGATTAATACAAACAGCTATGTTAAATAGTTTATAACAAATAATTACATACTATGAAATACAGGTACTAAAGAAATATATTATGTGATCTAATAGATATTATGATTTTATCTTGCTTAAGATTTTCTAGAACACTATGTCCTGTAAAGATCTGCATGAAAAGGTATTCTGTAGCAGTACAAAATTTTGTGAATAATTCAGATTATATACCTTTTTTAATACATTTTTGATACATGATATTTTGTATACGTATGTATGTATGTATGTATGTATATCAGTCGAGGCTACCAGGTTTAATTACTTTTTTTAAATTATACAACCTATTTACTGTTAACATTCATTATTTACACTTACCGAGTCATACGATGTGTAATGATATTTTGTGTAATTACATTTTAATTAATTTTTAAGTTTCAGTAATTCGAATTATAAATATTTCACTTCTGTTAATATGCCTTCCATACATTCGATAAAGTTGTATATTATTGGTACTTGTACAATACATATAGTCGTCTGTATATTCATTAACGACATGTATGCATTACCTGTTAACAATTAATCTACATTACTCAAGGTTTCTAAGGTTACTATACAAATGAAACTGCCAATAGTTATAATTTAAATTAATTAAAAAATTTGTTGTTTATATATATGAATATATACATTTTTCAAACATGTTACAATCATTGTATTATTTCGACTTTCAAACGTTATATATTACGAAAGAATTACATTATCTAATTATTGTTACTAAAATTGTTACGTAAAACTATTCAACATCGTATAAATGAACGATGTTATAAAAAATATTAATTATTGACGTTTTTATTAATAAATAATAATTCGTAATTTTTCAAGCAAAATGTTGAAGGTAATTGTAGTAAATTTTTAAATAAAAGTAAAGTAAAATAACATGTTATGGAATGTTATAAATTTTCTCTCTGCTTTAACAGATCAATAATGGTCCTCACAGCATCCCAGAACTCAATGTCTACTGGGTGGAAAATGGGGTAGAAGGGGTGAAGCACATAGAAGCCCTTCTAGTCAGATGCAAGGGAAGCCAGAGAAAATATTTAGAAAGAGGTAGTTAATGCTGAAGGCTTGTAATAACTAGTTCATTTATAACACATACATGATAAGGTAACTCTTCTATTCAATACATCATTCATTTGTTATTAAAGACAGGCACAGTTTTTCTTTTTATCTCACTATAATTAAGTATTAGACTATAGTAAATCTAAATATATTTATATAAAGTTGTCAATTAGATTTGAACTACACAAGTTTATCATTCTAAATATTGATATTTACTGATACTTATTACAAGTAATATTAATCAAGTATTGTTGTAATTGTTTCGTAAAAATGTATTAACAATAAACAAATACTTTACTAACAAAAATGTACATATCAACAATTACAGAGTATTCAATAAGTAGACAGCGGATCTTTATGCAAAATAAAAATGTTCTATCTGATATGAATTGCAACAAACTGGAGTGAAATGGAAATTTATTTTCATTCGTAATATGTTTAGTGGGTTGAAGATAATATAACAGTAGTACGTCTTACATTCTTCTAATGTGTATACTATTTTAAATTACAGCTACTCATTTTTGTCATAAATGCATAAAATCCGCTGTTTATTAATAAGACAAGGTTTCCTGATCTTTCTATGTAAATATAATAATATGAACATATTATACATTTCATTGTTTTTTTTTTAGATATCTTGAACATATTTTGTGATGCGTGGACTTTTACGTGGTACTTTGTACTGTGCACTGTGGTATGGCAGTGTAGTGGCTGGTTTTCTATTTATTGCTTGTCCTATGATACCGTTATTACTGTTTAGCCCTTTAAAATTTCGCAAATGTAACGATTTCTTATTTTCTTGTTGGGAACTATATTCTACAGTAAGTAAAGTGGATTTCATTCCTTTTCATTCCTTTGATTTGTAATAATTAGACAGCGGATATTTATGCAAAATAAAGATTTTGTACCAGAATTGCAACAAACCGTAGTGACATAGACATTTATTTTCTTTCTTAAAAAGTTCTTCTAATATTTTTACTGTTTTAAATCACACCTACTCATCTTTCTCAAAATGCATAAAATTTGCTGTCTGGTAATAATACATTATACTTTTTCTTTAAACTGTAATTACTGCACATTCTAAATGTTTTAGGCTCTTTTAAATGCTTTTGGTGTAAAGATTTTGGTATCTGGAGATCATATATCTCCAGACGAATCAGCTATACTTGTGATGAATCACAGGACTAGAGTAGATTGGAACTTTTTATGGGCAGCGATGTATCAAGCGTGCTTGCCCAGTATAGCATCTCACAGATTAAAATTTGTTTTGAAGGATCCCATACGACACATTCCAGGGCCAGGTAATACATACATATATATGTTATCATTAATAGATATATCAAAAGTGAAGCTCATTAATTAAAATAAAAAATTATATTATAACAATACATGAGTTTATGTTATATTTTTTATTGTATATAGAATTTTAAAAAACAAGTTTCTTATCAACTGCTGTTATCGAAGTTATTTTTAAATTTCATTGTAAAATAATCACGTTGATATATATTCTATGTTTTGTAATGAAAGAGCATTAAACCTACAGAATAATATTTTCAAAGAAATATTGTATAACAGGATGGATAATGCAAATGAATGGTTTCCTTTATATAACACGACGATGGGAAGAAGATCAAAGTCGATTGTCGCATACTCTTGATTATTTAGTAGCATTAGATAGACGTTCCCAATTATTAATATTTCCAGAAGGTACAGATTTAACGAAAAGTAGCAAAGAGAAGTCAGACAGATATGCTGTGAAGCATGATTTGCCACAATATTCTTTTACTCTCCATCCGAAAACAACAGGATTCAGTTATTTGGTCCATCATCTTCAACAAGCGAACTATCTTGATGCTGTTTATGATTTAACGATTGGATATCCCGACTATGTACCACAGTCAGAACTAGACTTAATTAAAGGCAAATTGCCACAAGAAGTACATTTTCATATTAAAAGGATACCATTGACTGATATGCCAACAGATGACGTAACATTAAGACAATGGTTAGAACGAAGATGGTACAAAAAAGAAGAAGTTTTAGAACAATTTTATGAAAAAAAAAGCTTTTCAACTGAAATTTGGCCCTTTACAAACATATATCCTCTACAAGTTGCATTATGCTTTTGGAGTATTTTAACAGGTAAGCTTTCAACTTTTATTCAGTTTTGCTAATAATTGTATTTAAAAATAATATTCATTTCAGGTGCTACAGCACTGTTGCTTATTATTTCCCCCTTATTTCAATTGTGGGCATTCACTCTTTCAACTTTCTTTGTTGTACTATCATTTGTTAGTACTGGATTTAACCAACTTGAAATGGCATGGTATTGGCGATGGAGAGCTTACTTTTTAAATCAAAAGCACAGTTAATATGATTTCATATTATGCTGTTTAGTGTGAGTAAATGAAAATACAACTTTCAAATTTTTATTTGTTTCATATCATTATTAGACAGCGGATTCTATGCATTTATAACCAAAATGATTAGGTGTAATTCGACACAGTAAAAACGTTAGTAGAATTTATAAACACTGTTATATTGGGTTGGGGAAAAAGTTTCTTCGTATTTTAATGCAGAAATGAATCAAGCATTTTCTATATTTTAAATGAAGTTTTTTTAAATCAAGTATGTGCCGTTTTGATCGACCACCTTTTACAATTTTTGAGGTAAACCCATAATCCTGTCACTGTAGAACTTCTGTGATTTCTGGGTGAAAAACTGCGACACATAATTTTCACAGGCCTCTTTTAAAGTCAACTTCACACAAGAGAGTTCTGTAGCATAGAGTTATGACATGATAACACCATCTATCGAGAGAATACGAAGAAACTTTTTCCCCAACCTATTATTATTATATTTAGAAAGAAAATAAGTTTCTATTTCACTCCAGTTGGTTGCAAATCAGGTAGAACATTTTTATTTTGCATAAAAATCCGCTGTCTAATCATTATAAATGTATGTATAGTACGTTCATAAAATATTAATGTAATTATGAAATTGAAGCATATAAAATTGGAAATTTTCATTGAAAACCTACGAGCAATTAACTTTGGATAAGTACGTCTAGAAGTGTTACGTGAACATATATTACATTACAGTAACATGTGGGAACATTTATTTTATGAACAGTATTACTAGATGTAGTAAAAATGATGTAAGAGTTTCAATAATTTGGGTTGGCGAAAAACAGTATATTATATAATAACACAAATTACAAATAGGTATTGTAAAATCATTTAAGAAAAAGAAATTGTTTTTAACATGGACTGAACTATACTGTGTAACATCGTAACGTTAGCTTGAAATTAGTAGTGACAACTTTATAGGACTTAAGATTAACGTCGCAGTGGAATAAAAATTTTACATTTATAAATTTGATTCGAACAAGAACTACAGATACTTGTTTATATCCTAATTCTATTTTCTGTTTACACATTGCTACTATTAACTATGATCTCTCTGACAATATAAATTTATAGTAACCATTTTATATCTTAAGTATAAAAAAAGAATTTAAATTCATCAATTTTATAAAATGAAATATGTTCATTGAAGTTTTATAAACTAGTATCTCTTGCAGAGATTTGGCGTTAGAGCGAGATTGGTATGGATTTACTGTATGCAAATAATATAAAAATATTATTGCATAAAACATAGGTTGTACTGAAGTACAGGATGTGGGATGTGATTTACATACAATCGAGTCAATCCTAATAGAAATAATCATTTTTAAAATAATGTTTTAACCCCTATGTCTAAAATGCAATCTAGTGATTCGTAGTAGAGCTAAAATTTTATTGATCAAAATATCAGTTCTGAAAGTATTGTTTCATAACTTGGGAATAACTTGTATATAAACTTATATTTACAAGACTGGTTTTTAAATTTACAAAAAAATGTATACTTTTATCGACAACTGTATCGATTCAAATTCAATAATATATAATATATGTAATAGCATTATAATGACTAAACTGTGGATGTTTATTATAATTGGACAGTGGACAGTATTATCTATATCAGTATAATCTATTATCTTTATAATATATTATCTTTCAGTATAATCTATAATTGGATATGTTTAAATTATATTTGAATTATATTATATTAATTGAAGTGGTCAATACTTATTTTGATCTTTTTAGAATTACAGCGTCGCTGCAATTGACACAGTACCTCATTATCCTATATTTCCAAGTACAAATATGTTGTATATATGCCATAATAAAATCACTAAGGTTTGAAGAAAGTAAACATTTGAGCAATGGTAACCAACATTTAGTTGTTGTTTGAAAAACAATCAGTTATATAACTAATTTTTTAAATAATTATTACCAATTTAAATAGTCCTAATTTATTCAGAATGCAATTATATTAATCAGGCTGATTAAACGAATCAACATTTGAAACACAGTTTTACGATATTGTTAATGTAAAGAATTATTATTACCTTAATAACGAAAATATGAAAAATAAGGAAAGAAATTAAACGAAGAACATAAGTGTCAGATATTTGATTTTGATATACTAGCAGGAGTTCTATTTTCCTATAGCTGTAATGGTGTTTTGTAAATGCATAAGTAAAAGTGAATTCATGTGCCAAAGAAACATATGTATACTGTATACGTAGTGTATATGCTCATATACTTTATTCCAAGGTATGTACATATGGCGACACTGTCTAATATGTATAATTGTGACTCAACAGATCCGAAGTATTCACAGTTACAGAGAGAATACTGTAATTTAATGGTTTTATTTACACCCTGAAAGTGTAGATTGACAAATGTAAATATAAATATTATGATTAGATTAGGAAAATGTTATCATTATAGTACCATATTTTTATCAAATAATTCCACACATAGAATTCATACTATTCAGTAATTTCTGAAGATACAATGCAATATACATTAATTTTAATATGCGAGAAAGTTGCAAATTGAAAAATTATACAAATTTTTTTATTTTTACAAGATTATATATATTTTTGTATTTTTTGTTATTTTTGTGTATGTATCTTATAAAATAAACGAGCATTAAAATTTGTTATATATCATTCAACTTTTTCGTAACTATAGTTATTAAGTATATATACTTATAATTTGTGTCTTGTTCTATAAATAAATGTTACACGTATACATAGTATATGTATATTATAATTAAGTCAGATAAAATTGTATGTGTTATATATATATACATAAATGTGAATTAATTTTCATATAATAACAATATATGTATTGTATATGTACAAACTCCTTATTATATTGTTCATAAATATATTGTAAAATGTAAAGTTTATTTGGTAATTGTGCATAAAAGGTTGCACTTCACCGATTTCAATGATTTTTTAATATGTCGTCAGGGGCGTTTATTAATATATATATATATTTGGATATGTACAAATTGTTTCAGGGAAGAAAATTGTCATTACAATCACATATAAATGTAAGAAAACTTCAAAAAGTTCTTATTTATTTGAAAAAATTGTGTCATTTATTTACTTTATAAACAAATAATTACAATTTCTTGTTATTTAATTAGGAATTATGTTTTCCTGTAAAATGGATTTATTGGACTTGATATAGGGCTTGCTTTTAATACTCCTACTAATGGTTTTTTGTTTGCATCATATGGAATCAATGGACTTCTTTGAACTTGACGAATATATTCAAATTTATGGTGAGCAGTATTACGTTGAAGAACGATTTTTACTCGTTTTTTCGTATTCGAAACACTATTTACTTTACTTTGTTCTGGTACTTTATGTCCTATTTCCTGCAACAAATATGTATATACTGTCAAGAGAGTTGTACTTAAATACCTAATATTTGTGTACTCTTTTTCTCTTAACCCTTGTGTAGCCATGCTATATTTCTTTCAACAACTTGTTAATGTTTCTCCAAAAATATTATAAAATTTCTCTGAATGTCCATTCTTTGCTCGTTAGTATATTCATTTATAGTCTTAAAATAAGGTCAACGATCATTGCCTCACTGAAACGACCAGTTCTCATACGATCAACGAAGTTAAACAGCCTTGGACGCGACCGGTACTTATAGATGGATGACCGCCCGAGTATACACCGGGGCGACCTCCTGGGTACACGCCGCGTTGTTGTTGGAAAAAGGTGGTTTGGAACCCACCGTAATAAATAGTAGGTCCCGCTAAAAATTAGGCTAAAATGGGCTGAAATTAGGCGATGGTGAGAATGGATAGAGAAGGGGAGAGTGATAAATGGATTTGAAACCCTGAGGGGACCAAATAACATAACTTACTTACTTTACTAGTCTTTAAATGAGAATTTGTGCAAATATATGAAATACAAAAAGTTTTAAATAATCTATATTTAAATTTAAATATTAAATTTACATTTAGTTGACTATATAAGGGTTAAGAATGAAAAAAAATATAAATATTACAAACATACATTCTTTTGATTTTCCATCTTTTTGAATACCGGCAACATCCATGCTGATGGTTGTTTAGGCGTGCTCTTCTTATGAGGATTGTCACTCAGAATTGATTTTTTTATCACTTTTGATTCTACACTGTTATCGATTAAAGTTGTAGGTGTATATACAATTTTATTATCTGAAACATCATTCCATTGGTTACAAACTTTGATTTTCATTTTCTTTTCAACCAGTGTAGTATTGGCAACCGCAGTCTTGCTCTTTTGGGGCTTCAACTTTTCAAATCCATTAATACTCTTAACTGCATGAAATGAATCTTTTTTTAATTTACGATTATTATCTTTTATATCTACTTTACAATTGGTTTGAGTTTTTTGTGCTTCACTATAGGTTGTTGTTGTTTCAAACTTCATTTTCTTCTTTTTGTTTCCAGTAGTATCTGTTTGTGTTATGCTATTTTCATTATTATCATCCTCTGACTCTTCTCCGCTAAATGTACTCTTTTCATCCTCTATCAATTGCTTATTTTTTCCCCTTTTACGTTTTTTCGAGGATTCATCAGAATATAATTCCTTTTCGAAATTCAGTAGACGTTTTGCAGCTAATTTTACGTCCATATCCTTCTTTCGTACATTTGGAATATTTATCTCCTTAACACCAAGGGGCATTCTACCTTCTGACAGTTGTATAAATCTACAAATGCAATTTATTGAAACGTGTTGGTTTTTGCATGTGCCTAGAAGTTATACCGTTTTAAATTGATGGTTACTTACTCCTTAATAAGTCGGTGTAATTGTCTACGTGATTTTGCTGTAGATGAAGGGTGATGCTTATATTGTGTTAACAGTGTTACAATCTGTTTAGGATTAAAAGGTATTTGTGGTAATTCAACATCTACTCTCCCAGCTCTTGGGTCTAATACCTTTCCTATATTACTTTCAGGAATTTCTTTTGTTTTAGCTATATCGTTGTATTCTGATTCTTCGTCAGATACTTCAATTTTCTCTATGGCATCTATGGAACGACTAGGAAAGCCAGCCTACACATACGCAATGAATATTACTATCTTAATAAACATTATACATCTCCGATCTATTAACTAACAATCCTTAATTAAAATTTCTATACTACATATTAATTTATTAATGTATAACTTAACATGATGCAAGTACAGTAAATTCCCAATCTGCGCAGATTCTCGGTTCTGTGCTGTGACATAGATCAGGACCAGATACTATTTTTTTGTGGCCACATCGACCGTTCCGAACGTAGAAAAGAACAGCATGTAAACACGGATCGCGCTGTCCTTCCTTGCGCCCGAAACTTTTATCATCAATTAAACCACTAAATACAGTTGAAATTATATCGCGTGTAGTGTCATTTTAATAAAAAAAATGCCACAAATAAGTTAACGAGAGTTCCATAAAAAAATTATGAAAAATGAAGAAGTTTTATAATTGGATTAGTAGTGGTTCACACCGATATACTCGACCCAGTATCGGATTACGCGGAATGTTTACACTGCTCGGCTACCGAGACTGCTCGAGCTTCTCGGCCCCTCGCGGAGTATTCCCCCCAGTGGAAGGGGTAGGCAAACTAACTTGAAACGGTCATCTCCATCGCGCTTACTTAGATTGGAGCTTCACTGTACCGGTTTATACTTATGCAATGTTATACATTATAATATAAGTAAAACATTTTTGAAGAATTATCTTGTTTTATTTCCATAGTCGTGTTACTAATTTGTTATTTGGCTCTTACGACTTGCAATTAATAGAAACAATTTTTATTTCATTTAACCAAATATAAATTAGATACCACTTAGGAACGTTTTCCTTTCTTTAATAAATTTAGTATATTGAATTTTAAATTCAATTTTGAAATCATAATTTCAAATTGCGGATACTCATTTTTTTAATAAATGCATAAAATTCGCAGTCTGGTTATAAAAATTGGATGCAAATAATTAAAAAGAAAAAGATATGTGCCATCTTCATCGTCTTATCTAAAGATGAATAATCTATGTAAACATAATCCACCTTCAAAATAATTTGAGTGAAAATCTTCATGTAACTGGACAAATGATTGAAATTACGTGAAACCAAAATACATTGAACAGCTACAGAAAATTTGACACTAACTTTGTGTGTGCATTTCACTGGTTAAACAAAATGCTCTTGTCACTTGAAACTACTTTGAAATATGAAATATTACTCAACTAGTAAATGCAATATGTGCAAGTGAAGAGTTGGCTGTATCTAACGCTGTTTACATATAGCAATAACTTTCTAGTATTTTGGTATTTTTCTTTAAATTATTTTAGAAATAAGTGTCTGGAAGAATTATTACCCTTTTTTATGTTTTCTCTGAATAGATGATCATAACACATTTTAGTTTCGCATTTGAATACTAATTGAAAAACCTTTAATACTCACAGCTCTCCAAGCTTGAAATTTTTCCATATAATCCATTCCAACATCTGATTGGAAGATTAAACATCTAAAAATATGTCTCATAACGTGCCTAATTTGTCGTTCATCATCCATTATTATAAAGTAGGAAACAAATGGTTGAACAAGTTCTGTAACTACATCTTCAGGTATGTCTCCGCCACTAATCTATAATGATAAATGATTTAGGGCATAATTTAAGGCCTTTCATCATAAATATCAATTTTTAAACATGATGTTACCTTTGATAATTCTTCTAAAAATATTTCTGTTATATGCATATTAAATCCAAGACATATTTTTGGATCAACAAACAACTTTTCAAATACTTCAGTGAAGCCTTTAACCCATTTTATGTCCCACGATCTTTCTTTGCATTTTACAAAAGTTTGACGAATCATTCTTCTTACTAGCTATAAAGAAATATACACAAATAAACAATCTTATTACATAGTCAGACAACTTGAAGAACAAAAATATATTATTCAGTTTACCATAGAAAATTTGTCGATTCTATACTGATCTATACCGAACCACTCTGTACCTAATGTTCTTAAAGCACACATAGTATAAAGCAATACTAAATCTTTAATATCAAAACAATGTACAATTTTACTAAGAGATTCTGCTAACTCTTCCTGGACTAAAGGTTTATCGGACATCCACATGCAATAGAATAATCCTTTCCATAAACGTGTGAAATCTGCCTCTGTAAAGGCTAATAACAAAACATATTTTATTTTCTATTCCTGCATATAATTATTATTTTTCATTATTATTATACTATCAATTTTATATATTTATATTGTATACTAGTAAAAAATAGGTAAAAGTATATAAAGTATGTAAAATATAATGTTTTTGCTGAACCCCTTGCCATACTGTCCAAACTGTGTTGTTATTGAAATGCTGTTTTTGCAATTTCAAAAACCCAACAATATTCTTACATTCACTTAAAATTGCAATTAAACTTCATATAAATGCAAATTTATATGAATATCTGAAGATTATTTATCATAGAATAATTTGCTTACGTTGTGATTTCAGAAATACAAAAATATAAAATTTTAATGAATGCAATTCAAATTACCAAATGTACTTTTCGACCGAACTGTCAACCATTTCCTTAAATTTTTGAGTACTTTATCTCGAACTCTTTTATCGTTACTTGACAACGATCGAGCAAATTTGATTTCTTGAGCTATTACAAGTGCTTTCCCATTTTTAATGTTTTCTACCTTTGGTTTTTCTTGTCGTTTCTTACTATCCAATATGCATTTCGTAGACATTTTTAGCGGTGCACGTGTGCGCCGTTGCGTTTTTTTAACTGCCATTCGTAAAAGTAACACCAAAGAGTAATACAGTATCTCAAATGTTTGATGTTCTTTGTTGTTTTATCTGAAATTGTTCACTTCCCATATATATTTCTTTTGTGCATATACACGTTTAAATAATGCACATTTATAAATTCTATTTCACTCTTTCAATAAAATACAACAAAACACAAACCTAGGTTACGACGATTTTTACATCATGGTCTACGCCTTAAACTTAGAGCATATCAGAGAGTATGAGTATAACCTGGTATAACTTACTCTCCGACCTTAGACCATGTTGGATCATGTATACTTATAGAGTCGGTATAGGTTAGGCAGAAAGGATACTATATATATATATATATATATCAGTGGATGCAGTGCATCGGTCGGTCGGTGGCGGCGCTGGCATTGAGTTCTACGTTCAATTCGGGACAAAAAGCTGTGCAGCTGGTTTATGGAAATACCGCATCCATATTATATCAGAATTATATATATATCAGTGGAGCTGACAAGTTGGTCCCCGGGTGGGCACGGAGGCAAGAGGGGTCGATCGTTCTGCATAGTACTAATAGTGTGCGTGTGTTACCGCTTCGACCAATAGAAGGCGCGCTCCTTCCAAGCTAACCAATCGGGCACGCATTCTTGCCTACGTCACCGCATTCCTGCCAAGGACCTTCTTGTGAGCGCTAAACGATACATATATATAGCACTTTGCCCACATCCGTCATCTGGTAGACAAAGTAATCTTGGAACACGGCATGTTATATGAAGCCTATATATAGGCCTATAAGTAAATAGTTTGTAATATGTTTTCGATGTAAGTTACAATAATTTATTTGTAACATATTTGTTTGTAATTTATCTATCATAAACATTTTTGTAATACATCCGTAATGAATATTCATAAAATATATTTTTTTTCTACAGTTATAATTCTTCTTTTTTAACTTTCTGTTATTGTAACATTGTAAAATTAATGTAAATACTTCGAAAACTAATATTCATAAATACTACATTATGTATTAACACAAATAGATTTGTATTTATTAGATATTGACACGAAATACGAATATATTAAATTTAGTTGATTTAAATTTCCCACGTGCCTATACAGCCAATTTGAAGGTACAGACGAACAACCGACATCAAAGGTACCGCCCGGAGTGTCGCCTCTTGTAGTATTCCTACTCTTTGACAAAGTTGGAGAAGATGCTGCCACCATACGATACGACAGTATACTTGAGGTGTGTACTTTATGTCACCAGAGAGGAAATTTTCTCTCTGATATCGCTATTCGTCGCTTTTTAAACGCTCAGAGTGCACATATCGATTCAAGCGTGATAAAATAACCGTCAATTTTGTACAAGCGTTCTGTCATTTACGTTTTATTTGTATATAATAATCGTTTACAAATAATCAACATGGAATCCGCTATTGTGCATTTGGAACAAAGTGTAAATAAGCCGTAATAACTTTTAATTCTAAATTTTATTTATGATTTATGCATTTGATCAGGTTTTGCATTTAAACGGTTTACAAATACTAAATGATCAAGTGTCACTTTACTGCGAATAGTTGTAAATATTATTGTAATTTTTCCAATTAAATAGGTTAAACAAGCTGATGGAAAATTGGATATGATCGCATGGCAAATTGACACTTTTGAGAAGCAGTTTGAAAACTCGGATAGTGAGGTATGTTTTGTTTAAACTAATGTCTACATTGCGAATTGCAGGATGTACTAGAATATGTATAAGTGTTATTATAGAAATTAACCACAAAGAGAATAAATGTTATTTGACTACAAATGTCAGTTTTATGTTTTAGCAATTTGAATTTGAATTTAAATCGGGTTAGCATAATGCAAAGTATAATATTTAAAAATTTTATAGACAGAAAAATCGTAAGCAGGTTTAGGTTTGGGGATCAAATTTAATCCAGCATTTTCAAGTAAAGTTTTTTTTTCTATATGTATAGGGTAATTCATATACCTAACTCAAACTTACAAAAGGTTTTTTCTAATATCTTCGAAACTAAAGCTGATCACTAACTATTTCAAAGGAAAAAGTTATTCAAAATGTTAAGTTTTATAACATATTTCAAGGTCATCGAAATCTGTGAGGACCCACATCATTGGCAATTTTACCTTAGATTTTTTCAATTATTGTAACTAACTACTTATAAACTGAAACTAAATTAAAACTAAATAATTTTTTATATTAGAAAACTTTTAAGTAGATATCATGAATCAATAAAACTGCAGGGTGTTCATTTATAGGTTTGATCAGTACTATTAATCATCTCAGAATCATAGTTATTTAGTAATACCATAAAGTAGTGGATTATATATTTTGAATCTACTTTCCATTTCAACTTTCCATTTTTCTCATGCTTAATAAGTCAGCATTACTTATAATCGCTCATAATATAATATAAGAGATTATAATTTGAATTTCAGATCAACATTTACATTTTGTCTTTAAGTTGCTGTTTAATTTGTGTGCTTTTAACAGATCTCTGTGCTTCGTCTATTAAGGTCTGTTCATCAAGTTACAAAAGATTATGAGAATCTTCACCGAGAAATATTGGAGGTGCAACAATTACAAAAACAACTTTCAGATTCGCTTAAAACGCAGTTGTCTCAAGTTGTTGGACATTTTAATTTGTTACGTAACAAGATTGTGGAGCAACACAAAAATCCGCAGCTAAAATAAGATTAAAATATTTAGCGAATCTTTCTTTTATTTTATTAATTTTCATATACTATAAGTATATAGTTACTGTATTTTCATAAACTGCCTTTAAATTCTTTAAAATCTAATTTATTGGTTGAAAAAAATTTCGAATATTAATAATTTATGCAATAGCATATACTTATTGTTTATACAGTTATGTGAAACATTGATAAAAAAATGTGTATAAAATTAATGAAGGAGAAAGTTACATTTTTTTCCATAATTTTTAAGTTTACATCTACATATAACATGTACACATGGTTAGCATATTGTTAACATTAGAACTATCGAGAGCTGAAAGTGCTTGAAAAATTATATTCATTCAAACTTTGCATGGTATATTGTAATATGAGCAGGAATAAATGAAGTGGTTTAATATGTTTTCATAACAACATCTTTATAATTTTAATAATTACAAAATGAAAAATGGAACTAGTCATCTCTATTGATCTGGTAGTTCTAATGTTAACTTAAGTTGCGTCATAAATATAATTATAAATTGCATCATTTATGTAATTTACAACAAATTCCATAATTTGTGTCATAAAGTTTTACTAGGCAATTGTAATAGATGCAATATTTTAATTTGTATACATGTAAAAATTAGAAAATCCATCTAGTTTATGCCTGTAGGTTTTATTTATCATTTAGCAGCAACTACTATCTTCTAATGTTTACTTACATATTAGAGGATAAATTTCTAAATTTTCAAATATAGTAACCCTCTGAAAATCACTCAACATTTTGTCGCAGATTAACTTCCAACATTAAGGTTATTTATGATCAGACAACTGTTATTTATCATAGATACTCTTATTTACCACAAGATTTATTATACATATATTATATATACATATGTATAATATATACTATACATAATATCATATACATTATATAATATAAAGTATAAAGGAATAAGATTATAGTAGGAGTAACACACAGAAAATTAGATATTCTAAATATATACACATGTAAAAGTCTGTTTTTAGATTATTTCATAACTATGAATCTAATAGTATGAATTTTAAGCACAACTATTGTCAAAATGAACTAAATTCGAGTTGTATTGTATGTATAATAACGAATATAGTGCCTCCAGTTAATATTCGTACATTCTCAAAAAAACGATAACTTTTCTAATATTGGACCATACGATTTGAACTTTTTTGAGAAGTTAGAGTAATTAGTTTACTACATGATATGAAATGAAACTTTTTCAAAATTGCAATTAGTCGGAATTGTAGAGAAAATACTAGCAGTTGAATTTTACATCAATAAATCAATTGTTCCAACTTCGGAAAAAAGTTCAAATCGCATGGTCCAATATTAAAAATGTTATCGTCTTTTTAAGAGTGTCCAAATATTAGTGGGAGTCACTGTATATTGTATATACTTGGTTTTATAGTTACGAGAACCAGGAATTAATTATACTCATTTATCAGACTTTAAATAGTAATATACGAAGCCTGGAAATTTCAAGATAATTTTTACAGATCTGCACAATAGTATACACATAATTCTAAGTGTAATTTAAAATATTTTAATTAGCGTTGTGCTTGTTTTCATTCTTAATCATAACTAAAAACTTTTATATGCCTAACATAGTTGTTTAGCAAGTTGTTGATTGTCTGATCTTAAATTCCGATTTTCAGCGGCTTAAAATGGAAGATTTTTAAAGGTTTGCTATACACATATTATACGATATGTATGCAATGCGTACGTAGTCATCATTTATTGTCATTGCCACATTTTATTTTTAAGTTTTATTATGAGTTTTAAGATAGTATGGGAACAACAAATACTATTCTCAAGTAACTTATTTGACTTCCTGAGTGCGATATTGGGGCCAATCTATATGCTTATGTATCCACGCAAAGTGAGGGAACCAGTAAGATTTGAAGACATTACCATTTCATTTAAAGAGTACATTAATTTTTAAGCAATAATGTATGCGAGTACGAGGTGTACAGTTTGTAATCATTATTTATAAAAGGTATTATTTTATACTGTTTATTTAAAAATTAGTACAATTTAACTTTTTGTGGAAGGGAATTTCTTTATATTTTAAGAACATTTTCTATATAAATTATTGTTTCAACCATAAATAATGAAATTATTTGTCTATAAAATATTAAATTAATTTTTATTTTTATTTCTACATATCGAACATTTGTCAATACTTGAACATTCTCTTTTGAATGTTAAAAGTGTTTTGCATCCCTCAGTTTATGTAAACTGTGTGATAATAGTGCCAAAGTTAATATAAAATTTTGTTTTTATATACTGCATAGTATAATATTTGAGAGTTAAACGTATGTATGTATGTATGTCTACAATACATATATACTGAATGACAGCAAAATAATATTTCTATTTTAAAGAACGTTCTCAATCAAATTTTATTATTATGATCTGAAAAAATGTAATTTTTACTCAACATGTTGTAGATCACTAGCAGTTTCATCATTTTTTTAAATAATCAAAGAATCACAATATGTAGCGTTATCTTACCTAAAATGTAGTAAAGTTTAACATTGTCTTTCCTTTTGTCTATTAAATAATTCTATTACAAAATAACCATTATACATGTAGTTATAGTATATCGGTATGGAACTATTTCTTCTCTAGTGATTCTAATGATTCTTGAATTGACTACATCATACATATTATACTAAAATATGCATGTTTGTGAAATATTCTTTATAATTGACAAACTAACTTTCTATATCTTTATATTTTAGACATATAATTTATGTGTTCATGAATTCTATTTCAGTAAGTCATAATTTTTAAGATTTTTTCAAAAATAAACGAGATTTATAGTAAGTATGTATGTACTTGTATAGCATAGTGAAAAGTGGAAATGTATTTTACAACAGGAGAGTAATGATAAAAATGTGCAAAGCTTAGGCTTGCATAAATTAGGATATGGAGAATAACATTGCCTTAAGACACAGGTGTGTGTTTATCGAGCTACATGAGCTATATTGAAGTGCATGTTATTATAATAATTGTAAATCAAAAAGTCTCTTACATAGTAATACGAAGTACGTGTTTTTCCAGTTATATTAATTGGTCAATTATACTTATAAATTTCAAGGAAATATTTTCATTTTGTATTAAAAAATTAAATTCGTTCGATATATTCAAATTGTTTTTTGACTTATGTTTTATTATTCCAAACTTAATATAATTTTCAATTTCAGAGTAAGTGTCCAAAGCATGTTTTAAAGCTTTTTCTTCTACGATTTAAAATACTTCTTTTCTCATTTGTTCTTTATTATTAATACTTAATTAAGAACAAGAAACTATGTAACCGTTTTCATAACATTGTCCTGAATGGAGTGACTAAGTTTTATTTTCAAATTATTAGATATCCTCTTCAAACTCAAAATTCAATCACTTATTAAACGTAGACACTCTTTGTGAGAAATCCCTCTAAGTCAATACTAATAATTTTGGAAAGAAAATATTTGTGATACTCGGTGACTCACACGTTCATCAGGGCTAATTTATATTTCAGTTAACCAGACATGTGTCTTATTAAACTCGGACAAATGAACTTCAGTTTTCGTGTAAAGAATGGTAACTGAAAATATAAATCAGTTCCTAGATTGATCTCTAGCCTTTACCTAAGCAATTCAATTTCATCTACACAAAATTGTATTGATACATATACATGTAACCATATTATAACAGCGTCAATCACAGTCACGTGTCTACATACTTTTAAAAATTTACATTATTGGATTTGTTTATCTACTGTTAGTTAGCATGTTGAAATAGCCAGGAACTCAGTTCATCAGAGACCATTGTTGTCCGAGATTTGTCAGACAAGTTGGTTTTGTTTCTAACTCGGGGGACTGTCCAGCATAACACAAAAACTGCCTTACGCAGAGTAGAAATTTGCCATTCGAGGTTCCTAAGGGCTGTTTTCCGTTGAGAGAATAAGCTTTCGATATGTTTAGTTTTACGGATATCAGTTTCCCGCTGTTTAAAACGAGATAAAGAGATTCCTGCTTACCACAAAATTTGTAAACCAGGCTATCATGATTTGTGTAGATGTTTCTTTGTAGATCAACGATGTCTCGTGACGGGGCTATTGCATATTGATATCCAATATTATGTTATTCGGATGACCAAACCCCGCAGGATTTTCGGACCGTGCGGACGGGGCTGGGCCGGAGGCAAGCATGCCCGCCACCCCGCCCGCACGGCCCAGCCGTCCCAACAAGTTACCCCAGAAGGGGGTTAAAGGACCGTACGGACGGGGCTGGGCAGGAGGCAGACATGCCATCCACCCCGCCCGCACGGCCCACCCATCCCAACAAAAAATATCCGAAAAATATATCCCCCCTCCCCCCCAGCCATCGGAGGACCACACTGACGGCGGTGAGAGTGGCCTAAACCATCCCACCGCCGCCAGGCTATCGGACAAGGGAAAGGGTTAGGGCCGTCACAATTCTTCTGCCCCTAGGGGGACGTCCCCTAGGGGCCCTTCTCCAATCTTAGCACAACCTAGCACAACTTACAAGGAGAGTACAAGGCCTTCGGGTCACCGATTTAGTTGAGATTTTATATACTTATACATCTCGATCTCCCTTTTACGAATATATACCATTATAGGGGCAATCACTCAATAATTGTTGAGATATTCATAAACAAAGTTCTATTAGTGCTTAAATCTGTAATTGTAGAGGAAGTACACAAAGAATAATGTCCTGGTGTAGTGGCAACTTACTATACTTACACGCGGTGAGCTAGGGTTCGATTCTCGTCTGGGGAAAAATATCTTTTTTATTTATATTTATTTATATTATTTATTTAATTCAAATCAGGACAAGTAGGATGTGTTTATATGATGCGTTTAAATATACATGTGGCTGTGGTCAGACGATAAATAGTTTAGTGCACATGGAAAATGATTTTAGAATAGACATAAAATATAAGTTAAGAGAAAAATGGTCTGGAACACATTTAAAACGTGCCAAAAAGCTTTAGTCAATTATTATCATACACCACCTAATTTGTTTGACGTCGATTTTATAACATCGACGTTTCTATGTAGTTTACATATCACGTTCTCGCGTTTTTTCGAGAAACTATTTTGCATTTTACTCATGGTAATAATCCAAAAAGCCTCGATGATCCTGCGTTTAAAATAAAACCAAATAAAATGTTGTTATTGTGCGAGGAATTCTTTACTAAAAACGCGGTACATTTACAGCTTTTATTTCAATTGTTTCTACATTTTGGTAAGTTCATCGATTTGATAAATAACAATATTTTATAATTTCTTTACTAACAAATGTAACGTATTCCATCTAATAATTTGACTAACCCTTTTTCCGTATAAATTAAGAATATTGTTTAAGAGCGATTTAAGGTAAAACGAGGCGAATAGAAGATAATAGTTAGATCGAAAATGTGACTATTATTATAACTAATTTTTTCATCGTAATGTTTGAAATTTTGAGGATTGCGATTCAAGTGTGAAAACAAAAGTGAGCTTTGGATTTAATAAAGATCCTCGCACATTTCTTGCGTTTCTAAAAATGTTATAAAAATAAATCTTTAATGCATGTTTCACACTTAGATAAGAAAACGAGCGTAATTTATCGATTACTATCTTATACAAGTTTTTGATTATTTGCACGTTGTGTCAACTCGATTGTTGGAATACTTGAACAGTTTGGAAAATTTATGGATGTTTTTCGAATAATAAGAATTTCGTTACAACAACATTTAAACATGTAGTATAACAATATAAGAAACGAACCAAGATTTAAAAAAATCGATAAATCGCTTAATTACTGTATGATACACGATTGCTCAATCCTCTGGTGTATGTTAAACAAAATTGTAACACAACAAGAAAATTGTATCCTCTTAGACATTTACTACACTATTACAGAATAAATTGTTAACAACGTAGCAAAACATAATTGAGAAGTTACTTTTGTTCCGAATAATGTCTTCCTTTTTCGCATAAAATACTGCATTCATACACAATAGAGAGTATTCATGCAGTTATTAACCAGTGTTTGCTTCGTAAACGGTGAGTATGAATTGAAGAATACGAAAAATGAAGAAAAAATATATTATTTTTGATAAACGAGTAGTGTTTATTTCCTTGATTTTGCAATGTCTGTAGAGCCACAAAGATCACTTTAATCATAATTCATCTGTTCAAGAGTAGATCTATGTTTATGCAATATGTAGCCGTACACGTCAACTATAAGTGTAAAGTAATACATAATACACTTACATTTACTTGAATCATTGCAGTATTGGCCATCCGTACGCCCATCTTGCAAAGAACTTTAAACATCTCTGCCTCGACTAGAGCTTTTAATCTAAGTTTATCGAAAAGATTAAAAACCTCGGTTTCGAAATTTGGAAAATGGGTGTTTTAAGGGCAGGTCATTTTTAACTGAATTATCCTTTTTAAAATCATAAAGCATGTAATGTTGAAAATGACTCTAGTTAACGCTAATTTTCTGGTATTTTTAAAATATTGTACAAAATATTGTGAATTAACTCATAAACTACAAAGCCGACGTCAAAAACTGTAAAGGGAAATGTTGTTCAGAATGGCGATCTTGAGAACATATTTAAAAGTCATTGAAATCGGAGATGAGGTAGCATATCGACAAGTTTAGCAAATATTGTTCTAAATATTTCAAATGCACTTTTGAACTTGTTTGTAAAATTGGACATATTTGTTTCAAGATTGACTGGAAAAAAACGAAGAGAAGGAAAACTTTTCCATAGCCAACAGAATTTTGTTGTAACATCCATCAAGAAGGAAAGTGCAACAACCTCGGGGACGTATTATCAACAAATCGAGTGGATCCACCGCATCGATTAGAAATTTCCGAGAAATCGTGCAGACAGGATCAGTCTCCGAGACGATTTGCAATTTACTTTTCACAGTGTTTGCGTTGCACTCTGGAACCAGACTCTTTCCGCTCAATTTCCATCGCGTGTCCTGCGAAAGTACAGCTTCACGGATATTTCAATGAATCTATTTGAATTTAGACGTCGCACGTCGTGCGAAAAAAAAGAAAGTTGAACATTGGAATTTCTGTATATGCGTTTTAAATACTAACTTTAGCACTAGATGGTTTTCAAATGTTAATAACATTCGTCTAATCTGGGGCATCCTCGCCACACTGTACACCAAAATTCTTTTGTTCCTTTACTTAAAATCTTTTACATTGTAATAATATTAACAACTACATAATACACATTTCGTTTTTAATATCTGTGTTAATATATTTCTTTATGACCTTCTACGACCTTGAAGATTAAAGTGTATACGAATGAATTCGTTTTGGCACACGCTTTCATACGATATAAAAAGTTACATAAGTAGCATTCCATTCTAAAAAATTAAAGGTCACCTTCATTTCCAAAATAGTAATTACAGACACCATTACATTGCTTGCAAAAAACAGTATCTACAACTTTTTCCTCTTTATTTTTTTCTAATGTATATAGTTATTTGTCTTTATTATTTTCTTCTATTTGCAAGAAAAATGGTGGCTAGTGTTAGCGTGAACACCCTGTATACATATGTATAATATGTAGTTTTAAAATTGGTAATAACTATTTCAAAGCTTAAGTGGCAGATTTAAATTTTGACACGTCGAAATGTTATGTAGCCGTGCGAATTAATGAGATTTCGTGGCCTATGTAAACGTCAATGCCTCCTTTTTCTGCAGCTAACAATGCATTTTCCGCTCAATTTCCGATCGATTGTCACGAGAAAGTATGACCATCAAGAATCCGATGTCAACGTACTGTGAAATAGATTTATCATCAACAGGAAATACGTAGACACTCTGTACGTTACGAACCGTTCATAATTTTTTGTCGCTTAATTAAGTACCTCATTTTAATAATACGACGACAGTTACGCCAGAAGCTATTTCTACGAATTTCCGGGTAAAAGTTACCATAAAATGGCAATTACTCGTAATGGGTTATATCACCTTCTGCGCGCTCCTTTTCTAACTTGCTTTCAGAAAAGTGCTTCGCTTTTTTAATTCTAGATATTTCAATACTTAAGTGATTCATGTATAATATTTCTATTAAAATCGATCAAATTAGAATGAATTTATAATAGGTGCTCTACTAATTCTATTTAAGACAAATTTCATTATACATGATGAAATACAGGGAAATTTATAACCAAAGATATCGGTGATTTAAGTAATCTGAAAACTACTAAATAAGTAACAAATGGACAATTTTAAAATTTATTCTAAGACAACAATATTCGAACAATTAATTAAAAAATGATTACAAAAAATATACATTTACTACGAGAATTATCGGTGGATCACACATTCATTTATAATGAATTATAGTGCAAATTTCATCCCGATATCTCTTATGGTTTAAGAGTTGTAAAATGTCACGATCCAGCTCACTGTGCTCGGCTATTCGAGGCTGCACAATATCGCGGTGCAGCGTTCACTTAAAATCATTTTAATTTCGTCAATTTTCAAATGTCCATCTTTTTAAAACGAGGTCTGTAAAGGGTACACTTGGCGCTATATCTTCATTCCCTTTCAATTATTTAAAGTGTCCCGCTATAAAAACACGGCGTTTGTTTAAAACATTTACAAAATAAATGGTGAAAAAAACATTTTTTTCCAAATAACAACATTTTTAGTAGATACTCTTATGTTCTCACTACAAGTTCCCAAAAACTCACTTTCATCGGTTTGATAGTTCTAGACTTATGATTCAATGAAAAAAGGGTGGAACGTTTCTTTACATGTCTGTAAAATCAACAATTTTTAAGATATCGAAAAAATCCTTTGAGATTCGTTCATCGGTCACTAAAGACAACAACACATTTAAATTTGATCCGAAATTTTATTCCAAAAAGTGTCCGTTTTCGCGTGGAATGACCCAAATTTAACATCAGATTCATAATCAGCGACCCAAAAGATTCCAGAGTATCAATTTTAAACTAAATTGATGTACTCTTTCCTATTTTGGCCACGTTCTCGCGATTACCGACGCACTGTGCGCCGTCCAATACATATTTCTATGTAGATTGCAGATCCTCGTTCAGCTATCTAGGAAGCGAACGGAAACGCCTTTGGATGCAAACTTTTCCCTGAAAGTCGCATAGCAAGCTTATGACAGACTCCTGTAGCATGCCGAGTTGGTCCGAGCTGATTGTGAGCCATGCCGAGCAGAGCCGAGTCGAGCGGAGCCGTGCCGTGAATACTGGCTTGCTAGTGGCGATCAGTGGCGATTGCTTCGTTCTAATGACCTACTCCCACGTCACGAGGGTTCGTGCTCGGCTTCGAGCAGAGTCGAGTTCAGTCGTCGAGTGACCGGGGTCTGGGCCTTTTCCGTGGGCCTGATTCACCGATGCCAGAGACCTACCCACTTCCGAGAGAGCCGGGGCTTTCGTTCCTATCGTTCCTTTCCCGCAGACCCAGACCCAGACCTAGAACCAGACGCATACGCATACGCAGTCGGTACGTGTTCGCCACCGAGTTTTAATCCTCGATGTTAAAAGAGGTGGTTCAATGCCGTGAGAGGTGTCGAGTTCCGGATACCTTACGACTACCACGCTAACGACTAGCAAAGGAAACCATCACCATAGACAGAGACAGAGAACGTATAAAGTCCTTCGAATCAAGTAAGTATGAGACATTTCTACTCTAAAATATTGTATCGACCAGTATGGTTTAATCGTGTGCTCAATTCCTTCAACGCGAACAATTTTTGTAGTCTGAGAAAGAAAAATATAATGTTCAGACTTAGCAGTTCCTAACGGAAGCTTTCTTATGTCTCTTATATACATGTCTCTTTGCTTACTGTCAGCCTGTTATGAAGATAGGTTTTTTCATGATTGAACATTATTAGAAAATTATTTATGCTACTCGAAACACACAGGTAACTTTGTGGTGTACGAATCAAATTGTTATCCTTGTTGAGTCCCCCGGTCGTTCACCCATGACTTCTGAAATACATGAGTGTATATGTATATATGTGTATATTTGAGCATACACTGTACATTTATATGTAGACAGCGGATCTTTATGCAAAATAAAAATTTTATACTTGAATTGCAACAAACTGAAGTGGGGTAGAAATTTATTTTCTTCGTTAATACGTTTAATAGGTGAAAAATAATATTACAGTATTTTCGAATTCTTCTAATGTTTTCACTGTTTTAAATTACACTTTTTCATTTTTGTCGTAATTGTATAAAATCCGCTGTCTATTTATATGTATACCTACATGTTCGGATTAGGTATGTTGATCAGTTTTAGTGGAATAATAGTATCTATTGTTTTATATGTGCTTAAAGTCTGCAAAACATTCTCATGAACCTAATAAAAAATAAGTGGTTGAGTTAAACTATTTATTATAGAAAACATATATTATACGAGTAACAATCTTCAATACAATAATTAGTCTAGTCTAGCGGATTCGAAATTCTGATCCGGTCTCGTACTCTCTTTATTTGAATGAGGGTCAGACGAGAGAAGTTTTCCCATAATTCTAACACTTTCGTTTTATTTACTCGACGTGAGAAGTATTATCTTTGTTCATGCTATTCTTACCCTACTTGAGCTGATAAACAATTTTCGATCTAATAATAATCAAACAACTTTGTAATTTACACTTAACGCGAGATTTTTTAAATGATTTCATATTATAGGATCAAATATAAAGTATAAAATATACTTTCTCACTTTTCAAGGTCTTAACAGTTTATGAAATTTTACGAAAATTGTTGTTACGATTAATTTTTTATACATATATTTATTGCTAAAATACACTTTACAACGGAATAACATTCCTCTAATTCTGCAAAGCATGACTGTAGATAGTATAATAATATAATAATTTTTGAACACTCCGATGTACAAACAAGAATTGAATACCGTTGATATGCGTTCCTCTAACATACTTTTACCATCCGTGGTCTCATTGTTAGTGCAATCGTAAATTTTTGGTGGTAGCTTTCTAGCATCGGTAAGTAGATCATGCGTTGTGAATGTGTGAAATATATGTGCCGACATGTGGAAGACGAAAGACGCGTAAATACTCGACCTAACATAGGTTGCGCCATAATTAACATAATAAATCAAACAGTTACGGTATTCGTTTATGAATTTACATGGACGCAACGAGCTTTATTTCGATGAAATTGTATACGTTAACAATTTTTTAATCGGTTTAATCTGTTTTTATAAATCTGTCGTTCCCAGTAAAAAATATTGAGCTATGACTAGAAACCAATAGTCGAGAAGACATTTCATTTCAATTAGCAGGTGATACTATATGTATAATTTGAAATTTCAAGATTTTGGTAGATGTAATGTAAAATTTTATTGAGTCATTGACCCCCTCGATATACATGTATACATACAGTGAATCACCAAGCAAAAGATATTAACCTATGCATGACCAAAAACCAATAGTCAAGAAAATGTTTCATTTCAATTAGCAGGTGACACTACACAATTTAAAATATCAAGATTGTGGTAGATGTAAGATTATTGAGTATACACACAGTTTTCAGTTTTCAGTTTTATTCACTTTCGAGTTAATGAATTGGTAATTACTTTTAAATAAGTTTTTTATTTACATCTTTGCAATAGATAAAATTTTGAATTTCTTGACAATTCATTTACATTTGATTTTACTTTTTTTACTAAAAACTTACTTAAAAATACTTTCTTTGCAAAAGGGTGAAATTGATTTACGAAAGGGTGAATTTTGAGTGCAAAACCCGTACTTGTATCATTGGAAATAATAAAAACATTCATCCTGCACGTAAAAGTACAAGGGAATTTTTTACCTACACTCTTCAATAATACCTATTATTTTTTGTAGTTATTTTATTATACAATATATAATACGCTCGTTAGTAATTCGATATGCTTTCCACTTGAGCGTGGTTTTCGAAAACATTCACACAACCATGAAAATAATATGAAAGTTCGATGTGCGAAGTTCCGTAAAATAATGCGAGTTTATTCTGGAGCCGCGACCACAAGTAAATCCAGGCGGTTTCTATCATCGATCCTTGCAGCACCGCCTCGCTTGGGCGGAGACCTCGGTTTGTTTGTTCTCAACGTAAACTAATTTATTCTACAAAATTTCCATTCTCCGGGACGCATTGAATATCTCGTAGGTATTTCAAATTCTGCAATTTATTTTCTTGATATGTCGACGTTGCAAACTTCAAAGGGTGATTTCTTAATATAAAAGTATGCTCTATCGCGTGATATAGTTCGATTTTACGCTGGACTCTTATTTTTTAAGATAAACTGAAAAATATCCTCAAAAATTGGTGCAAAAGTGGTGTCTCTCCATCTTTAACGATCGTTTAAACATGTTTAAACGTGCATGATGTATTAATATTGGATATCACTGTATTCGGGAAACTCTACAGAATCTTTTGCTGCAAAGAACAATTTAATGTATTTTATAATAACATCACAATATTCGTTTAAAGTTGAAAAGTATGTTTTTTTTTTCAAAATCATGTTTCTCAAAAAGTGCGCGTTTAGCGGAAGAATTAAGGGCAAATTTGGAATCAGCGCAAAAATCTTTATGAGAACCATCTAACGGTAATTGTTGAACTTTGGTGTTGGACAGTATTATGAACGCTTTCACACTCGTCATATTATTTTTGCCGGCATTCCTCATTTCATTCTTTGCTTTCGTACAATCAGTACAAGTAGTATATAAGTGGTAGTATTCATGTAGGCTCTGATAGCGAGTTTATAGCCATGGTAAGCCTTGTACCAACCGGTTTGTCAGTTTCCCCTTTGAGGCCAATACTACTCCGTCGCCTTCCACCGTGGAATTTTGTCGAGTCCAGCTTCGCCGCTTTGTTAAAATCTCGTACTCGCTTATTATTATTATATTATTGAATATTGTCTTCTAGACTGTACGCTGTCTGATCGCTACGCAACTACATATTGCATATCTGTTCAAGAAAACAAACCAAGTTAACATAACATTGTTCAAAAAGTGATCTTAGTATTCAAGTTGTGTTATTTACAGAAGAGTAAGAAGAGTTGCTATCGTTCCGAGGTGATACCTCATGTTTCGCAATTATCTGAAAACTGTAAACTCAATTTGTTGCACGCATGTTCTAATCGGTTTGAATTTTTACGATTAAAAGATTTGTATATCTTTATTTTTTCTTAGTTTATAGAATCATTTTTAAAAAATCCTATACGTAAAACAGACTTCCATTAGAATCCCACTAACAATGCACATTATTTATTAGAGAAACGGAAATATTTTTATTACACTTGCATATATTATCACTAACCGCTCACCGAGCACAAAATGCGACTGCTATAGTTTATCTCAAAAAATAAGGGTTCAGCGTAAAATCGAAGTACATCGTGCGATAGAGCAGAATTTTATCTTGAGAAACCCCCCTTTGTAGTTTGCAACGTCAACGTTTTTATCGAACCAGAAAGCAAAATATCTTCGCCCGACATGAGTTGCCGTCAGTGGCGCTCACCGCTACCGCGATCGTTCGACGGGATACGGGCGGCAAACAACCGTGCTAGCGGTGAATGTTTAAAGTTGAAAAATGTGACTTTTTTTCAAAATTTTCTCAAAAACTGTGCGTCTAGGGGGAAAATTGAAAGGTGATTCGTAATCAGCGAAAAAAACTCTGTAAGAATCGCACAGTGAAAATCAGAGGTGAAAATTAGAGGTGTTGCTTCCCGTTCAAACTTGTGTGAATATGTTCAGTTTAATAAAATAACTATGTTACAATGAAAACGAGCTGAAAAACTAACAAAAGAAATATAAAATTTCAGGATCCAGGATTCGACGCTGCAAGGATGCGTCTCCACATCCTTAGTGTAATATTAGTTATAAGTGTGCTAGCCATAAAGAGAGTTTCGGCCCATGGGAGATTGATAGAACCGCCCTCGAGAGCCTCGATGTGGAGATATGGGTTCGATACACCACACGATTACAACGATCATGAATGTTACTGTGGCGGCTTCACCAGACAGTGGCAACGGAACAAAGGAAACTGTGGGATCTGCGGAGATGCTTGGGACATGCCAGCGGTAAGACGAAAACCTTTAATGAGATTGCTAAGCACTAATCAAATGCTTATACAGATATGTCCAGGCTATATGAAAAATAAGTGTAAAGCCGGTCGTAGCACAATTCTACACCTTTGGAGCGGTGGAGATTTATAACCCTGTAGATATTCGCGATTTTATAGGGCCTTTCGAAACGTGGTTCGTTTTATGAGACCTTTACCCTTGATGAAGTGGAACTTGAACATTTTTTGACTTATAATAAAGGAAATATCCGCAATTTGCTTTAAAATAACATATGTATAAAATACGCATTTTTCATCAATGTTTATTTTGATAATAGATAATGAAAAGACACTTCAGTTTTCAAATTTCAGACACAACTTTTTGATTTTCTTCTGACATTTTTCTCAACTTTTTCGAAAACCGTTTGTTTTACGAAAAAAAATAATACAGCATAAAAGACGCAGTCTGCCCAAATCTACAGGTTTTGTCTAACATATTGTCCGATACAGTCTATAATTTAGAAGATATTCGAGAAAGACAATTTTATGAGCATTTAATTAATTATTTTAATGTTTAAGAGCCCGGGGGCACGTTATCCTGTTATCCGATCGAGCGCAAACTTTGAACAGATTTTTTTTTATTAATTCAAACAATCCTGGAGGTGGCCACGAAAAAATTCAAATGTCAAGAATACGAGTCACCCTAATATATGTACATATTTAAGTGTTGTATCATTTATTCTGATGGGAAAATACATTTTTAATGAAAGGCAACGTTAGAACGTAAAATTCTTTGTAGACGTTGTATGTACCTATAAAACATTGAAATCGCGTAACGGGACTTTAACGTGATATTTGAACACCCACGCAAGATACGTTTAACACTGTGAAACTTCTTATAAGGGTGTACGACAGAAATAAGGACACGACGCGACGGCCCGTGCATAATTTAGTGTGTAATATTGTCACAAAAAAAAAATGATTAAGTGAATTGCTACATTTATAAATAAGATTTATCTACATTTATAAGATATGTTTTATAATTACCAGTTTACGATGAACTTAATGTTTTAAATTCTAACATTACATTAAATAATGGACCAACCTGCAGAATAACTATCTCGGATTTCGATGATTTTTGGATATGCTGTAGAAATCGATATTTCATATAACTTTTCCCTTTGCATATTAGTAGCGGTCTCGCTTAGTTTCCAAGGTATTCGCAAAAAACTGTCGGTACCGCTATACAGGGTGAGTCCGAAGAAACAGAACACCTAAATGTCTCCGTTACTTTTCGTTGTACAAAAAACTTCTTAGAACAAAGTTACACTGTTTGAAAGGCCACATGTAACGGTGTAAGGGAAAAAAATTTCGAGGTCATTTTTTTAATGAGATTTCAAGGTCATCGATGTTTTTTTTAAATGGAATAATATATCTTCGTTAACGTAATGTTGTAGCTGACAAAATAACGAATTCATCCATGTAACACAATATGACCTACAAATGACCTTCAACCCAGAAAAATGGAATAAATAAAATTCAACGTGTAAGGTTCATTTGCTTTATTTCTGTTACGCAAAATGTTCAAAAATATCTTCATCGGTAAATAATACTTTATTAAAAAATGCTCTATCGTTTATCAATTGTCTCAATCCCCACTGGCAAAAGTTTACACGATTTACAAAGTCTCTACCATGAAGTTCTTGGTGAATTGATAGATTAAAGGGGTGAAATTTTTGTTCATGGAGTATTTGCACTACACATTTCTGACTAATGCCACTTTCTCGTGCGATTTGCCTCGTACCAGCATGAGGGTTTGTATACACTGCTGCCAGAACATTAATTGTGTTTACTTCATGTCTTACAGTCTTCACCTTCGTACATTTTTTATTTTCAACACTACCAGTTTCGCGGAATTTATTTATCAAATTGGAGTAAACGGAAACAGATGGACAATTACGATTAGGAAATTGGTCCTTCTACAACCGCGCTGCTTCTCTTAAACACTGTCGACTTTCTCCATAAATGAAAATCATATCAATCTTATCTTCCTTCGAGTAACGCATTGCGAAACGTTCATCGATAAACTGATAGATTAGAAATCTTAGAAACAGTGGAAATATGATAGCAAAAAGGTCTTCAGAGTAAGTAGTACATAGAAACCTTATAAAAAAATGACCTTGAAAATTTTTTCCCTTACACCGTTACATGTGGCCCTTCAAACAATGTAACTTTGTCCTAAGAAGTTTTTTTGTACAACGAAAAGTAACGGAGATATTTAGGTGTTCTGTTTCTTCGGACTCACCCTGTATATGCTACTGGCGCGTCTGTAGCACCGCATGCTCTCGGAGTACCGACAGGGCCGGATTAAGCTAGCGCGGGGCCCGTAGCAAATGTTACCTGGGGGCCCTAGGTTTTGCATGATAATAAAACAAAACACAATGAAGGACCTTTTTTTAGCAGAAATATCTGTTAATAGTAGCCAGGTTTTTTTCTGCTGCAAGCGCGGGGCCCTTAGAAGAGCACGGGCCCCCAGAAGAGCGCGGGACCCGTAACATTTGCTACTTCTGCTACTGGGCTTAAGGACTGCGTCTCCTAGACAGACGACACTCGCGTGTGACTGCACACAGTCACCACAGTACACTCACACACCGCTAGACCACGTATACGTACGCAAAGATTGCAAGGGTCCGGGGATTCCACTCCTGATATCTTAATAATGCAAAGACGGGGTTTCTTATTAGTCAAAATCGGTAGATAAAAGATCAATCTAGGGGGCTATTTGCCTCAAAAGTCTTACTTTTACGTTTACGACGCGTAATTCTCATTATTCTGCAGCATGTCGCGGAGCCGCGAGTACCAATGGAGAGGCGACGGTGCTGCCGCCTATCGTGGCTGTCGATATGCTACCGAATAATGTGAATTACGCGTCGTAAACGTAAAAGTAAGACTTTTGAGGCAAATAGC
>CM052194.1:7743505-7824716 GCA_028455805.1 Lasioglossum figueresi | reverse complement strand
GATTGATCTTTTATCTAGCGATTTTGACTACTAAGAAATCCCGTCGTTGCATTATTAAGAAATCAGAAGTGGAATCCCGGACCCTTGCAATCCTCGCGTACGTATACGTGGTCTAGCGGTGTGTGAGTGTACTGTGGTGATTGTGTGCAGTCACGCGCGAGTGACGCCTGTCTAGGAGACGCAGTCCTTAATTCGGCTCTGAGTACCGAGGCTGACCGAGGCACAGCGGTCCGTCAGGTCTGTGCCAGAAACGAGCACGAATTGAGGGGAAAAAGTGAGACCCTCTGTTTGGGTGACAGGGATCACGTGACATTGTGACACCTGCACGACAGAGACGAAACGCGTCACGTGATTGGGCCGTGGCGGAAGTGTGGGGAAATAGCGTCGTAGAAGGGGAAGGTAGAGTGAGAGACAAGACTCAATCGGGCGACTCCGGTTAGTACGAGCACTTAGGAGAATATGTTCATTTAAAATTGTCCAGAGAATTTCAATGGGATTGAGATCTGGGGTTTATGGTAGGCACTCGAGTTGTTAAATTCTTTTCTCCTCAAAAAAATTAGATGCCACCTTTGAAGTGTGCCTAGAGTCGATATCTTGTTGAAAGATAAACGAGCGAATCAATTCTGTTGTTCTTATTCGTCTGTGTAATTAAGGATGCAGATGTTAGTTAGCGTCATTGTAATCACAGAAATCCAGAAAAATATCGACAAATGTGTACTATGCAGTTGTTAATATTAGTACAATGCAAAAGACAATTTAAACGTATTTTTGTCATAACCACATCCCACAATCCACATACACACATCAGAAATGCGAATTTTAAACTTTCTGTTGTTCGCCACAGTATTTAAAGTATTTGTGCGCCTATGACAATCTGGATGGATCGGACACGAAAATCCCATTGTAACCTCCGTGCAATTATCTCCCAGTGTTCTTACAACACGGTATAAATTACTATTTGCGGCTTTTCGGTCTGTCGAGTGCACATGCACTTCTCTGCAATAGCACCAGGCGGTTCAACGTTTCAACACCATCCCGAAAAATATATCCTGTAGAACCTAAGATCGTTTTGCTCAACAATGCGAAATCTGCATTTTCCGATTTTATTTCGAGGTTTTTGATTTTCACAATCAGGATGTTCTACTTAAACATCTGAATTAGAAGTATCTGCGTATTTAACATCTAAACCTACCACGAGGGGTCAAATGACCCATTTTTTATTTGACAATTATTGAGATCGGAAAGGTGTTTTCATGGGAATTGATTGAATACATTTTTTGACTCCATTAGGTTTAGTGTTAAATTCAGCCATTAGTATTTTCAAAATACTAAATTATTGATTAAAATGTTTTTAACTACGATCATCGTTTTAATGTTAGGAATTTGCCGATTCAAAAGTTCTGGGTGTTTAAAGTTGAGCGATTTTAGACACCCATATCTTTTGAAAACCAGTGAGTTTCTAAGATTAAAACTTCGTATTTTCCGCATTTTCTCGTAAAAATCTACGGAATTATATAAAAGTAAGAGGTAAGAACTTTTGGCCCCCTAAAGTGAAATTTAGTCGAAATTAGAGCTGCCTCTTTATTGCGGTGGCCTCTTCAACAAGCGTGTGTTAAATATATTTTATTTTTATTTGATCATAGCCTCGCCCGCACGAAACCGGCGGCAAATACGGAAATAGCGTGATAGTGAGGAAGTATCGAACTGGTTCTGTGATACCAGTCAAAGTGGAACTGACGGCGAATCATCATGGCTACTTCGAGTTTCGTACGTGTGCGATGACCCACAAGGGAAAGGAAGTCGACCAGGAATGTTTGGACAAATATTCTCTACGAATGGAGAATGGATCGTCCAGGTATTTTCCGGGTCCAGGGAACAAGATTTTCGAGGCTTTCTACAAACTACCAGACGGCCTGACTTGCGCTCAATGCGTCTTTCAATGGAGATACGTAGCTGGAAATAATTGGGGCGACTGTGGAAACGGAACAGGTATTGTCTCTGCTGTTTACCAGCATTTCCGTAGCATGCTTTTTTCATTCAACTTCGAACGGTACTTTTGAAAAGTAACTCCTTCGAAAGTCATTTGAAGGTCAACATTTTACACATGGTTGAATTTGTCTTTTCATTAGCTATAATGTTACACTAATCAAAATCGTCGTTCCATTTTAAAAAGCGACGATGTCCTTGAATTATCGAAAAATATTACCTAGAGAAAGAAAACTTCTCTGTCGCAATAGTTGTTCCACTGAACCAAACATTTTCTTGTATTACTAAAAACAACGGAGATATTTTCGTTGTTAACCTTAGGTAAGCCTCACCCTGTATACATATGTATACACTACTATAACGCATTCTGATAATTCACAGAACATAAAAAATATCTGATCTAAATCGTAGATAATTACTAAATGAACATTTTTTAGTATCTTATAGTAAGGCAAAAATTTGTTGTAAACAAAATTGTTTAAAATAATGATAAATTATACAGGTGAAAGTTATGTGGTATTAATATTCTACGCGAATAAAGATAGAAGGACTAGTTAACTGTCTGCATATAATAAATATTACATAATTAGCGCGAGCATTGCATGATTTCTTCATAATGATTAGCATTCCGCCAAGCTTGGCATTGTGTAATCAGTTTATTACTTTCAAACTTCACCTGCGACTATTATTACAAAATAACCAATAATACTTGTTTCTACAATTTTTTATTCCTAATTTTTTGTATTCTACCTCTTTGCAAACATTGGCATGCAACTTTTTTTTATTTTATGTACAAAATATGTATTATGGAAACATTTATCGAATGTGCAAATAATAATACTACCCAATCAGCCAAATCTGCGTCTAGCAAATTTTGATCAATGTTTGTAATCGTACTTTGCAAGCTAAAGGCGGTCATTTTGGTGTCAAGACCAAGCTTGAAGCTGAATCTGGTTCCTATTTCCTATGAATTTGCAAACCAAAATTTGCCGACAAAATAGAGCCTAATGCAGAAACAGATGAGTCGACATTTGAGTGCCAAATTTGGAGACGCTATTCCATGCCAAATCAAGGTCAAACCTTGCCCTCGCGATGAGGGCAGGTCGGTCGCACTAAGAGCGAACCTAATCTTGCTCTAAGAGTAAATATCGGACAACATCGGAGTAAAACTTGCTGTAGAAGGGAAAATAATTTTAATTTCCATGTGTTTTCAATAATTTAAATATTTACAAATCTTAAAAGGATGACAATAACGATTTTGCCTCATATTTACTCTTAGTGCGACCTCTTCACGAGTGCAAGGTTTGGCCTCGTTTTGCCATGGATTTGGCATGGAATTCCGTCTAAGTGAGAGTCTAAGTTTTGGTGGCAAATTCATAGCAAATCAAGAGCAGATGAGAGTTAACGAATACTACAGAAGTATATCACATTCTATAACATGATTAAATAGAAAATGCCAAGGTATGCGTGAACCAATTTGTGAATTCAATAGAAGTATTCCATTGAATGCGTAGCGGTGACCATGTTAAAAATTGGAAAATTTTAATTACAGGAGCTGTAGGATGTGGGCATCAAGAGGAGTTTCGTTCTTGTGCTGATATTACTATTGGTGACAATGTAGAGCCTCTACCACCGAGACCGCCTACAATACGACCCACTGTTCCCGGTGAAAAATCGCCGACAGAACCAACTTTGGTGCCAAAGTCAGGGCCGTTTTGGCTATTCAGTATCATTATCGCTGGTACGTGCCTTCTGGTTGTGCTGGCGGCTATGGCGTTGCTTTACTCGTACTACTATCACGCTGGCAGAGCCAAAAAATGGCTCATGAACAGTCGATTGTTGACACCTGGAAGTCCACCTGTCGCTCCACCGAGGCATAAAAAGCACAACACATACAACGCATCACTACAATTGTAGAAAGAGACAGTTTGACTTCACGTAGAATCATGGCCGAATTAAGCCTAATAGTAGAAGTAGCAAATGCTACGGGCCCCAGAAAATGTTTAACTTGTAAAATTGTGTAACAGCCCTGGCTACCGTTAGCAGATATTTTTGCTAAAAAAGGAAGGTCATTCATTGTGTTTTATTTTATTATCATACAAAACTTAGGGCCTCCTGTTAACATTTGCTATAGGCCCCGCGCTGGCTTAATTCGGCCCTGCGTAGAATGGGAATAAGGAAAAATTAAGGAGATTATGTGATTTTGTGATAACATTTTTGCGATTGCTATGTCGGAAACATGTTAAAGGGACTTTGTACTGCCTCACTGCCTTAGAAATTTATATTTATAGAACACCAGCGATTACACCGATTTGTTATAGCTAGACTGAGGATCTCTATGCAAAATAAAAATATTCTGCATTGTTGCGAGAAGCAGGAATAACATACAAAATTGATTTCATCACTTAATAACTTTGTTACGTTGAAAACGACGTTACAAAATATTTTTTAATTTTTCTAATCCATTACTGTTTTATATTTCATCCAACTAATTTCTTCATAAATGCATAAGGATCCGCAGTCAAGTTATAGCGTTTACTCAGACTAGTGTCTCACATAAGTAGGGAGCTAATGTACTTCGAGCCAAACCTAACCTGGAATGGTGGTGACCTTGGGGGTTCCAACATTTTTTTCGGCGGTCAATGACCTTTCAAGAGGGGGGAAATTTTTCCGAGTCAATGCCGGGTAGGAGGGAATGACGTCATAGCGAAAATGGTAAGGGAGGGTTAGGTTTGGCTCGAAGTGGGCGTGGCTTGATTCCAGAACATACATTTCCTCCCTGCACGCATATTTACATTCAAAGGATTCAGAACATTTCGGATAAATTTTTTAATGAACTTATTCAATGTGATCTGATGAGTATGTATGTGCGTGAGTAAGTGTGTGTGAGAAAATATTTTATAATCGCGATGTATGTGTCTGTGAAAGAGTCCCGATATAGTTCCACTTTGTACATATACAATGTTACATTACATGTATTTATTTTCTATAAACTCATACCACCTAGTCCTGTCTGTTTCTTAAAAAATTAACCCTTCGACTAGGATGCTCGGATCTATTTTTACTCATCGTTTCAAAACTATCATTCAATTATTTAGTAAAATTTTGTACAGTTTTGAAGGTCGACGATGTTATTTCCCCGATCGGGATCTGCGTACCCTGACATAGTAATCCCTTGTCGTCCGGAGTGAATATTAACTACTTGTCCATTGTACCTTTGAGATACCGTAATACAGTAAAGTCGCGTTATTTTGCAAACGGCTGTGCTCTGCACGGAGAAATAACGCATAAGAACACTATTTTTTTATGACTGCGTCTACCATGTCGACCGCGCCGAAAGTACAAACGAAGCCGAACGTAGGAAAGGACTGCATGTAAATACGAATCGTGCAGCCGAAGCGTATCGGTGTGAACCACTACTAATCCAATTACAAAACTTCTTTATTTTTCATTATTTTTTATGGGCATTTTTCTGATTAAAATGACACCAAACACGATTTAATTGTCGATATGGAATAACTGTAAGACATAGAAGAGGATAGTGAGTGAAAAAGAAAGAAAAACTGTATTGTCTAAAATACCAGTGCGATGTTAACGTTTTTATTGACAACTTTCTTCTGATTATTTTTCTGATTATGTAAAATGAGTCGTTTAAAAATTTATTACTGGTGTTTTCTTTTCTTTGATGTTGTATAGCCTAAAAAAAATGTGGTGTTATGCTTAGAATAGTATGATGTATTATTTATTAATTAACAATTTCAATTGTCTTACCTAAGATTGTTAATTTTAGTCCTTTTAAGATACATCGTGCTGAAGGTGGAAGGTATCTTTTAAGACACTCGAACTGTTTAAAAACATTCTCAAAGTCCTTTCTTATGTCTGGATGTAGTTTTATCCCATTTTCGCCATCTCCTTCCTCTGTGGCCATTTCTTCATCTCCTTCCTCTGCAGACCTTTCTTCATCTCCTTCCTCTGCTACCCTTTCTTCATCTCCTTCCTCTGCGGCCCTTTCTTCATCTAAGGAGATGGAGAGGAAGGCCTCTGTAGTCCTTTCTTCATCTCCTTCCTCTGCAGCTCTTTCTTCATCTCCTTCCTCTGCACCCCATTCTTCATCTCCTTCCTCTGTGGCACTTTCTTCATCTTCTTCCTCTATGACCCTTTCTTGTAATGTTCCTGACAATGTCCGTTCCTCCTCACTGCATGCAGTGAGATAACTTTCAATGTCTTCGACCGTTACATCCTGCTCCGAAATGTGTGACCAAGCTTGCTGCATTTCGGATAATATTGTATCTTCCTCTGCTTCTTCAATTATTTGCATGTTCGGAATAATGTTCTTCCATGCATTTTTTATGTCACTGCATGTCACATTCTCCCAAGATGCACTGATCGTGTATAGACAATCTTTAAGTGTATACTTCCCATAAAATTCCTCTATGCCATATCCGTGTGCAATGAGATACTGTGACAGTTTATGTCGAAATCGTCTCTTTAGCTTTTCAATGACTCCTTGATCCATTGGTTGGATCAAGGATGTGTTGTTAGGTAAAATTTTTACTTCAAAATTTTCATCGTGTTCATAGTCACTTGGAAATTTGTGACTTGTACAATTATCAACAAGTAAAATTACTTTCCCGCACAGCCTATTTTCCAACTGATATTGACGTACAGCTTTTTTAAAATGATTTTCAAACCAATTGATGAATATAGCTTTGGTCATCAACGCATTGATTTGTGGTTTATAAATAACTGGAAGTTCGTTCATACAATATCTCAAAGCTCTTGGTTTCCTAAGTTTGTGTATTACAAGAGGCTTAATTTTGTGTGTCCCAGTAACATTCGCGCACAATCCTACCGTCACTCTTTCTTTTCTCATTTTGTATTCACTCACACTCTGCTTAGTGTCACGCGCCAAGATTCTTGATAGCAAAGCTTTCCATAATAACCCAGTTTCGTCCATATTATAAATATTTTCTAAATTAATGTCTTCTTCTTCAATGTATTTTTCAAAATTACTAACAAAAAAATTAGCTCCATGTTCATCAGCACTGCCTTTTTCACCATATATGTGAACCAGTCGAATGTGGTGACGTCTTTTAAAGTTTGCGAGCCATCCTGAACTGAGTTTAAAATTGGAGCACACTTTAAACTCTTCTTTTAATTCACCTGCTTTTCGTAAAAGTATCGCATCTGATAGAATATCTCCCATAGCTCTCCTCTCTGTAAACCATACAAACAACTGTTGTTCCAACTCTTCATACTTCGATTGTCTTAAAGTTTTCCGTTGTTTCTCCAGTGATCCTTTTTCTGCGAAGTTGTAGATTTCTGCTGCGTATTCTTGAATTCGTTTAATTGTCTTAGGATGCACTTTATACTTTTCAGCGACATATGCAATAGAGGATGTCTCCAAGTCCTTTAGAACATCCACACGTTGTTGCATAGTCAAAAGACCTTTTCTGCCCTTTGCCATTGTTATCACTTAAACTAACACTAACAACTAATGCATAACTTTAAAAACTAAAGTTATCCTCCTGATCGATCCCCACCCCTTGCAAGATTGTTGGTATCTTACTGGGTTTTTCCCAGGAAAGTGGCCTCGCCTCGAGTGCTGGTCCCTCGTTGTAACCTCTACGTCTGCAAGAGGCATCTGGTTAGTGTCGTCGGTTCCTGTCGCTTGACCATCAAGGGCACTTGAGATGCCTGGCTTGCGAGGGAAAGTTTCTCCCTCTCTCTTCGTTTCTGTCGTTTCTAACATACAATAAGTAAACTTTTGTATGTATCTCGATGTCCATCGACATGCTTGTCAGGGGTAGTGTTCCGATTGAGGATACACTTTCTCGCGCATGCGCGACCAAAACAGTAGCGTATCTACAATGACGCAGCAGAGGGGCCAGGGCCCTGACGGCCTGTGGCAGTTATATTGGCGGGAGTGTACCGGTGTTGTTGGCGGGATGACTGGTGGACGAGAGAGAAAATAAAGAATAAGTTTTAATTATGTTAAATTTTAATATTTCATATGTTGTAAATTTTTAAAAGTCTGCGTGGTGCTCAAGCTACCCGATTTCATCGAAAAGGTTACGTTACTGAGTGTATCCTCAATCGGAACACTGGTCGGGGGTGTCAAAGAAATTTTTTTTCTAGATGCTTCTTGACGTCACCTTCCTTCATCTTATGCTGCAGTAACCGCTTGAGGAGGTTTTTAATTGATCGAGGCTTTTTCAACGTGCTCGTATTCCACGCTTTTTCGCCCGGAGATATCTTCTCTTTGTTTGCGTATGGATGCTGGGCTGTGCGCGTCCTAGGCCTATAACCTGATAAGGATCTTACTATTGCACGAAAAACAAACACACACACACACACACACATTGAGAGGTAGAATCACAGACGAGATATGGCACTGACAAGAGAGTACCCGACCTGAAGGAAACTATGAAGGAACTAGAATCCACTAGAATCTAACTAGACTTTAGGTCGAAACATGGTTTGCAGTCCGCGACTTTTTATCCTTATACGAGCATATTTTGAGCTGCACAAAGGTTCATTTGATAGAGGAAGGTTCAGAGTTCAGAGGACAGGCTACTAGCTGCCCGTCTAAAATCGGGCACGCGTGTTTACTGGGGAAGAACAGTATGACAATATGTGGAAAGAAAGAGACTCGCAGAAACGTAGCAATCGGCATAGATCAAAAGCCTACATATCGATTGCAATAGTATTGCAAATAAAAAAATTTCTTTATTTTTGATTCTCTTTCTACAAAACTTTTACTAACACGTTTAGGAGATTTTTCTAATAAAAAATTCTAAAACATTTGTTTCCTATTGTTTAAAGCACAATGGGTGGCCGCTAAAACCTTTCGGAAGTTATTTCGAAGAATGCCCTTGATAACATATGACATGCAAAGTCACGATCCCATATACATATGTGTAGGTTGGTTAGGTACAGTGTACAGGCAAAAAACAATTGACAGCTAAAACCTCCTGAAGGTCATGCTCTGGAGTGAGACCTTGGCAACGTATGTCAAGGTGATTTGAGGTTGCTCCTCTATTGTAAATTACCCCATATCTTTTGTAAGGTTCACTTTGGAAAATAAAAACAAAAGTAAAAAGTATAAAAAACTTTGTCATCGTAGGCAAATTAAATTAACTAGTATGTTTTATTTATTTACAATGTAGATTCTACATAGTTGCTATCGACAATACATTGTTTATGTCATTTCACTAGTTTTTCAACACTTTATATCTATAGATAGGTATACCAGGTAGAAGCCTATAATATATTCTTTAACAACTGCGTGCTATATCTAAAAGAAACTTAGCCTTTCTCTTCTAAATAACAATTTCAAAAGGATCCTTCTAAGTCAACTTATGGTCAATATGTGTACATACGTTTAATTAAACTATATTACTTACTCGAGATAGTTTGATGGTATACAAATAAAATTGTCGGCACTATTGCAAAATTAATAAAAAAATCCTCAATTGTTAACTATGTAGTGACTTTGAAAGAGCTATTAAATCATTGAAAGTAAGTGAATCTGTGAATTAACCACCCATTTATTACATCCTGCTTGATAGAATAAAAGTTTCCAAGAATATTAAATCAAAGAGGAAGATAGTCAAACGCAGAAGAGGGTAGAGTTTGTAGCGACTAATATGTTGACATAACAGACAATAGGGGATCTCAAAACTATATCTTATCGCAGCTATACAGCTTTTTCATTATATTTGTATTAAAAATAACAATGTAATCACATTAAATAATAGTAATAATATAAATAAATGGGCCAAGCAGAGGACATTGACCTTCCATTACTCGAGGTCCCCATGGGTACAGTGAGAGAACAATGGTCTTTCCCCCACCCAAAAAATAGAGAAGTCATAGCACATGTCCCTTTATCCTCTCTCGGATAGTTTATAAAGGATGTGTAGCGATCCTAGAAAATTCCTAAGGAGTTAGTACGACCTCTTTTTTATTATGTAGGGGTCACAGCATGGAGAAACCACCACAGAGGCTTTAGTATAGCAGGTAACAATCCCATTCGCACGCTTTCAAAAAAAAAAGATAACTTTTTTAATATTGGACTATCCGATTTGAACTTTTTTGAGAAGTTAGAGCAATTAGTTTACTGCATGATGTGCAAAGAAATTCTTTCAAAAATTGCAATTGGTCGGAATTGTAGAGAACATACTAAAAGTTATGCATTTTATAACGTATGTGGCTCATTGTAACAACAATTTATTTTGATGAAATTTTCAGAATATGTTTAATTGATACAGATCTACGAAACGTGTTTTCTAAATTTTCCATGTAAGCCCATATAAAAAAGTTATAAAATACAACTTTAAATATTTTCTCTGCAATTTCGACAACTTGCAATTTTTTTCAAAAATTTTGGTCGCGTCGTGCAGCACAAACCAATTGTTCTATCTTCTAAAAAAAGTTTAAATCGTATGGTCCAATATTTAAAAAGTTGTCATCTATTTAAGAGTGTCCGAATATCACTGTAAGTAAGAAGTTTTGTATAACACACTATTTGTCCTAAACAAAATTATTTTTTTGTTTCCAAGTACTTATTTTACTTTTGTTTCCAATGTGATATATCCGACTATTTTCCTAAGTAATAATTGTGCAAAAATATGTTTCAAACAAATGTTGTGTGATATCAAAGAGATTGTATCGTGTGCATATAGTAAAAAATATATAATTCCATGTCAAAATTGCGATTTGACCTTCACAAGACTTTTCGAGATCATTGTAGAGTTAAATATGTTGGCGCTATACAATATATATTTGAAAATTTTTGTTGTATTTCTAACACTTGAGAAAACAATCGCATATACGTATTTACAATACAATATACATACATTTAAACTGGACATACTGCACGTTTTCAATTGGTTAATGAATGTAAATGAGGTTTTAGAGAACGAAATATGTAATGAAAATTACTTTTTATTCAGTAACATATTTCGAAAGTCTTGATTATTTAATTTTTGCGTAACACCATTTGTAGATTTGTTTGCACTACCATTAGTAGCGGCTGCTTTCACAGTACGTGGCACCATAGACAACAATGTTTTAGGCATGCCAAATGTAGTTCTGCTTACTGGGGTACTACCTAGAGATTTAATAGCGGATATCTCGGTTGCTAGAGCCTTCTTTCGTTCAGGGGGTTTACTTATGGCCACGCTAATAGCTTTGTCACCGATTTTCATGCCATCGGTGGCCAAGAGAGCTTTTCCGGCACTAGCTTCGTTTTCATATTCAACATAAGCTAGACCTTTCGAATGCCCGTTACGATAAGTAACTACGCGAACTTCTTTTAATGTTCCATGAACTTTGAAGACTTCCTCCAGTTCTCCTTTTGTCATTGTTAGTGGTAGACCTATTCGATTCACAGAATGTATTCGAGCAAAATATTGCAATATAACTTACGCTGTTGAAATTGTGCAATTTAAATAAAACATACCTTTAACGAATAATTTATTCTTCTCGAGAGAAGAGCTGTATTTAAATACCGACGTCCTTGTTGTTTTGTTAGGATCGCATCTTGAGACAAACATAGGTCGTTCTCTTATAGGAGTTCTATCTAATTTCAATGCTTGTTCAACCGCTTCCTTTAAAAATATAATTTTATGGTAATAATAATAATAATAATACAGTGTTTATCGATACAAAACACGGGTCCATATTCTTTGACTTTTGCCGAACGTAAAAAAAGACAGCGAAACTCGAGGACCTCGTTCACCGAGAAATGTAAACATAACTAATCCAATAACAAATTTTCTTTATTTACTTGTGTAATGAACGATAAAAGTTTTGGACGCAAAGAATGACAGCGTATGGGAAATAAAGAGTCGCGGATAGTCGCAACGCGCCGGCACAGTTCAAAGGCTATCCCATACGCTGTTCTTCCTTGCGCCCGAAACTTTCATCGGAACTATATCATAATTGGTATCATTTTCATTAGAAAAATGCCCCGAATATGTTGGTCAATGTCCCATAGAAAAATAATGAAAACTAAACAAGTTTCGTAATTGGATTAGTAGTGGTCCCCTGGTCTCACATCGATATACCCGAACAATATTATGTTATTCTCGGCGACCGAGGACTGTCGAGCTTGAGGCCACCTCACAGGGTATACCCCACAGTAGTGGGGATAGTTCTGGGACAATTATAGGCCAGACACTTGGGACATTTATCGATAAAACACTGTAATAATAATAATAATAATAATAAATATAAAGGACCTCGTATACAAGTCACATATCATACCGTACTACTTAGTTGCACATAGCAATATCCTTTGCTACGTGCTTTGTAATCTCGTATCATTTTAAATGCTGTAATCGGTCCAGCCGGTTCCAAAGCATCTCTGACCTCTTGCTCAGTTGCAGTATAGTCTAAATTACTTATGAAAACAGTGATTTTATCATCAACCTCTTCAGTGTTGTCAACGTCCATTTCATTATTATCTTCTGGTGCTTTGAAACCAGGTGGTGGTGCAATCTTTGGTTTTCCTTCCTCGATTGTATTACTAGTGATTTTATTTTCCAGTGTTGAACGGCTTGGATTTACTTTTGGTTTTATTTGCGTTTCAATTTTTGTAATTTTTGTTGGGGACGATCCTAAATTCTTCCACCTACCGGTGTCTTCTGTTTTTCTCTTATGAGCTTTTTTATTATGCGATGGTGACAGATCATGATTAACGGTTTGCTGTGCTTTCTGCCTTTCTTCAGTTACCTTTTCTAGCTTTTCTTGTGTCCGAGATTCGCAATGTTCCATTTGTTCCAGTGTGCCTTCGTCTCTTTCAAAATCTATCCATGAATTTGCAATACTTTCTGGCCAATCTCTTACAGAATTCAGGGCTTTCTGGTACAGCTTTCTTAAATGTTTAGTGTCTCCATAACACCTATAGATCAACAAAACTATGAAATTTAGAAATGTTATTTGATGTCGTATTGATCTAAAATAATATAAAGAGTTACCTTTCTAATGAAATATATTCCATCCAGTAAGATGCAGTACCAGAATGTCCTTGTGATAAGATATCAGCCCATAGTGATCTAGCTTTTTCCATGTTATTACCGAGTATAGCTCCGGTTCTAGCCCAATATTGTAATATTACACAATTGGGATCGCCCTCTAAACCAAAAGATTTTGCTAAATGTTCACAAGCTCTGTTGAAGGTACTATATAATACTTCCAATTGTTTTTGTTCGTCAGAAGATTCATCGACTTTTCGTTTTAAGTATTCCAGATACGTCATCCATAAATTTCGATAATCGTTCGAGGTAGAAAATCCAGCCATTAAAGCGTTTTCTAATATCGTTTGAACTTCTAATATCGGTTTGTCCCATTTCTCGTACGATCTTATCCATTTCTGCCAAATCTTTGCACACCACGGAACATTTCTTGAAGCCCTTTGATATATCTGATCTAAGATAGATTCAATTTTGATGTTATTTTCCAAATACGTAACATAATCGAACCAAACTGATATTTCTAAACTCAAATCGGTAACTGTTCTTTCATATAAAACAGTTATCCGTCCTGGGTCTCCATTTTGCTTCTCGTAGAGTAAATACGCTTTGTACGCATCTAAAAGTTCACTTTCAACCTGCGAAGAGACAATCTTTTCTTCATAAGGTAAACGAGCATTCAGTTTTTCTAAAGCTCTTTTATATCCTCCGACTACAATTTTGTCGTCAAAAGTTGCTCCTGCGCCATCTCCATTACGCCAAGTTTTGTACTCCTCATAAGTATTTTCCATGTCTAAAAGAGGACAAGCCAATTGTCTTTTGAATAAATTCCCAATACGTTCTAACTGCTCCTTTTTCTCTGCTTCATTCGAAGAATCGATCTAATCGAATATGCAAAAACTAAGTATATTGTATGCTTTTGTTGGTATATAAAAAATACCTTAGCTTTTGTACCTACCAATGCATATAAAACAGCTTCAAATTCTCTAAATGCTTCCCATATTATAGCACCCTTAATAGTGTGCAATCCTACAGCAGTTAAAGCTCGTTCGAATAATTGACGAACATTTTTTGCTGCATCCTTATCAGTTCCCATATTACCAATACTAAACTGTAAATATTCTAGCCATACTTCTACAGCTGCGAAAATAGATTAATTTTTGATATATCATTTATAAACGATACATAAACAAAGTGATAAAACCCATTAAAGCAGACCATAGTAACATTTATGGTTGGCCAACAGTGGTCAATGGTAATAGAGCCTACAACGAAAATTTATGACATTTTGCCAACGAATATCCAACATTGGGCTTACAATGATTATAGTTGGTTAATTAACAAGAGATTTACGTATGATAATACTACTAATACCATTGTTGTCCCAACCAGTGTTTCTCGACATTTAAATATCGTATGTCTTACAGACATTGGAAACGTTGCTATAATTAAAAACTTGTTAATTATTATATTCCAGATTAATTTTTTTGTTTTCTTATGTATGAATACACAGGGCGAGGCACTAACTATTGCCACCGGCACCAACTTTAAAGGAGGCTGTTGTTCAAAATGATGACCTCGACAACATATCTAAAACTCATTGAAATCGGAGAGGACCCACATTATCTGCAACTTTACCTTTGTTGACGTATCTCGTAGCCCAGATCATAGTATCTACGTGCAAAACCTGTACATGCAAGAACTATAAGTTCGGCGGTAGGGCATCAGCTTACTACGCAGGCGATCTGGGTTGAAGTCCTACGTGGGTACTTGAGTTTCTCCTTTTTTCCAAATTTATACTGAGGAAATACATTATTTATATGTATACTATTTATGGTATACTGTGAAGTATACTATGATATGATATACTGTGAAAATAACCGTAGAAGAGAAGATCGAAATAATGTTAGCGGGTCCAGGCAGCTGTTCATATTATAGTGACATTGGTCCTTCGTTGGCCCTGCATAAAAAGGCAACATTTCTAACGGTTGGCCAACCAATATTGCAACGAAGGACCAACAAAATGCCATTCATAAATGCTACTAGGGAGATTTACTGCTTTTTTAAAGGTAGAACTTACAAAGGTAATCTTTGACAGCTCTTTCGCATAATTTGATTACTTCCGCTTTTTGTTCTGAAGTTGTAGCTAGTTTGATTTCGTCACGCATCCAGGACAGCCAGAGATCAGGACTTAAGGGATACTTAGAGCTCATATTTTCTCTGGCAACACGTAATCGTTCTAATTCACCCATTTTTTGAAGTTTATTAATAAGCGCTACATGACTCGCATATTCATACGGATTTTGAGCAAGAGAAGCTTCCAAAACTTTCACTTCTGCCTCATCGGCATCTTCTTCGTCGTCGTCATCTTCGTTTTGATCATCAGCGGAATCATTATTCTCATTCTCGTCGCCTTCATTCTCAATCATTTCTGAATCATCTTCTTTATCAACCACATCATCGCACGATATATTATCGTTATTTTCTTCACTTCCTACGTCCATTTCTTCCATTTTACACAAAATACGTTTTATGTACTCTTGACAACAATGTTCTCTATAGAGCAATGCACGTCAACAATCTTCAACTTTTGAAGGTTATGTTTAGATGTTTTTCTGTATGTGACAACCAGTGCAGCCAGAAACTACCGGATCGGGTAGTTTTTTCCTCTCCTCCTTTTCCCCTTCCACTACCATGAGCACACTCCAGCGTTCCCCACTAAGACCGTAGACTAGTCGCGCAACGTGTCACATTACATACTCTCGTCATCAGAGAGGGGGTAAATTGTATTCTCCTCGATTTCCTCGTTCTGGCTACACTGATGACAACTGTCTTTATCAGACATGCGTATTATCATCAGTGATGAAATGAAGGACGGTTTCTTTCGCGCATGCGCAACGAGTTTAGCGTCAGTAAGGTAAAAAGTTTGACTAAAATGGGGCACCTCGGTCACACGACATAATTTCGCAAAATTTGTTACGATTTAATTTTGAAAAATCAAGGTATGTGTATGCCAATGAAATATTAATAATAATTTACCAAACATTCGTAGCATGCTTGTCTCGTCCTGGATTCTTCGGGTACTTTTCCGCCAATCATAGTGCTCCACTACTTTCTTCACAATATATGTAGATACGTTACTGCTTCTGGACGCGCATGCGCGAAAAACCGTCCCGCATCTCATATTCTCATATTCTCATCTCGCAGAGCGTCCGTGAGCGTCGCTGTCGCTGACACTCTGTGTCATGTTTTGAGTTCGATGAAATAATGTGTGGCGTGGTGAACGCTACCCTCGATCGGCGTTGATACATTGTTATATTGTATTTAACATTTTCGGTTCTACGCGGTCTTCCTAGTTTATTGTATCTTGCATGACGTTAGATTTGCCTTTGTCGGGAGGACGTGCAATTTTCACGATCTCCGTACGGCTACCTGCGTGACGATGCCAAAGAGAAAGAATCAAGCTCTCATAGATTCTGACAGTAGTGGCAGTGCGTCGGAAAGTGGCTCGGACTTAGAAAATGTAAATGATATAACCTTACATCAAAATCTCGTGTTGCATATCGACTGCGCTGCATTTCGAATCCATTTTTTCGCTGGCCGAGACTCGAGCGACTTGATATTAATAGCAATGTTATGTATTTATATTGAATCGGTTCTACGCTCTTACCGCGAGTTATTGTCAACGATATAAGAATGAAATTTACTTTACATAACCTGTTGTACTGCTAACGAATCGCGCGTTCAGCTTTTTACACTATCAAACTTTTAATTGCCTTCGGAAAGCAATGTGTTTTTTAAACACACACGAAAGTGTTTAAAGTGCGAATCTTTCTGTACATTCGTACTGTCGCAAGTAGAGATTAAACAACTTCTATAGTTCTTGTATTAATCGATTGATTCGATTAAAACGAAGATATAGATTCTAAAAATGTATAGAATATGCAGTTCGAATGTTGTGCGTGAAATTTGTTTTAATCGAATATCTTCTCCCTGGATTAGGACTTGTTATCACTTGCTAAGAAGAAGAAAGGTAAAAGTCAAGATGACTCACAGTCGAACGAAGATACCGCAGCTGCCAAAAAGGACAATAAACACGATTCTGACACATCGGATTCTGATGACGACTGGGGTGCGAAGACTGGTAAAAATAAGAAAAAGAAAGTGCCAACTAAGAGGAACAAGCGAAAGATGACAAAGTCTAGTAGCGAGGATAGTGCTGGCGAGAAGGAGCCGGAGAAAGTTTCTGAACCAGAGGAAGGTAATTTTGTTCATTGGAATTAATTTCCACGATGCCGATTATTCATTTTTACAGGCGAGGTTTCCGATTCGGATGCCAGTGTATCCGATTCCAGTCAAGAGGAGTTCAACGACGGTTACGATGACAAATTGATGGGGGATGCGGAAGATCAAGCGAGACTCGCTCAAATGACAGAGAAGGAACGCGAACAAGAGATCTTCAAACGTATCGAGCAACGAGAAATAATGAAAACTAGATTCGAGATTGAAAAGAAGCTACGAATGGCGAAGAAACAGGAATTGAAAAAGCAGAAGGAATCGAGGAAGAAGGAGAAGAATGCTGAAGAAAAGAAAGTAGACAGAGCCCCGGATCCTAAAGAGAGGAGTAAGGATCGTAAGAAAACAATAGAAGAGAAGCAAGACAAGAAGTTCCATGCAATGTCTCTCTTAAAAGCAAGAAGAGAGGAGAAGAAGGAAAGAGGTAAAATAACTTTAGATTGCAGGGAATATTTCAAATATTGTCATCTTCATCTTGGCTTTGTTTATCAGAGGAGAAGGAGAAACAGAGGATGGAGCAACAGCAACAACAATCAAAGGACATCGAAGAGGAAGAGTTAGAAGATGATCACAAAGGTGGGAATAAGACGAAGCTGAAGGCATCCGATATTTATTCGGACGACAGTGGCTCATCGGATAGCGGTGAAGATGAAGAAGCTCCTAAGCCGTCGTCTCATCGTAGATCGTCTTCGAGCGACAGCAGAGACTCTGATTCCGACAACGATAAAAAGTTCATAATTCTATTCTTAACAGAGTTATTCATATTTCAATAATACTCACTATTCTCTTTTAACTTTGCAGATCTGTTACTAGTAATAAGGCGAAACCGAAGAAACCAATATACGTTAGCACCAAGGAAGATCTCAACAAGATTAGATTATCGCGCCACAAAATGGAAAGATTTGTCCACTTACCTTTCTTCGATAGAGTAGTACAAGGTTGCTTCGTTAGAATTGGAATTGGGAATAACAACGGGAAACCCGTTTATAGAGTGGCTGAAATTAGCGGAGTCTGCGAGACAGGAAAAATCTATCAACTCGGTGGTACTAGGACAAATAAGGGCTTGAAGTTGAGACACGGTGCTCAGGAACGTGTGTTTAGATTAGAATTCGTGTCGAATCAGGAATTCACAGAGTCTGAATTCTTCAAGTGGAAAGAGACTTGTGCTTTGCAAGGGATATCCATGCCCACATTCGAAGAGGTTGATCAGAAGTTAAAAGACATTAAGGAAGCTTTAGTATATGAATTTAAAGAAGAAGATATCGAGAAGATAGTACGAGAAAAGGAAAGATTCAAACAGAATCCGTACAATTACGCGATGAAGAAGGCGCAACTTATGCGGGAAAGAGATGCAGCTAATTGTAGAGGAGACGACGAAACCGCTACTCGATTGAATCAAGAGTTAGGCGAACTCGAAGAACGTGCCTCGGAACTGGATAAAATGCGCACTGCGACAATATCTAGTATATCATACATCAACGATCGCAATCGCAAGAAGAATGTCGAAGAAGCGGAAAAAGCTATTATGGTAATGCAATACGTTCTATGATGCGTTACGGGAATATTTAAGCTTGATCAGCTGGTAAAACTGATGTATATTTCTGTTCTTGTAGGAAGAAATTAAAGCTAATAAAGGTAAAAAGGTAGACGATCCATTCACTAGACGTAGCACGAAACCAAGAATGGTTTACAAACCCGAAGACGACGACGTAGCAGCGGCGGCTCCGGTGAATGATAAAACAACTCCTCAACAAGCTGACGCTGTGTCAGCAAACAACGAGAAAGAGAATGGGCAGGAAACAAAGAAAAAACAAAGTACCGAAGATTTATTTAATGCGCATGATTTCGACATCACAATAGATTTGGAAGTACCAATTCCAAGTAAGTATTAAGAATTCTCCTTTGGAACTGCTTAACGTGAATTTTTGTACATAATGTTATCTATTTTAGATAATCCTGTTAGTGTATTGCCGAAGCCTATTAGCAATATTAAAGATACAGGACCTCGGCGATCACTGAACTTAGAAGATTATAAGAAAAAACGAGGACTTATCTAACGTTCTATTGGGCTTAGAAGTCGAAAAGATATTGCAAGGATAAGTTCTAAATTAACTAATTGTGTATATCTTGGTTAATTGTAAAAACCGAGGACGAAATCTTGTATCAGTTAACTGAGAAATTAATTTATGTATAGTTCTCGTGTAACATTACATTTTGTTATGTTCACTTTTTTTCTTCTGGAAAGGATATAGGTGGTTCCTACCATATAGTTATTATACTCTCGTGACCATAGTTGCTACGTTCTGTACCAGAGAATGCTATTTCATTATTCGTGAAGGTATGTTTTACATCTTAAAGAACACTGTTAAAGAGTACTTAAAGAAAGTATTATAATTTGACTTATTTAAGAACTTTGTTATTACATTTGTTCCCCTGTATCAGTAATATAATTCTTTTTATCTTTTCCACGGGAAATATAAATACTTTTCATCCTACCGAAAGAAGAATATAAAATATTAAAACGTAGAACTATTTATATCTCGATACAAAAAAAAAACAAAAAATAATGCCGAACAAATAGTTCGAATAATGAAAATCGATATTGCTTATAGATATAGTAATCATAATTTACATATATCGTTATATGATATTTTCTTTTTTTGTGTTCTATACGGCAAAATAAATATTAGCAAGCGACCACCATATAAAAAGTTACATAAACATTTCGAATTTAGAATTAGTTGTGTATACAATGATTATTTACTTGATATCTCAGAACATTACGAAAACATATTTAATCATATTTTTTTATTCTTCTGCAGTGTTTCTGAAATGTTAATTACACTGCAAATTACTGCCAATATAATCTGGCTATGGAAGCTTCAGCATGTGTTTCACAAAAGAAATATGTACATATTCTCGAAAGGATTTAAATAATTTAATGGCTATACATATATTGCTCTACAAATGACGACAAAAAACATATTTTTAAATGTATACTTTTCTTTCGTCTAGTTAATCAAATAATTATTGTTAACTCTATTCTATGAAAATAGGTAAATACTATACAAATTGTATTGTGCTAGTAATTTTTACTAATATCTACAGAATATTAAGTATCTTTTACTGTATTCCATCTGTCCATTAGATAATTCTTTTTACTCATGATCATGAAAATTTGATATCTTGAATAAATAAAGTTTTATACTTTACATTAAAAAGGATGCATTTTTTAAATCACGTATTTATTTAGGTGATAATGTAACCGAAAGAAACAAACATTTATCTATTAACAGGTAACGCCGGTATAAAATTTTATTTATTCAAGATATCGAAATTTGTTTTGTATGACAATTTACAGGTATTGCCCGCACACTGAGAGTTGTCAGAGAATCTCGACAGTGGGGTGCAGGGGGATCTGCGAGTCCCCACTCTTGACGCAAGGCTAAGATCCCACTCTTGCGCTTTAGGTTCTGGCGGGAACGGTCGTCATAGGAGCTCGGCGTCACCACATCGCTCTATTACAGTCGCACGCTCGTTTGCTGCTTCGTCAAGCGATTCGGCCAATCGCGGAAGACGTGTGGCACGTAGTAGGAGTATCACGTGGTACCCACAAGTTTCTCTCTGCCAACTCTCTGCGTGCGGACAATATACGTATATATTAATGTAGAGTGCTGATTAGAATGTATTATAAAAATACAGCATGTATTTATCAACATCCAGGGATTTGCCAAAATTGTACATATATGTATTTAAGCAGTATACCATTAAACAATTGTAGAGAAGTTAATACTTTCATTTATGTAAGGGTCATTTTACGATTTATTTTCTTATGGAATTTAAGAATTCGATAGATTATTTTTCAAATCGATTCAATATTACAAAGACTTATAAATATAATACTCAGTTTTTATATCGATATGTTGTATACATATATAATATAAATTACTTTAAAATAGCTTGTTATGCTTTGTAAGTCGTTGCTTTCCTACTTGATATTGTATATTACCATGCGTTAATGAAAAACCTTTTACTGTGTCAAACGCAAATGTAAGATGTGCAATGGTACATATATATAATTTTATCGCAGTATTAGAAGTATGACTGTATCCTGTATTCCGCGTCTATACAGAAATAATATTTAATCATATTTTGTTACATCTAAGCTGAAATATATCCATGTGAATACTTTAATCTGACTTTTGATTATTTTCAATTTCAGAAGAATATACATTCAGTTGAAACCGATACATGATTCAGCTAATTTCCACGTATTCGTACATGACCATAAATAGTATTGATTTTCATTTCAAAATGGAGTGAATTCGATAATGCAGAAGAACTGGGATAAAAATCTTGTTTAATCATCAAGTGTGAAGTACAGGATTACGTCGAGTGTTCGCTTTTATCTACAGTGCGTAAGCGATTATCACCGAGTCGAGATACTGCTGTCACGGCTCGGTGTTTTTCGCAAACTAACTTGTGCGCACGCAAACTATATTGTATGCGCACGGGACGACTCGCGACGTCTGTATGCAGTGGCTTGCATGCCGCTGCCCATATAAGGTAATTTCCCCACGTCCCTCTCGATGATTGGCTAGCGCGACCGGCTCTTATCGATGATTAATTCCTGTAAAATTATCATTGTTGGACGATTCAATAGAACGATACTCTCAACCAACAAAGAATCCTCTCAACAAACGGTCTATTTAAACCGAGGCAAAAGCGTTCCGTATTCTCATTGAAATCAAAGCAGTCTACGAACGACCGGCACAAGCGCGTCTTACAACGCGTGCGCACTGGAACGATCCTATCGGCTCAAAAACGCAAATCACCTTAAACGACGTGAATTCGCGAGTTTGTTGTGAAAAAAGTAGTAGAACCGACGCGATACGACAGCCTTCCAACGTGTTTTCATGCGAAAACCTCGTGCGAACGGGATCACGAATATTCGTTAGTCGCAGGCTGGCCAATCAAGACCGAGTTAATCAGAAGTGCGCGCGCGCAGGCGTAGGGATACAGGATTCGCGGAAAGCTGGCCGCGAGAGGAGCCTCCCTTCCCGTTTGTTCGTTCGTTCGTTCGTGAGCCGCGACCCCCGCGACTGGACACTGCACCTATCCAGTTCCACCAGAACCGAGGCTCTCGTGAAAGTGTAGGTTAAAAGTGCTTGTTTACGTGATTCTCCTCGCCGGCTACGACATCACGAAATGGTAAATATTCTACTGTGCATGCATCCGCCTCCCGAAAAATGTCAACGATCCCGACACCGGGAAAACCGGTACGGCGCACGGGGGCCACTTTGTGGTTATGGCCGAAGCAGACGCGCCGGTCGCCATTTCTGTCCCGGCGATACGCCGTGAGAACGATCGCTCTTTCATTCCTTCGCTTCAACTTGTGAATCTTCTCGCAAACCGATCCGACCCGATCTTTCCCGTGTGCTCGTGATTTTCACGCGTTTAAACGACAGACCGACGGGAACTCGATACTTAGATTCGCGAGATTCGAACATGCCAGGCCCGATACTCGTCGCTTCCAGGAAACGGATGATTCATTTCCAGCCTCGCGATACCAATAGACTCGGAGCAGAGCAACTGTGGTCTCGGTGATGAAAAAAGAATATTTCACGACCAATGATCAAGACATTCTCTCTCTCTCTCTTTCTCTCTCTGTTTTGTTTGAACGTATCTCGAGGCATGGGAATCCTGGCGAATTTCTTTCATGTCTATCGTACAATGTTACATCGCAAGGATCCAGGAAAATCATTCGTTTCGTGAGAACGACAATGCCCCCACCTTCCCGGCCCCTGTTTAATTGTAATATTCCTAACGATTCATCGTGCCACATGCTTCGGATCAGTGTATACTGTTCGATGTAATCGGAACTTTGCAATTGGTCCCGTACACAGCCTGAAATAACGCTTTCGCATAATTTCGACTGCCGTCGAATCAATTCCGAAAACCTGTTTCTATTTGGTCCAGGTATAGGTATGTTTCCCATCGATTTCGCGTGGACGACGTTGCAAACACTGTACACGAACGGTGTTATCATCGTAGCGATTTCGTCACGGGCCACGAATATTTCGCGAATTTCCGTTGGAATTGCCAAAAATTTATATAACGTTGCGCATCGGTTAATGCCAAATCCGAATATCCGATGACCATGCACGACGTTGAAATATCGAACTCCATTATCGATCACCTGCTGCTTTCGTTCAACCGCGTCGATGTAGTTTTATCTCATTATTATTTATTATCTCTTACGATTTCGTTTATCGTTCGACTACTTATGGTTTTGCTTGCTCGTTCGCGTCTCTTTTCCCGTGCAATCGTAATTGCGAAAGTACGATTACACAAGTGCCGAAGCTGGTTCGTACAAAGAGCCAATACGATCGCGAATCTCACGTAGACGAATCGATTGCATCGTGGAATCAGTGTGTTTTTTCTCTAGTGGTTTATCAGTGTTTTATCTAGTTTATCTGTCGGTTGCACTGATCGTTGATACGAAGCTGTTTCGTCGAGTAATCTGTCTAGACTCGAATTCCCGGCGTGGTTACAATTTTCGTCGAAATGTCTGGGGGCTGCTTGACGATTAGAAATTCCGTGGCGACTCGTTCCACGGGCGCGACGCGTCAGAGTCGAAGTTCCGGAAGAATTAATTATGTAGTCGCGTTCCGTTTCCGGCAAATTGGCGACAGAAATTTAACCATGTGAAACTGGCGCGAGCGGTAGCCTCCGTTCTCCGAATAAGCATTTAATATATATATATATACCAGTTACCGACAGACGCTCTGCTATCCTTGGTAATGAAGAGTTCGGTTTCCTTGAAAAACCAACCCCCCCTGCCCCCCTTCTTGTTTAGCCTCGAGGATGACAGTGAACTACAAGAGAAGTTCTGGTAGAGAGGGAAAAAATTCAATGAGCCCGTAAGGAGGTCGGTTCTTGCAGGCCAGTGACTCTCAAAGTTCACTGACGCCTTCGTAAACGTGGTGAATAAGCTGATTATCCTCGACATTGTGATGGCCAATCTTATTTGTTGGCAGTATCCTATTCAATAGAATCGTGAATCGAATTTTTCCGTTCGTCGTGAACAATTTGCTATTTATACTTCTCTTCGAATATTTCTCGCTCTATTATTCGAGCGATTTCTACGACTTTTAATCTGAAGCGTAGTACGTATGCGCTCGTGATTAGTCATCGATAAATTTCAGGCGGATTTTGATAAACGTAGCCAACAGCAGAAAGGTATTCATGCGTCGTGCGACAAAGGTGAAACACCGGTTGCTCTCTTTTTATTAACCGCCGGAGCGATAGAGTATGAAACCGTACATGTAAACGACCAGTTTACTCGGCAGTCAAACAGCCGACCATGTCGCTCCTTGTCGGTGAATCATCTTCCGTTTGACCTTGTGCCACACACAAGAGACGTTTACAACAACGCCCTAGAGGGAGCCAAGTCTGGCCCTAACCGGCATCCCCCGTCGTGCCAGAATATCGACCGAGGAATTGCATCCTCCATCCACTGGCTATCCTCCAACCACGTCACACTTTTCGTCGGACCCTTTAGCACCCCGATCGACCCCTTACGCGTTCACTATACCGCACCGGCGAAACTCTAACCACACATAGAAATACACACCCAGCTAAATACAACTTCGAATTCGTACCAGATCTTACGAAAACCGAAAAAGGAGAAAACAGAAGTAATTAATGAATTACCAATCGTACAAACACTTTAGTTTGCTGAACGGTATAATTTCCATTGGTTAACATTTTCTGGTGCACCAGCTTCTGAAATTAATTTTGTACCGTTTCCCTGACGAATACGAGCAACTTAATTAAAGCGACAACTTGCTAAAGTTTCTGAAAAATATGAAATACTAAATTTTAACTTCAAGCACCTCTCGAACGTTCTCCCCAATAAATAAACTGTTGTTCAGATGCGTTTAGGCTGGCAAAAGATTCCGCTCTTCCTTTAAATATCGAATTACGTTCCCGACGACTAATTTTAGCGGTTTTGCAATTCCTTGTTTACAGCAACGGATCCTTGTTCGTTCTCCATGTTTGTCAATACCGTAAGCCATATTTTCTTACAGATCTGATCGACTTTTTCGATTCGAAAGCGTGTTGATCCTAGACGAAAGCCGTTCAAAAATAGCTATCCCACTTCGAACTTTTCATTCTGTGCGTGTCGCGCATCTGTGGCGTTTCTTCCCCTCCTCATCAACCCCTCCCTATTTCTCCCCTCTCTCTAACTGGTTCGCATACACACACGCAAACGCGTCTCGTCTCTCTTTCTATCTCTCTATCTCTCTCTCTCCCCCCTAGAATCTTCTTAGCGAGTGCGTCGTGTCATGGTCGTATTTCACGAATTTCCACAGAGTGGCAGAAACACATAATCGAATGGGCCTCTCTGTACCGTGGTGGCACGTGCCCACGGGCAATGGATAACTTTAGAAATGGACGTTGGATCTGTTTTAGCATCGGATTCGTGCGTGGGAAGACTTTATTTCGGTATGTCCCCCACGTTTGCCCGCGAAATAAGCTTAAACGGCCAGACTAGCAGACGTTAGTCCAACACTGACAGCATCGATACCGGCACTGCCCTCCTCGTCACAGCTAACGACAGCAACACATATATCCCGATGTAGAAAGATGTCTGACGCCCTTCGCAAATCTTTGCTTGCACTGTACCAAAAGGGGAATCCCACTTATCGACACGTAAAGGTCGATTTATACTATCCGTACAGACAGATATTCTTAAATACATTTGAATAGAAGTGTCGGTACGTGAATATACGGTTCCGCTATGGTAGGTATAAAACAGAGGTCGGCAAGAAGTACTCGTTTCGGCCGATTTTCGAGAGAGAGCCCCCCCCCGAGTCAAGCGTCACGCTTCCCGTGACGATCCTAGTTTCCGAGCTCAGGCCCGCACCATATGAACTGAGCGTGGCGCATTAGGGCGACACCAGTATTAATGCGGGTCAGATACAATCATTTCTTATGAAATCATTTTTATTATTTTAACAATTGTAATATAAAGAATCTGAAACCGGTCATTTTGACCGGTGGCGGTGCATTTAATGTAAATTACGGTCGTAAGCTTATAGGCATACAAGGGATACCATTGACAAAAAAAACGCATTGACAATAGTACCTCCTCGGTATGTAATGTGGAATTACACTAAAAATTGCTGTACCATTATTCAAATATTGTTTACATTGTTAAATATGTCGGCAACTAATCAATTACTAAACATTTAGGTATTATACAAAATAGTTGTATAATTGTATTGTACAAAATAATTGTATAAAATTTTAAGAATTATTGGGAATGGAAATATTCTAGATCGAAAGAAATGTTTAATTTTCGAGTTTAAAGGGTTAATACGAGTGTCGCCCTAATTCGCCACACACAGTTCATATGTTACGGTCCTGAGGTGGCTCGAGAACTATGATCGTCACGGGAAGACGAGAGGCGGGGCCGGGAAAAGAGGGCGTAGCTCTCGAAAATCAGCAAAACGAACACTTTTTGCCGATCTCTTATAAACTCTTCCATTCAAATGCATTGAAGAAGATCTGTTCGACCTTCGAGAAATTCGAAACTGTTTGTTGATCTCCGCTTACTAGTCGAGTACAGAGGCGATCTATTCGAATCGAGCGTAATTAAACGTGTTGTCATGAAAATATACGTCCCCGTCCTAACGCGATAATAACACGTTTCACGAGTTGGCACGACGATGAGTTACAAGTTCTACTCGTCACGATATCGATTTCAACGTTGTGCGATTAATATTTTATAAACAAACCGTTCATCAAGTCATTATGCAATGTATTGTGACTCGGTACCTATGATTTGTCTTCGCTGACAAACCTATCGCGTGTCATTTAAAACTTTTTTCAAACTTTATTTTTAACTCTCTGTCTTTCAATTTGTTTGTTCGTTTAGGCATCCGGAGTAACAGTGGCCGACGTTTGTAAGACGACGTACGAGGAGATTAAAAAAGACAAAAAGCATCGATATGTAATCTTTTACATTAAGGACGAGAAGCAAATCGACGTTGAAGTGATCGGGCCTCGGGATGCCGCTTATGACGCCTTCCTCGAGGACTTGCAAAAGTGTGGCAGCGGAAAATGCCGCTACGGTCTCTTCGACTTTGAATACACTCACCAGTGTCAGGGTACATCCGAGGTAACGACTCTACTACATTTATTTATTTGTTCGTTTGCTTTGTAATTCGTTTGAAAATTGAAACGGTAATTGTTTGATTTTTAGGCCTCCAAGAAACAAAAGTTGTTCTTGATGTCGTGGTGTCCCGACACGGCCAAAGTTAAGCAGAAGATGTTGTACTCGAGTTCTTTTGATGCTCTGAAAAAATCCTTAGTCGGTGTGCAAAAGTACATACAGGCAACAGACCTTTCAGAGGCTTCCGAAGAAGCTGTGGAAGAGAAGCTCCGAGCCACCGACAGGAATTAGGAGTATATCAGCGGAATCCAAAATTAATAATATTAAACGAGAGAAATCAAGTGAAAAACAATATGCAAACTCCCTTCCCCAAAACAAAATAATGCTCTGTACCGTCGTCGCATCGAAGGTTCATGTTTTTACACATTTTTCACTTTTAAACGGAAACGACTATCAAGTATTTGCGCTACATGTATTAGTCATTGGGGAGCGTTCACATTAGCAGAAACGAAAAGAACGTAAAAGGAAAAAGCAAGAAAAAGTATATAAAGAAAAAAAATCACTTTTCATACTGCGAAACGTTGTGTGAATCTGTCTGATATAATATTAATATTATACTATTATTATAATTATAAGAATAACTTGTAAAAGAATAACAGTTTACAACCAGTCAGGCAGTAAGATTGAAAGCATTACACTTTTGTCATCGGCTGTATAATGTTTAAATTAAATTCATTTCATAATGACTTCACGTGAAACCTCGTTAGTAAGTCCCACATTCTCCTAATGTTGCGTGAAATTTTACTATTGTTTAGTTTGTTAGACAAAATGAAAATGAAGAACGGAAGAAACGTATTATTAGTGATATTGTTTGTACATGATAAGTCTATCATTTTATACGTAAAATAAATTTTGCTTCAATTATTTTTTTACAATTTTTATATTGAAATGTCGAGGACCGACTCGATTGTATAGTCATTTTTTTTGTTGGTACGATCTATTAGAAATTGTTTTGCGTTTTTTTATTGTTAAAATGAAATTTATAACTGCTTAATTTTTATTACCGCGTGGAAAATATACTTGTATATGTGTATATCATACAATCTTATTAAGTTTCAAAACAATTAGCAAGCGAACCCTTTGCACTCGGAGCTATTTCAACTCGAAAATTAAACATTTCTTCCGACCCGAATATTTCCATTCTCTATTTTTTAAATTTGGTAGATATGAAATTGATATAAATATAATTATATCTATAATTGAAATTGATTTAATACTTAAACGTTTAGTAATTGATTAGATACAATATTTGAAATAATGTTATAGCAATTTTTAGCTGCGCCTCAGAATCACCACTCAAAATATTTTAATTCAAAATGTTATAGGTGTAATTACAAATTGTCCATTAAAAGAAATCGCCAGATCTTGTGCAATCTATTGAAATGAAATACTATTGTTTATTACATTCTTTTCAAATTCAATTAAAAATAGCATTGGAAGAATAAATATTTTATAAACGTTCAACCATAGTTTATCACGCTCGTGATAAAATGCATACACCGGGATGCACTCTACTGTGAGAAATATGTAAGTACGCCGTTCTCGTTGAAATTTCCACATTTAGCTATTAATTATACTAAATTGGTCTGTGCATCTATTGTCGGTGCATCTATTCTATTTTAATGTCTCCACTATGATAAAAATATATTGTTATAACCATGAATTCCAAAAAAAGCAGTTTGGCAAAATTGTCGTTGCGACTGCTCTATATCATACATTGTTCATGGTAACGTAAGGCGTGCACGTATACTGACGTATGCATTACGCATACATATACTGCAGCCGTGCGCCGAAGTGTCGAATGATATCGAAGTTGTTATTGTGATAATGTTTATCAAAAGGTTGACGTTTCTTCAAGCATGGTAAAAAATAATGTGAGCCAATAACAGCACTGCGCGATCCTTTTCACGTTATCTTATCGAGCCGTTAACAAGGTAACTCTATATGACTTTTGCGGACATTTGTATGCTACTAATTTCTATAGTCGGATATCTGTGGTTGCAAGGAAAAACGCCGCATGTCACAATTTCAAAAAATTCATATAGGATTTACATATTTACCAAAAAAATAGTCATGAAAACAAGTTCGAAAGGCTCCAAAAAATAATGCAATTCACAGCATTAGTGACCAAAACTTTACACGGCAATATCTCGAAAGTGAAAGTATGTGATATGCAGCGTTCTTCCTGACAATCGGATATATTACCGCATGTATTTATTGATGTCACTATGACAGCTATGCATTTCACTGTGACAGGCGATCTTCGAAAAAATTATTCTTGAAATTATTGTTTAACCCTTTGCACTCGGAGCTATCTTAACTTGAAAATAAAACATTTCTTCCGACCTAGAATATTTCCATTCCCCATGAATTGTCAAATTTTATACCTACATGTTTTATACCTAAATATTTAGTTATTGATTAGATACCGATACATTTAATAATGTAAACAATATTTTGAATAATGGTACAGCAATTTTTATATTATTCTATATTATTATACACACAGCATTTGCCATGACAACACCCATGTGTGAAGATGGTGGCCCCTTGAGAGAGTGGGCACCTCTCGCTACTCTTCTTCAAAAAATACCTGCCAAGATTCAAAATGGGCTATTTACGCATAATATCAATCTCACCTGTATCGATGTGGTACCTGAATTCATTGCAATCGGAACGAACCATGGACTGGTTTACTGGTTTAACAGAGAGAAGCAAGATCTTCAAAGACTTCGATGCGAGGTATACTTCAATATATTTTAGGAAATTAATTCCAGTGGGAAACGGTTAAAAATCTGCCACTAAGACGATTAACATATTCCGTGCCATGTGTACCGCCAATGGTACATTAAACTAACTGGTATACATTATTCCACTGGTGGTACATGCTGAGAGATATGCGCTAAACACATATATATTTACCCATATATTTTATCGAGACTGTAGAATATATTTCCACCAAAAGAAGGTGGCATTATAGAAAATGCAGTATAGAACAAAGCACATAAGTTCGCTTAATTGTCGAGCAAAGATGGCACGGAACATGTTAATCAATGAACTTATATTCACACAAAATTGTATGTTTCGTACAGAATGTAAACTCGAAGATCACATGTATTCAAGTAATCTCAACTGTGGACTATATGGTTGCTGCTGGTAACGAGCAAGGTGTTGTAACAGTGTTTCAAATACCTAAAAATCCACCAGATTCGTTACCGGACAGCTTAAAACCGAAACAGAAGAAACAGGCGGAAAGATACAGTATTAGTGGTCTGCATAACAGTGCAGTAACAACAGTGGAATGGTCTAAGAACGGCATGAAGTTGTTCAGCGGAGATCAGGATGGTGTAGTGGTGTTGACCGAAATTGATTTTTATATGGTACGTTGTAGAAAGTAAATACCATTGTATCTATGCATAAGTACATGTTACTAATAAAAATGTTTAATAGCATTTATCAAAGTCATCGGAATTGCTCAACGAAAAATATGCAGTTGTACAGCTGAGTTATCAACAAGGTCTGTTGTTGGTTTCAACAACGTTGCGTACGATACTCGTAAACAGGAATGAGAATGGAAAAGTGACTCAGGTTGGCCAGAAAGAGCGTAAAACGTTAGTATCACGATTTCAGTTATAAAGCCGTTGTAAAACGATTTCTGTAATAGAGTATTGTATTGTAGATTAGGAAAATTAGGAGCCGTGTTCGGTTGCCGGCAGAATTATGTACAAGATTTAGTAATCTACGCGAGCAGGCCTGGGCTACGTTTATGGCAAGCCGATAAAACTGGAACTGTATCGAAAACACTTATCTTTAAGGTCTGCGTGGAATTGTATTGCTGCTATTGAATCTGTTTCTCTAATCGTCTAATCGAAATGTATATTTATTTAGGATGCTATTCGGTCTGGTCATACGGAAGTAGAACTTCTGAATCCAGCACCGGAGAGTTCTAAGAAGACTCGTGGAGAACCTACATTCGGTTTTATTCTACCTTTTTGTGATGATTTGTTAATCACGTATAGCGACGATATTATATACGTAGTCAATCCGCAGACTATTGCTATAACGTCCATTGTAACCGATTTGCGACGAGTTATCGATGTTGCTTGTACTAAAGATGAAATATTTGTCCTGGAGGGAGAAAGGAGTATTATACGTATAGCATATTATCCTGAAACTAATATGTTCTCAGCAGGTACGTGTTTCGTTTTCTGAATCACGCTATTTAATCACTCGTCGGAATTTTAAAGAACAAATATATATATTTTTAGAAGCAACCAATACATTGGATCCGCTATCGTCGTTTGCTGAAATCAGTAAACCCGTAACCAACGGTATACTAGAATTAACTTCGAAATTAAAGGAAAGCGCTATAGTACCGGCTATTCCCTTCCACAAGATTAATCCGACCAATATCATTCAGTCTGTTGGGTACGATATGGAAAGAATATACAGTGCTTTCTCGATAGTTGTCCAAATACGGGTCTGGTAACGGATATTTGTGGCATTTTTCTAATGAAAATCATATCAAATATCCAATCCAGTCATTTGGGACATTCATTGAGAAAACACTGTATTCACTTTTCGCTAATAGAATAACAGGTTGTATTAAATCGAATATGATTTCAGTATCGCGCCAGTTGGTACGGCTGACACCGATACAACTTCAATAGCGGAAGAAGCTGTAGAAATTCCAACAAATTTAAATGCCTCCGCAGTGGCGAACAGTAGCGGTGCATCAGATCAGAACGATGCTTCCAGGAGGAACAATTGTGAGCAACCCGACAGACATATGGATAGGAGGCAGATATTCCAAAAGATTAGTCAGCAAGAGTTCGAAGATGTTGTATTCACTCCGGAAAGGAAAATTAAGAAATCGCGTAATAAAGCAATAAATGGTAATGAGAGCGGTTCGTCGTTTTCCGATGTCGATGACATATCTGCTTTCAATAAGGATAAAATAAACGCTAACGAGGCGCTGACAACGCATTCCTCTTTACTAACGCTCAGCGTCGACGACGATTTTATACTGAAGACTGAAAGGAATCTCGAATCAATTCAACGCGATGTAGAAGATAAAGAAAAACGTTTGGCTGAGGTATTGGATTTTGATTTGTCGAAGTATATGGCAACCAGTCAAATCGCTACTACAAACTCGAATGTTTCCGAGTGTACTATCGATTCGAGCATCTATGCCGATTGCAAGACGTATTCCAATGATTTCTCAACAGACGAAAGGAACAACGAGCAAGAGGCGTATAACGAACAGAGCGATCATACAGAAACCGAATCTGGGGACGAGGATGTCAGCTATCAGACAGAATTAAAAAAGTTAGAAGACTTGGGTGAATGTAGGAAAAAACTCATACAAGAAAAATTAACCGACCCGTTAACGAACAATGCTTACGTCGATGCGAAAAAAACACCGCATACAACCGATGTCGATAGACATAAGCTAGAAGTTCAATTGCATAGTGAGTATGATTAATTACTTTTATCAGATTTTTTTATAATAGACATTTAATACTTTCCTGACATCCTTAGTTCTATCAAATGAAACTATGATATCGACAGTCCTTGAGGAGGAAGATTGGGTCCTGGTGAAAAATGTCACATCTTCGGTTGCAATGTAAGATCTAATAAAAATGGAAACTATTTCCATGCACGAATTATTTCTATCGATAGTTTACAAATAGTAAGTCGTATAAGAAATGTGCAATCTGCATAATAAGCTGAAGCTTATATTAGAATACGAGTCCATTTATGCGTGTATTTTCACACATGAAATTTGTCACAGTCGCATAATCATTTCTAGTCTTATTTTAGCGAAATATATTCTTTTCGATTTGAAACGAGAAAATACATGAAACACGCGAATTGTTATTTTTACCGTGCGAAATATAAATATCAATTTGTTTTTATAATTTTAATATACATGGGAATTACAAGACCATATCTTTCTATCGAAAGATCGAAGATCACAGAGTATTATATATGATCGTATTTGTTCCATATAGGAAGTGTATATTGTTTTCAAAAGATCATCATTGTAAAGAATATTTCAATTTTTAGATAGTTAAAATTTTACAAAAAAGCTTCAGTATCTAGTTAGTTTAGAGCGTACATGTTAAATAGAAATCTTTACAAAAGTATATTTAATTTTCCAATACGATTACACATTTTGGAAAGTTAGAAACGTATTAATAAATCATTAATGAAAGAAACAAAAAAAGATCGCGCAACTATGAATGCTAAGGCAAGCAATTATTTTATTTTCATGTATAAATCTATACATATAGAATTTCGTTCACTATGGATGTAACGGTATTTACAACACAATATTTTTGTGACATGTTATATCTCTTCTTAAATAAAACGAATGAAATTTCATTGTTCGTTTTTATTACACGTTCCGAACTAAGGGTTAGCGGCTGTACAGAATGGTGTTCTATGGAATGAGAAATACACATCCTAACAAGAGTTCATTTGTTGTAATTTATTATTTAACGATGTACATTTTACTGGTGATTGCCTAGATGAGTACTCTCTCGTGTAGCTTATCGAATAAAAACAATTATGCTGCTGCTGAAATGAGGTCGTTGTATTTCTTTATTTTAGAAGCAACGCTCATGTCTACGTATTTGTCACCTACAGAGACAACCATACCTCCGATGAGGGCAGGGTCAACTTTTGTGGTGAGCAGAAGAGATTGACCTTGGGTCAAGAACTTCTTCAGAGCAGCTTCGAGCTTAGATTTCATATCTGCGTCAAGCGGTTTCGCTGTTGTCACTTCGCAGACAACCTCGCCTCGACCAGCAGCCATTAATAATTTAAATGTGTTGATTATACTGTTTAATTTTCCAAGACGACCATTTTCTGCAAGCAGACCCAACAAGTTGGCAGTCTCTTTGCTAACGCTCATTTTACTGCTGACAGACTTCAGAGCTTCTACTTTGTCTTTTCGTTTAATCGTAGGGTTCTTCATAAATTCGTCTAGCTTCTTATCCTTAGTCATTGTGTCCTATTACAACGTAATGTTTCATTAGAAAAGTATGTCATACTATTGGGTCGGAACGAAAGTTCGTAGCGTTTGTAAATTAAAATTAAGAGCTAAATTTCAGATATTTATTCATAGATTTATTCAATAACATATTTTTCATTCTGTTCTATTACTTTTTGTCATTTTCGAGGTAACTTCTCGTGTTATTGAATAAACATATGAATAAATACCTTACTTTTGTCTTCGATTCTTAATTTGAAAACGCTACGAACTTTCTTTTCAACCCATTACGTTACGATTAAAACACTTTAATACATACTTGTAACTTCACCAGATCTTTTTCTACATTGCTCAACGTCTTTTGCTTGGCAGCTGCCAAGTAAAGGGCTGTGGCATATCGTCCTTCTATTCCGAATACTTGAATCGGAGGCTAACAAATTAAAGGAGCAGCATTTTTAACGTGAAATCCAGACTTATTAGCACATTTTAAGTTATATAATTTTCGGCTAACTAATGTATCTGAAAGATATACCTTAACCATCTGCTGAAGAGCAGAGGTGGAAGAGAACGATCGGGCCTAGAAACCAGAAATTAAATTATTACTTTCATAGATTTTCACGGAAAAATTATTAACAATGTTTTCATTTCAATAATTCAACAAATACGTTGTCACCTATTAGCTTGTGCTACTAATTAGAACATCAATAATTATAAATTAGAGTTTCGTTCGGTGGTAGAAAAGCAATAAATTATTGTTCGTGTCATTACTTACAATTACTCTGCTGAAAGACATTTTCAAAAACACCGTCAGTTCATTCAAACCCTTGAACGACGAAGGTGGACTTACACGACCACCATTATATTACATAAGTCACTTTGATGTCTGTGATGGGGTATCCTTATTCTACTGTCTGAACGAATATCGAAAGCGACGTCTGTAGATTGAATTGAAAAGTGTACAAATGTACGTAAGTTTGTAAGTCATTAACATAGCTACAGTAGTTGATTCTTCAAAATAATATAAGACGGAAATCAAGAGTGAAGAAATTGCAATTTCAACTTATTTTTTCAGTTATTAACAATCAAAGTTGACCAATGTCAATGCACGAGCCAGCTTTGTCTTCGTCTTCTGATTGGCGGAGCGGAAAGATCATTTGAGGACAGTCGGTATTGCAGATCGCGCGACACGAAACAGCATGAGACGACTGGTCTACTTCAACATGTCGTCGGTGGTATTAGCCTTAGACTATACATACTTATAGATCCGGTTTCAGATAACATGCTTTGTTCCAAGATTACTTCATCTACAAGATGACGGATGTGGGCAAAGTGCTATAGTCTGTTGAGAAGTTGCAGTACCACCACCGACGAGATATAAGGATAGATCTATCATCTTATGGGACTTCGTGTCACATGTTCTGAAATACCGACTGTTAAAAAAATCAGAGGTTTTGTAATACAAAATTTGTATGCCCTCTACCACCGACCGACGGTATTACAGATTCCTATGGACACCAAGTCCCATAAGGTCTATGTCTATTCCTATATTTCGTCTGTGATTGTAGCCATTTTCTGATTAATAAATTTTTAAAATGAAAGTACTTACGTATGTATTTATTGAAGCATATCGAGTAGTAAATCTTACAATTATCTCGCAATAATGACACCGTTCGCGCGTGTGTCTAATATGTACATATACGTAAATTACGAAAAGCAGTAAAGGGTGCTTCACGCCGAAAAAGAAAATTCGGGTATATAAAACTAACACTTAAATGTGATATAAACGGCGTTAATATGTACTAAATTCAAACATTTTTTATTTACACCTAGAAACGCTACTATCTCGGAAGGATATGGACATTCGAGAGAAGCAATGCAATTAGAGCATCATTGCGAAAAAGATGAGTTCGCAATAACCTCAATATTTAATGAAATTCTATTATAATTATAATTTTGACTGTATTTTTTTATTATGGAAAGACAGAAGTCAAATAAACTTGTGTGCTTGTAAAATCAATGTATTTTGTACAATTTATTTTATTATTCATAAATTAAAAAATACTTTCTGTATTTTGGTATTCTCCAATCAATCCCAATAAATACCAACAATCGGTTCCCATATACCAATTTTTATTAATGCAGTTTTTTCAGTAATAAAACGTTTCTATGTAAAATGGATGTATATTTTTAACATGGTTTTTACATTTTAAATTTTTTGGAATGTTAACACATGTAATTATAAAAGTAATTAAAAATAAAAATAAAAATCGCTGCACGGGGACTCGAAGGGGAGCTCCAGATTTCGTTTCATACGCTCGACGGCCGAATTCGTGTTTCATTTCCGTAAAGCAGCGGTCGGCGTCGGCTCTATGCCTCTCTCTCCTCGCTCCCCGTAACGGCCATAGTGCTATATAAATAGATTGTGGCTGGCGCAAGTGCACAAGCAGTGCACACGGACATACGGACATACATATTTTATTTTCTATTGCAGTTGACCTTGCGTGACCTTGAATGACCTTCGTAATAGGTCATTGTATTCGTCTTAAAATACACTATCAGAATGTAAATAAAAAACCATACCGTTCCATTTAAAAAAACAGAGTTGACCTTCGTATCTCCTTGACGTCTCCACCTATAAAAAAATTAATGACATCAGATTACGAGCCCCTCGATATCAAGTAAGTTTGGTCTGATCCTTTTTTTTCTACCTTCAAAAGCAAGCGATTTATTCAGGTGACCTGTTTTAGGTGCCGCACCCTGTAGAATCACCTCTGGGTTCCGAACGGCAGAATTTTCTTCCTATTTTTTTCGGAGAAAAAAAATAAAATTTGTCGCAATTCGCCCATCACCGCGACAAGCAGATTTTGAATATTCTCTATTTCTTTTCGTATATTTTCTATTTTGTTCGAAAATTTTCTATTTATTTCGAACAATTTCTATATTTATTTTTTTTTGTTTTCAAAACAAATGTCTATGTTATTTACAGAAAATCTTCTTTGAATACTGTTCTAGACTGTTACGTCCGAAAGCACACACACAAATACACAGAGAGACTGTGCCACTGCGTTTCCGCTACTGGGAGTGAGATCACCCGTTCCCCTTCCTACAGTGCCGCATCTCCACCCTCTACGCGAGGTATTTCGGGGGATAGGCGTCGCCCCTATTTGAGCGACAAAATGGCGCGGACAGAGGGATTGTTGGTATGCGATTTGTTGTTCTATCTGTTAAGTGATTTAATACTTTGCGGTCGGTATCGCCACAGTGGCGGCATTCGAAAATCGTCGTAGAAGTCGGTGCCGCCGCTGCGGCGCATATACAGGGTGAGTCACCAATCGTTTGCACCTTAAATATCTTTGTTGTTTCTAAAGATACGTAAAATATGGTAAGGACAAAGTTGAATGGTACGATGGGGCTGACACGATGCAAAAAAAAATTTTGTTTTTGTGTCATTTTTTTGGAGATATCAAGGTCACCTTGACTTTTTTAAATGGAACCACCATTTTTTAAACACCTACAATGATAGTCCCTTTCATTAGGAATTCAGTGACTATAATTATATTATTTTTATATTATTTTTCTTTTTATTTTTTTTTCTCCAAAAAATGACATAAAAACAAAATTTTTTTTTATCGTGTCAGCCCCATTGTACCATTCAACTTTGTCCTTTAAACATGTTTAAAGTCACCAAACGTTTGCACCTTAAATATCTTTGTTGTTTGTAAAGATACGTAAAATATGGTAAGGACAAAGTTGAATGGTACAATGGGGCTGACACGATGCAAAAAAAAATGTTTTATGTCATTTTTTTTAGGAAAAAATTGAAAAAAAAAGAATAAAAAGAAAAATAGAATAAAAATAATATAATTATAGTCACTGAATTCCTAATGAAAGCGACTATCATTGTAGGTGTTTAAAAAAGGGTGGTTCCATTTAAAAAAGTCAAGGTGACCTTGATATTTCCAAAAAAATGAAATAAAAACAAAATTTCTTTTGCATCGTGTCAGCCCCATTATACCATTCAACTTTGTCCTTACCATATTTTACGTATCTTTAGAAACAACAAAGATATTTAAGGTGCAAACATTGTTGACTCACCCTGTATAATATGATCTCAGAATTTCTTTTTGTATTTACTCTGTCTAATGATGCACAGGCTCACAGTAATATCAAATATTATAATTAATAATTAATATTGAATTATCGCATATTATACCACATTGCGAACGATAGAATTAAGGAAAATCTATAAGATATATTTCGTAGTGGACTTATTGTGGATTTATTTCAAAACCAAACTTATCTTTAATTTAGAACTTCATCGAATAAATTAAGAATCACAGCGAAATCTATTTTATTAAATATATCATGCGAGCGTAAAATTAAACGAAATATCCGTTGAGGTTTGTTCGTCGACGAAGAATGTTAAAGAGATACCACGGGAAACGAAGAATAAACAATAGGAAGAAGAAAAGGGCAAAAGATCAATGAGCAATGGTACTAATAATATTATTCGCTCGGCGAGAGTTGGCACGAGAAACTCGTTGGTACTACGTATGCTCCCACTACGCGCTACACGTCTTCCGCGATTGGCCGAATCGCTCGACGAAGACAGCAAAGAAGCGTATGGAGTGTGACTGCAACAGAGCGATGTCGCGTGGCGACGCGACGCTGAGCTCAGAACATTGGAGTGAGTAAGGCGTAAGAGTGGGATCCGCAGCCTTGCGTCAAGAGTGGGGACTCGCCGTTCCCTCTGCACCCCACTGACAAAATTGTGTGACAACTCTCGCCGAGCAAATAATACCAACAATCCTCCCTTGCCCACGCCATTTTGTCGTTAAAATAGGGGCGTCGCCTATCCCCGAAATATTTACCTCGCGTGGATGTAGGATCGGCAGCACTGTCGGAAGGGTAACGGGGGATCTCTCTCCCAGCAGCAGACAGCCCAGTGGAAGTGGCACAGTCTCTCTGTGCCTGTGCTTTCGGATGTAGCAGTGCGGAACGTTACTCCCAGAACATTTTCTGTAAGTAACATACATATTTGTTTTAAAAACAAAAAAAAATAAATATCTGATGAAAGGAAAAAAATGAAATCTGTGTGAAAATTCAAGAACTTCCGATAGAAATGAGATAGAGCGATGAAATTTTTTTTAAATTAAAGCTGAAACATTGTAGAATATGGGAAAAATAGGGAGATTATGGTACGAATGTTTATAACCTTGAAAAAATAAAAGTTTAACTGTATAACTATAATTCGATTTTTTAAAAAAACCAGAGGTCGTAGACAAATTTTGAAACCAGATTTGAATCCAGCATGAAAAAATCTACAGAAAGTGATGTATAGCATGTTAAAAAAAAAATTTTCTGGGTATGCTATTGAAAAAACCACAAATTTTCTCGAAATTGCGCAACTTTGACGAATTTTTTCGAGGTTAAAAAACATTCGTACCATAATGTCCCTATTTTTCCCATATTCTGTGAAGTTTCAGCTGTATGTAAGAAAAATTTCAGCCCTCTATCTTATTTCTATTGAAAGTTCTTTGATTTTGTCCACGATTTGGGCAAAAGATCCCACTGTTCGTCGCAATTCGCCCATCACCGCGACGTGCAGATTTCGTATATTTTCTATTTTGTTCGCGGCAATTTCAGCACGTAACCTTTTCGATGAAATCGGGTAGCTGAGTACCTCGCAGACTTTTAAAAAATTATTAGTCTAAATATACAGGGTGAATTCGATAATGCAGGAATGCTCGAACAAAGTATAGCTCAATCGGAACACTGTACCAGAGACACTTTTCTTTAAGTTTTGCCGAACGTAGAGAATGACAGCGGGCTCGAGAGGCCTTGGTAGCCGAGGTAAACACCGAAGTGTAAACACAATGTAATCAGAATTTCCAACTTCCTTAGTTTTCATTATTTTTTGGTGGAACTTCAATGTTCACATTTGTGGCATTTTTCTGATTCAAATCATACCAAATATGATATAATTCCGATGATATTTACTTGCTCAATGGACAATTAAAGTATCGAGCAGACGGAAGGATAGCGTATGGGAAAGAAAGAGACGCCGAGAATCGGAGTCCGCGGCACAGTTCAAAGGCTCGCGCCAGCTCACAATAAAAATACCAAAGGATAACTTTTTTATTATTACTTATTTTTTTTATGGGACTTTTTTAAATAGATTTGTGACATTTTTTCTGATTAAAATGATACCAAACACGATATAATTCGGGTCATATGCAGGTGTAAAAAAAAAATCTCTCTCTCTCTCTCTCTCTCTCTCTTAAATATTATGTATTATTATTAATAATAATGTATAATGCGCTACCAGACGAAGTAAAATGCTGTGATAGTTTAGACGTATTTAAGAGAATGCTAAAGGAATTCGTTACAACAAATGTAATATAATATCAATGTAATACAAATAGCTGAGAAAGCTAATAAATAATCAATCTCTCTCTCTCTCTCTCTCTCTCTCTCAATTTTCGGTCCCTTTCAGTAGGCAACCCGCTTCTCAATTTTCGGTTCCCCTTCGGTCCTAATTTGGACGTTTAATGAGAAGTTAAAAATTTAGAGATTTTAATAAGAGATATAACGCAGTTTTGAAGTTTTAGAGGCACCAGTTTTATAAAAATGCAGTACTTAAATATTATTCAATCAATTGTTCTTAATTTTTTTATAATTATTTAGAGATTGCATAGTCGTTAAAAGAATAATTTCCGTTGCAGGTACCTAGCGTGCAGGACGAAACATTCAAGATGCAAAGGGCTGTCGTGGAGTACACGACGTCGACGGCGACGAGGCCCCCAACCTTGCCTCCTCAGGTATTTTCTCTCACAGTTCTTTCCATTTATTCGTTCTTAATTTTTTTATAATTATTTAGAGATTGCATAGTCGTTACAAGAATAATTTCCGTTGCAGGTACCTAGCGTGCAGGACGAGGATGACGACGCCGTCCTCGTGATGTCCAGGGGTTCCCCGGTGCGCAAGCCGCCACCGGCGATTTGGCCCGAATTCAAGCTTCAGGTGTTTTTTCTCAGTTCTTTTCACTTATTAATCGTTACGTGTCCGAAATCAATTGAGTGAGTGTCTTATTTTGCTTTAATATTGATTTTAAGTAAAACAAAGAAATGAATACACTAAGAATGAAATTTTAGAAAGTAAAGTCGTTAAAAGAATAATTTCCGTTGCAGGTACCTAGCGTGCAGGACGAGGATGACGACGACATCCTCGTGATGTCCAGGGGTTGCCCGGTGCGCAAGCCGCCACCGGCGACTTGGTTCAAATCCATGCCTCAGGTGTTTTTTCTCAGTTCTTTTCACTTATTAATCGTTACGTGTCCGAAATCAATTGAGTGGGTGTCTTATTTTGCTTTAATATTGATTTTAAGTAAAACAAAGAAATGAATACACTAAGAATGAAATTTTAGAAAGTAAACTTGTAGCTTATGAATTAAAAACAACAATATCTTTAACGTTATCAATTTGAAATATTATGATGAATAAAATCAACTTACAGCAACCGTGTTCCTTCTACCCTTCTAAAAAACTTAATTATTTACTACATCGATTGAGCTTACTTTTAAAACAATGTTAATGTGATTTCTAATGCGATCATCTGAAAATTAAACTGGAAAGCTTGCTGACTTTTTACTTAATTCTGATTTTTATTTAGGTGTTAGCTGCCCTGGTACTGTCGATGGGGGCACTGTCTTCGGGCCTGGCAAAGGGTTACATCTCGCCAGCCTTGGACTCTATCCTGCGCAACGAATCTATGAACAACAACACCTGGTAAAAAGAAAACACTTAAACGAGTTATATCATGAATAGACTGCGGATATTTTGATGCAAAATACTAACCTAACCAAATAAAACTTTGTATATTCGCGACGGAGTACAACGAACGTTGTAATTCATCCTAGGACCGGTTACGAAGATCGATTGTACGCAGGTCGATCGATTGTCCTCGCTCGCGCGGCAGGCCTGATATTAGGGAACGATTAGGTGGCACAGTATTATGTACATTACGCGACATCATCGTAACCATCCGTAATCGTATTGCCATTTGTCGTAGGTCGCAGCATTTCTTCGTGACGCAACAAGAAGCCTCGTGGATCGCATCTTTAACGATGCTCGGTGCTATGACCGGCGCTCTAAACGGCAAATGGATAATGGCACGGGGCCGTCGACTACCATTGCGTGTCACTTCGGTGCCTTTGGTGGCAATTTGGGTGTTCACGAGCATCGCATCCAGCGTCGAAATGATCTACGTCACCACCTACATCGGAGGACTTTGCTCTTCGGTCATCACCATGGTCGCTCCGGTATGCCAGTCTCTCGCTCCTTATTTCTGGGAATGATTGTAGACTTCGAAAGGTCAATCTTGACTCTCTAAATTAACTACACTCCTCAAAAAAATTAAAGGATCACTTGTGCGAACCCGAAAAGTTGCTACAACTTTACATAATCATAACTCCGGCCAAAATTACTGTATCGATATCGTTAAACAATGGTTTCAAAGCGAACCGTAACCAGGGTTACCAAACACGGTTACTGTAACCTGCTAATTCCTAGGGGTGGGCACGGAGGTGCCCCTCAAACTCCTACTTTACTCTTATTATTTTAAATATGGATAACTCATTTTGTCGATTATAATTTGGAAAAAGTTTGGGAGTAAAGGGTGGGAGAATCGGCAAAGTCCCCGGCTCTGATTTAGATCACGCAGAACAATGTCTGCGTCTTTCTATCGCAACGAGCAAAGCGTTCATGATCGGACGTCTTCTTCTACTAGGTGTACATATCAGAGATCTCCATGCCGGGTATCAGGGGCCGCCTGTCGGCGGTACTGAAGGTTGTCTATCGCGTCGGCGTGTTATTGTCGTACACAGCGAGGATGTACCTGAACTGGCGTCTAAGCGCGCTATTAGTGGCAGTAGCGCCGTCGATGCTCTTTCTGGGCTCGTTCTTTATACCGGAGACGCCGTCGTACCTTCTGCTCAACAAGAGAGAAAGCGAGGCTGCGAACAGCCTGCAATGGTTCCGCGGCAAACACGTCGACATAACGTACGAGCTGCTGGTAAGCGTCCAATACTCTAAACTATTTCACAATTTCAAAATGAATTTATTTATAAATTTAATAACAGAACTACAACAACTCTGGGTTCCCACACAGGTGATCAAGACGAACACCATTGCCTCCCGAAAAAAAACAGTCCGAACTCACGTTCAGGAAAAGCATATCCACGCCTAGGCTGTACAAGCCGATCGCTATCACGTGCGGGCTGATATTCTTCCTGCGATTCTCCGGAGCAGACGCGTTCAACTATTACTCAGTGATCATTCTCCGGCAGACAATGGGCGGAATAGACCCTCGCGGAGCAATCATCGCTATTGGCTTCGCACAGTTGATGGGCTCTTTGTTGTCAGGTAACCGAATGATGATTAAGTAATCTTCAGTGGGATCGAGCTCAATATTTACTCTCGAACACCTAGAAAGGAATGAAAGATATCTTACCTAAAAAGTAGGTACACTACCTTTTAACCTGACTGTACCCTACACGAATGATTACCCTAACCTGTGTACGTCTAACAAGCTCGATCCCATCTGTAGTTTTGGAGCGGTAGAATAATTGTGATTTTGTTGAACAGGATTTTTGATCGACATCGTGGGTAGGGTACCGTTATTGATGACCAGCACGACGTTCATGTCGTTGGCATTGGCTGGTTTCGCCTGTCACACGCACATCATAAACCAGACGCCGAATCTAGAGTATCCAGACATCGCGATGGTCAGTCAACATGACTGGATACTGTTGGTCTGCGTGTTGGCCTTCACGGCTTGTCTGGCTGTGGGCATATCGCCAATTTCGTCGTTATTGACTGCCGAGCTCTATCCCCTGGAGTATCGCGATCTCGGCTCGAGTATCAACACGACCTTCAGCTACTTCTGCGCGTTCGTCGGGATTAAACTCTTCATGGATTTTCAGCAGGTGAGATGCTTTAATCGCTGCCAGATCGACGGACACGTTTCTGGAGCTCGACACTTGATTGGCTACTGTTTCCTCCCGATACTCGGCATTCGAACTTTTCATTTTTACTTTTCTCTCGGCTTTGCAACTTCCAGGAAACTTTCGCTAAACCCTCTGATGAATTTTCGCGAGCCCTGAACACGAACATGTACAGATTTTTCATTCTTGTGTGTAGTTTCCGAAAAAATGGAATTGAAACCCTTGCCGTAAGATTTTCTTGACATCTATTTAGGTATCGGAGTCTCGGCTATCTAATCCGCGGTGGATACCCTAATATCTCATTCTATTTTATAATCCAATCGACTATAATCCAGCTAACGCTAGTAACACGTTACAGAAGTTGGGTGTGCACGGCGCCTTCTGGCTCTACGCAGTGGTGGCGTCGTTTGGGTTCTGCTTCGTGCTCAAGTGCGTTCCGGAAACGAAAGGCAAACAGCTGGATGAGATGAACCCGTACTATGTGTAGGCTCAGTAGTATAAGGCCTCGTTGACAGGCAGTCTGTCTCAAATCTGGAGAAGTCGAATAAGCCTCTGCCAAGCGGAGCCTACCCGAACGAACATGATCCACGAGATCTGTACAATGGAGGAGCGGCTAGAGACTCGCAGCCAGCTTCCTATCAGACGCCGGGCCGAAGCGGTCGCAAACTGTCCGACTACTGCAACATCTTTGCCCAAAAAACGAAGAGGATTGAACATATCTCTTTAGGTGATTGTGATGCAAAAAATATTTGTTCAGTAATGTCCATGGTGCCAGATATTTGGTTCATTGACACCATGCACATTGTGGGAGATTTTAAATCAATCAACAGAAAGATCATTTAATGAATAATATTTATTATGAACACAATTGTAATAGAAGAAACATAAACATAATACAAATGTACGTCTGAACTGATCAGGGTTATAATCAACAGTTAGACTGTTGACACTGTTGACAGTGAGACTCACTGCAACACGTTCTGTGATACTTGTACGCGGAAGCCAGGACTTCATATCGGTAATTCTTTTGAAAAATATCATACTTTGGAAAATTATAGAGATTAAAAATTCATGTTTTTATGTAGTATAAGACCTATTAAACACATCAAATCAGTTTCAAAAAATTCTGTGAGTTACAATATCCTGCTCCTGCAGTTATAATAAATCCCGCACGCAAAAATGACTGCAAAACGCTAAATTTGCTCCGACCTGCTGGTATTTACTCAACTAGCGAAATTTGCCGACCGCAAAGGGTTAACGAACAAAGTTTCAGATGATCGGGGATACGGTGCCTCGAATATATCAGCCACATGGCCCCTCGTGTAACAAGGGCAGCTTTCTTTCGACTGTGTTTCTCGGATGAGTTTATTATTTCTACCTTGTGGCTGTGCTGCCTGCCAGGTTCACATTACTGCTTTATTTATTACGGGCTAGTAGGGGAGATACTGCGAGCTAAGTGGAGCTAAGGTTCTGTTACTGCCGGCCTTTGTTTGCTGTTAGAAAAAAAGTTTCTCAATACTTTTAGATTACAATTATTGAAAGTTGTTATTTCTGTTTCTTTAGATGGGAACTGCTACGTGTGTTGACTCGATTGGCAAATAGTTTGCCAGGTAAGATTTCATAGTCTAGCGGTATTAGTTTGCAGCAAGAAAATCTTTTCTTATTTCTACTAAATTTCAATTATTAATAGTTGTTATTAACTTCCCGATTCATAGGGAAGTTATTGTAATTACACCCGAAAATCGATAATCGATTTTTTAGCAGATTTTCACGTTTCATGGTCATTGGAGTCATTTTAGACTATTTTTATCAAAATGTTTGTGTTTGTGTGTGTGCGTGCGCGCGTGTGTGTGTTAATAGGTATGTTTGTATGGTATCAAATTTTTCGTTAACGTTTTCTGAAAAAGTAACAACGCGATCAGAATGATGAATGATGCAATAAATGTGCCCCGCTGTAACTTACAATTGTGAGGACTTTTTTTCAACATTTATGGACACAATGGATACCATTTTATTTGTTTGTGGTTTGTTTCAGTGTATTATGTACGGTGTTATGAACAATTATAGTGCAGGATAAGGATTTGTGGATATGTGTGAGAACAATTTAAAACAGAAATGTCATTGACCCCTTCTACTCGATAATTCCATAGGGTGGATATTAGAAATGCCCTTGTGGATTTTAACGAGTAGGTAGGTTCAATGTGGTCCAACGTTTTGTTAAACATTTTCAACTCGCTGGGGTCCCAAGTGAGAGCCAAGGTATGCATGCATCTGTCACTTGATACGTGACTGTCGCGCGCCAGTGTGACGTACGCAACGTACACCTCTGTCGAAAACGTTGCCGCATTTTTAATTGTTAATAGCTAATTAACGAATCCGAAATCGCAATTTTTTATTCATTTTCGTCCTATATTATCGTCAAGAACCACTCCCTAAAATTTCTCCCGCCTGTAGTCGAACACCCTATAGAATAATTGAAATTCCTGAAAGTATCGTTATTCTTGACAATTTAACAATCCGAATGCCTTTGTATTCTTCGAGCTTTATGATCATAATGAAAAATAAAATACAAATTCAGAATAAGAATTATTACATACCAAAACGATTACTAGATAAGAATAAGTGAAACGAGGAATGGGTTACCATGGGTTCGTCGACAACTGATTTCGCCGACACTATGTTTTCATTGACAGGTTTGATTCGTATTTGCTAATGTTGAATAATGCTGCTTTATACTTCTCTTTATTATTTATTATACAAGCAACTAAATGCGCCTAGAACTTAACAGTGATAATAACGATTATTCAACATTAGCAAATACGAATCAAACCTGTCGAGGAAAACATATGTCGGCCATTTGACCGTGTCGATGAAAACAGTGACGGTCAAATTATTTTTTTGGTCATGATTTATTCAACTTCTAGGTACAAAAATAATCCTTAATATTAACCAATGATTAATTCTAAATATTATTCGTCAAATGTAAAAAGAATTAAAAAAAATTTACACAAACTTCACACTCTCTCACTCCTCACATACATACATACACACACACGCACGCACGCACACCGTATACTATGAGAAGAAGATTCGCACCTTCTCGGTAACAGACTCTCTGCATGCTGCGCAAATTGTCATGGCAGGAGCACACCTAACACAAGCTACTAAATGTCCACATTGTGAAAATAATACTACTAATTCTTCGTTGTAACAAATTTTGCACATCCTTGCATAACACTGTCCAACAAATTCAAACTTTTTTTTTACCTTTCGATTTTCACCATCTGATTCTTATAGTTTTTCGCGCTGATTCCGAATCTGGGCTTAATTTTTCTCCTATACGCACAGTTTGTGAGAAATTTGAGTTTGAAAAAAACCATATTTTTCGACTTTGAACAAAGATTGTTATGTCATTATAAAATAATCTTTGTTATTTTATAATGAACTCTATAAGAATCGTATAGTGAGAATCGAAAAGATTTTTGGCTGTTGGACCGTGTAATCTATGTGCTTATTGTTTTGCGTGTTCGCATTACATATATCTTCTATGCTTCCGTTTGACAGATCCCGTGACAGATTCGAAGCTTTCTATGCTACTACTTGCGGAACTGGATTGAGAACTCGGACCAGGATTACTTTCTGCGTCTTCCTTCATTTCTACGCTCATGTATAGAGGCTAGACTTCCTTAATAGAGCTTGGTATATGCGTTTGCATTAATTCCTGAAACAAAATAACATAATAACAATTATCTATGTATAGAGAAAATAAAAAAATTTAACATTTTTCCATGTACCTCTCTGGATGGCGGCAATATATGCTGTTCCGTTACTTTACGAACATAACTCAGACCTCTAACCATCAGCAAATAATCACATTTCCGGAACCATTTTGCATGCTCTTTCCAGGGCTCATCTTCCGGATCCCAATTTCTCAAACCGCCACCACAATGATAACAAAGAACATCATCGTTTTTACCAGTAAAATAAAAATCAGCATCTGCTAATTCTTCTTTACTTTGTACCATAGATTTTGGCCATTTTTCAAAAGTCTGTAGCCTAGCATCACGATTGGCGTATTCGGGATGTACCGGTTGTTTTGTTCTTCCGGAATCGAAACAGCTCGGTTTTGCTGTACTTGATGAGTATAGCTACTTGATATACTACTTGATGAGAGTCACACGCGTTTCTACGACTCGGCATCGGTGGTAAATCCGTGTTAGAATTTACCCCGATCGGGACATTACCACAATTCATTTTCCAAATAAATCGGCATCTTGGCGACGCACGTTTATGTTCGACCATAGATTATCACCTTTTGCCCACTGACACAATCTCACGTGACATTCAAAGCATTTGACTTTGTCCCATTCGCCTACGTAATAAAATCCAACATCCGCAAGTATTTTCGGCTCTATGATATGCGGCGCAGGCCAATTCTTGAAGCTCTGCAATCTGGCTTTTTCGTATCGATACTTGCTGCAATCTTCCTCGTCTGAGCTGGTATATTCATTAACAAGCGAGCAGGATACACGTTTGAAAAACTTTACATCCGATTGACTGGGAACTGCTTTAGATTTTAAATTTGATACCACTGATTCCGTAACTTCTTCAATCTCATTTATTTGTTCTCTTAGCCCACTGCTTATATTGTACATAGTACCGCCAGGATCTTCGTGGGACATGTTATACAACAATGTTTTTAATACTTCCGGGGGTACCGTATAGTAATGGAACTCGCCAGAATCGTGGGTCTTGGGCTTTTTCCCCTCCGCTCGCTCAGCAAAGCTCGACCACCGACGAGACTGTTACAGACTGCCAGGCTGGCCAACTTGGCCATGCTTCATGAAAATCAGTGACGATGCCGCAATGGCAGGTTCCATAGAGATTCCGCTTCGTGACACAGATGAGGTGAATATTACTGTTTCTATCCCTCAGATTGTTTATTTCTAAGATACTAGAAGAAAAGTAATACTAGTTCTGTTGTATCTACGTTCGGTGAAACTTGAAATTTTTTCGTTAATCGTGATAAGAAGATGTTTTAGTGAACCTAACCTAAATGTGAAATTTTGTGAGCAATAAAGCGTCGTTCATACGATGTAACTGTACACATTGTTACTCGATTATGTGTATATTAAAATTTATTTTATGATATCGTATCTCAATAACTATTGATTCGATCCAATTGAAAAACCTACCTTATCGTTAAAAAATCTTATTCGTATATATATAGATATATATATTATATGTATGTAACATACACATTAAAATGTTTGGTCGTTTAGCCGTTTGTTAATTCTTCAATAAATTGAATTTCTACCTACCATCTGTCTAATTAAATGCCTCAACCATGCCATAGTGTTATTTAACACCTTCGCCATAGAAATATAGTATTCTTTTTAATTTGGACATTGCATTTTGTTAGGTAATAGAACTCTACCTCGATCAGTTACCAGACGGAGATGAAGTTCTTGGAATTTTACGCCAAGAACATGCTCAACTTAATATCTGGGTCAATTTGGCCGTATGTATCTGAAATATAGTTATGACAACTATGATACGAATGTCGTCAGATTTCTAACGTATTATTTTTTATTATAGCTTGAATATTATAAGCAACAGAAAATCGAAGATTTTATTAAAATACTTGAATCTTCTCGGATCGATGCGAACATTGATTATCGTGACTATGAAAAAGATCAAATGCGTGCGTTGGACATGTTGGCGGCATACTATGTCCAAGAAGCCAACAGAGAGAAAAATAAGGACAAAAAGAGAGATCTGTTTACAAAAGCTACGTTACTGTATACGACTGCCGATAAGATCATTATGTATGACCAGGTAAATATCGTTTTCATCTATATCAGATGCTATTAACCCTTCCGACCCAAACAACGTGTACATTGTATTTTTACTGTAGTATCAAATTCGATAGAATTTAGTATAATTTTTATTTATCTTGTACTTACACTTGTTATTATCAATGAAAATAGGATTTTGTTTGGTACTGCTGTCTTAAAATTAGTATGCATAAACATCCGCAGTGTAGTTATTATATATTTCATATCTTACTCAAACATTTCTTGATTTGTGTCTATGAATCTTTAATCTTTATCTATAAATAGGATTTCATTTGGTACCATTGTCTTAAAATTTGTCTACAAAAATTGGGATTGCATAGATTTTTATTTTTTTTATGAATATAAAGATACAAAAGCAATCGTGTCGCACATAGGTCTGTCTCTGCAATTCAATCAGAATGTCGATAGTGATGTACCTTCAGCGGGTCAGAAAAATTAAAGAAATATCTACAGTTGTCACATGAATATAATTTATGTTAAAGAATCACTTACTTGGCCGAGCTTACTTTTGCCTCTTGGAAGGGGATAAGATGGACCAAGCCGATGCGCAGTTCAATTTTGTACTAAATCAATCTCCGAACAATATCCCCTCTTTACTTGGTAAAGCGTGTATAGCATTCAACAAAAAGGATTACCGTGGTGCACTTGCCTTCTATAAAAAAGCTTTGAGAACAAATCCCAATTGTCCGGCTGCTGTGAGACTCGGAATGGGTCATTGTTTTATGAAACTAAGCAACCAAGAAAAAGCACGTTTGGCCTTTGAAAGAGCTTTACAATTAGATGGACAATGTGTCGGAGCGCTAGTCGGACTGTCTGTTTTAAAACTGAACCAACAACAACCCGATAGTATCAGAACCGGGGTACAGATGTTATCGAAAGCGTACACAATCGATTCGACAAATCCTATGGTGTTGAACCACTTGGCGAATCATTTTTTCTTTAAGAAAGATTATAATAAAGTGCAACACTTAGCGCTTCATGCTTTCCACAATACAGAGAACGAAGCTATGCGCGCAGAAAGTTGTTACCAATTGGCTAGAGCTTTTCACGTTCAGGTAAATTTTATTCAACGTAATAGGAACTCCAGTCAGTTTTTACGATTCTCTTATTAATTAATCAAAATGTTGCAGGGTGACTACGACCAAGCATTTCAATACTATTATCAAGCCACACAATTCGCACCTCCAGTGTTCGTATTACCTCACTTCGGTTTAGGTCAGATGTATGTTTACCGAGGAGACGCAGAAAATGTACGTATATAATATTAGTTTATATTATATAAATATAAGAAGTTATATTTATTATAGTTTTAGAAGAAGTTATTGTATGAATATAGAAGTTATAATTATATGAATAGAAGAAACTTAAAAAGTTACGTTGTAATTGCAGGCTGCGCAATGTTTTGAAAAAGTGTTGAAAGCTCAGCCAGGCAACTACGAAACGATGAAAATTCTTGGATCATTGTACGCGAATTCGAGTTCACAATCAAAACGCGACATCGCCAAGAATCATCTTCGCAAAGTAACGGAGCAATTTCCTGACGATGTGGAAGCATGGATTGAACTGGCTCAAATATTAGAACAAAGCGACCTTAATGCAGCCTTAAACGCATACGGTACTGCAACTAGAATTTTAAAAGAGAAGGTCCAAGCAGACATACCACCTGAAATTTTAAATAATGTTGGAGCTCTGCATTACAGGTGTGCGATCCACGTTCTACCGTAACTTTGTATCTTGTAGGGTTTGCAATCCTATGTCATTTTCAATCTCGCAGGATAGATTATTCATTTTAAGTCCCATTTTGTATAATACTTTAATAATAGTTTCTAACACAGAGTAATAAAAAACAGCACTATACGTCCCCCAGGAAACCATGCAACTTTTGTTCGAAACATTTTTGCAATATATGCAAAACAAAAATATTCTGCATTGTTTCATTGGGATCCTGCAGGATTGCAATCCCTTTCTTGTACATCACTCGTATACAATTTTGCATATATGGCTGACATTGATGAATAAAGAAAATAATGGTTTATGTTTCAGACTTGGAAATTTAGAGGAGGCTAGAAAAAATTTAGAAGAATCGCTGGCGCGTTCGAAAGCCGATGCCTTACACGATTCTGTATATTATAATTCTATCGCGGTCACGACAACGTATAATTTAGCACGACTGAACGAAGCTTTATGCGTGTTTGACAAAGCAGAGAAGTTGTACAAAGACATTTTAAAGGAGCATCCGAATTATGTTGATTGTTATTTACGTCTTGGTTGCATGGCGCGAGACAAAGGACAAATTTATGAAGCATCTGATTGGTTCAAGGATGCTTTGAGAATTAATAATGAACATCCAGACGCGTGGTCACTTTTGGGTAATTTGCATTTGGCAAAGATGGAATGGGGTCCTGGTCAGAAGAAATTCGAAAGAATCTTGAAAAATCCCACGACCAGTACAGATGCTTATTCATTGATTGCTTTGGGTAACATTTGGCTACAAACGCTGCATCAAAGTGGAAAGGATAAGGATCGAGAGAAGCGTCATCAAGATAGAGCACTGGCTATGTATAAACAGGTATTAATATCGGAAAGATTTCATGTTTACGATGGGATTTCCGTAATTGTAACGATTTGTATACGAAACTTCTAGGTTTTGCGAAACGATCCAAAAAATATTTGGGCAGCGAACGGGATTGGAGCAGTATTAGCACATAAAGGCTGTGTAAACGAGGCCAGAGATATTTTCGCCCAGGTGCGAGAGGCGACCGCAGACTTTTGCGACGTTTGGTTGAACATCGCGCACATCTATGTGGAGCAGAAACAATTTGTCAGCGCCATTCAAATGGTAACGATATATGCTTAATATTAGAAATCACTCCGACGATAATTTTCTACTTTATCAATAATGTTACAGTACGAGAATTGCCTGCGTAAATTTTACAAATACCATCATGTTGAAGTTCTTCAGTACCTCGGTAGAGCTTACTTCAAAGCAGGTAAATTGAAGGAAGCAAAGTTGACACTGTTGAAGGTAAGCGAAAACAATTTTTCAGTACTTCGGATGTTTACTTGAGGGGGTAGTCTCGTTTTCAGATGGGGTTAGATAAAAAATCAATCTAGGCCGCAATCGCCCACAAAAGTCCTATTTTTACGTTTACTAGAGCTGCGACAGTTACATGTTGCCGAATAATGCAAATTACGCCTAGTAAAAGTAAAAATAGGAAATTTGGGGGCAATTGCGGCCGAGATCGATTTTTTATCTAGCGCTTTTAACTACTGAAAACCCCCATCTTTGCATTATCGAGAATGAGAATAATGAGAAGGCGCATCCCGCACCCTTGCAAAACGAGTCTACCCCCTTAAAGTATAAACCAACAAATCATACTTCTTTCAGGCACGAAGAGTAGCCCCGCAAGATACAGTTTTGTTATACAATATCGCGCTCGTGCTTCAGCGTCTGGCAACGCAGATATTGAAAGATGAAAAATCGACTTTGACCACTGTACTGCAAGCGGTTCATGAATTAGGGCTTTCGCATAAATATTTCCAGTATCTGTCGACACACGGAGACAGAATGGAACAGCTTGCAGAGGCGGAAGCTAGGAGGTGTCAGGACTTGTTGTCTCAAGCACAATATCACGTTGCTCGGGCTAGAAGGTTGGACGAGGAAGAGAAGATGTTGAGAAGAAAACAAGAAGAAGAACGGTAATAACAACGAAGTCAAATATCTTGAATAGTAAATGAAACCTGATTGTGATTTGAAAAATATTTCCAGACAAGCATTTAAAATGCGTCAAACGGAAGAGCAACGGAAGCTCGAAGAGCTGCGCAGACAGAAAGAAGAAGAGATGTTGCAGAAACGACAGGAATACGTTGAAAAGACGAAAAATGTGCTGGTGTTTGGAGAAATGCCATCGGAGAAGTCTGGTAGGAAAGGAAAGAGAGTACGCACTGACCAGTACGTCAGCGATAGCAGTGGATCTGGAAGGGAAGAAGGTAGGGAAGAAGCTCCGAGAGAAAAGAAATCGCGGAAAGGGAAACCTAGTGGCGAACGTAAAGAGAAGAAAAGCAAAGGCAAAAGACGGCGCAAGGGTAGCGGCGAAACTGGTAAGACATTCGCTTGAACGAACAGCACTGAACATACCAAATCTTTTATTTAATAAGCAAGAACATTTTCTGACTTTCGTGTTCAGGTTCCGACAGTGATCGACCCAAGCCGAAACGTGGGAGAAAGATCGGAGTTGGTAAGAAGGACAAGTTTCGGAGAAGCACTGCCGAGACTTCGAAGGGTAAGATGCCCTTATCGAAGGAAACAATATCGACGAGCGAGTCCGACAGTGACTCGGGAGGTCTTAAGATTGCTAGCGGGTAAGAAGGATTCTAAAGTAATCTGACCAAAGACAGCGGATTTTAGAATGTCTTAGCAACAGCCATAGATTATAAACTATTATAATATTAGGAAAGAAAAGAAATTTCTATTTCACCTCTAGTTTGTTGCAAATCAGATAGAACATTTTTATTTCGCGAAAAGATCCACTATCTAGCGATGAACGAAATGAAGTGGATTCGTTTTACCAATAAATTACTTTTCAGGGGTGAGAGTGGAAATGAGGGTCGCCCACGAGGAAGCAGAAGAATCGCATCAGACTCCGAAGGATCTCGAGCATCGCGATCTCGATCTAGAAGTCGATCCAGAAGTAGTTCGCGATCACGATCTCGATCTGGATCACGATCTGGATCACGATCACGATCACGATCACGATCACGATCACGATCACGATCACGATCACGATCACGATCACGATCACGATCCCGATCCCGATCCCGATCCCGATCACGATCCCGATCTCGATCTGGATCGAAGTCTAGAAGTCCGTCTCGATCAAAGAGCCGATCGAGATCGAGGTCAGGCTCAGCGAAGAGTAGATCACGTTCAAGGTCAGGCTCCAGATCAAGGTCTGGTTCAAGGAAAAGTAGATCGCGATCGCGCAGTGGTTCAAGGAAAAGTGGATCACCGGCAAGATCAAGGTCGGGATCTAGGCATAGCGAATCAAGATCAAGGTCACCCAGCAATTCTAGGAAAGCGACGTCGAGGTCAAGGTCGAGGAGCGGCTCACCGGATGAACGTAGATCTAGAAGTCGATCGAAATCCAAATCTGTTTCGAAGTCTAGATCACGATCATTATCACGATCATTATCAAGATCACGATCACGATCGCGATCGCGATCACGATCACGATCGGGTTCTAGGTCGAAGTCTGGTTCTCGAAGTCGTAGCCCCAGCGGATCTGCACGGTAAAATATTCGACAATTTTTATTCATTTATTTAGGGGAATGCATTATAATTTTTTAATTAAATTTGCAATTTGTATTTCATATATATTTTAATAGATGTGTATCAACGTATCCTTATTTTAATTCGTATCAATTGTTAGGACACAATTACTAATTTTCAAAAGAGGAATATAGATATATAAAACTGATAGAAAAATTAATTTGAAAACCATTCGTATTAAAAAGAAATGTAATCAACTAAACCTTTAGTATATTACAGAAGAATGATGTTTAAATTTATTGTTGTACACACAATAAATAAACAACAACCGCGGACTTTGTGAAACCATAGTCTCGATACATAGATGAATATCAATGTTCTAACAATTATACGAATTAAAATGAGCATGCATTAATACACGTGTATTTAAAAAATATACATACATGAAATAGTACATATAATAGTGATTTTCTTTGTTTCAGATCCGCAACTCCGGAATCTAGGAAATCCGTGTCGGGAAGCGACGTTGGTTCTCGTCATTCTAGCTCGGACCGTGGAGGCGGAGGCGGTGGCGGAGGCGGAGGCGGTAGTGAAAGCGAATGAACGCTACACTCAGGTGAAGACAACTGGCGAGACACGTGAAACGTACATTGTCACTGTTAAATGCATATATATATATATATACCTTTTTGTAAGAGTGAATTTACATATGAAATATACAATTCACGTGAGACGACTCAGTCGTGTCGAGAATGACCGGAAACGCGGTCATTGGAATCGTTCGGCTTACGAAAATATATGTATAAATGCGCACGAATGTAACTTTCATTGAATGACTGCTTTTAGGTTTCGTTCGATTTTAGTTTCAACGATAACGTTGGAATTTATCATTTGATTTTTCGGGACTCTCTGTTTGGAACGTGCCACCATTTTTTGACGTAACGTGAATTTGTACTTTTTTCGCAAAAACCATAACGATTTCATATGTAGATTAATTCGTTCGTTAGCATATTCTTCCTTCTTAGTGGTCTGTTGCTACTCTGTACAATAAACCGATAGATTTAATCCATATTATTATACATTCAAGTTAATTATTAAACGTGAAACAGAAGAATGCAGTGACCGATATCTTTTCGATTGCATCAGTCATCGTAATGCAAGGGAAATATATCGAGGTTGTATCGACAACAAAGCATCATTTTCTATCAAAACAGTCACAAATAAAAAGAATATTCAAATCGAAATGTTTCATGTGTATTGTAGAAATGATATTTTTGTATTTTTAATTTCTGACAAAATGTGTTATCGTTATCAGATTATTTAGGCACGCTCTACAATCGCGTATTCTGTCCCATAACTGTACATAATTGATAAATCTTTACGGTTTGTAATGTTCACACACAGAATTATTAAGTTTGGTATAAATATAATAAAGTCAAATATAGATAAACAATTAACACATGACTCTTCGTGCAAATATTAAACGAAAATAAAATAAAAGAGTAATACATATTAATCTATTCTTTCTTTAATTTGGATTACAAGCAATTAATAGTTAACACTTTACCTACCGGAAGCTTAATAGTAGTCAACATATCAGACAAAGTTGAAAAACAAAGACAGCAGTTTTATGTCAACAGTAATTTATTTATAATATATTAAAATTTCTCATCGAAAATTTTCAAGCGAAAAAATACATCGTGTGTTATACAAAAATAGAATCTATTTTTCAGTTTAATCCTCTTTCAGTCGGAAGCTGCAATCGGTTTATCTATCGTTTAGGTTGATCGGTATTAAACTTTATTTTACGGTTGTTACAAATTTGAAAACTATTTTTACGCGCTTCTAAATGCCTTTCGAGGATTGATTAATATAAATGAAATACGTCGACGATACGAAACGAAATAAAATATTCATATAAAATTTTCGTTATACACTACAATCTTGTCGGGATTCTCCAGGAGTTGAAAAAGGAACAGGCTCCGGACAGAGGACAGTGGAAGAGAAATCTTAACCCTTAGCACCAGCGTCACGACTAAAAATTGGTATCTAATCAATTACTCATTTAATACACATTTAAGTATTGTATTGTATAAAATTTGAAAAATCATAGGGGGAATGGAAATATTCCTGATCGGAAGAAATGTTTAATGTTCCAGTTAAGATGAGTGCAAAGGGTTAAACATTTGATAGCACTTGTTGCTATTTTTCGAACGGTAGGAAGAGCTTCTCACTCCGTTTTATAAATACATATCACTGTCGAATATTAAAGATAGTACAATCTGCAACTATATCTACGATCGTTTGGCAAAACGATGTATCTTATGTTTTGCAATCTTGTTCGCTTATTCATTAAAAAAATCATGGTACATGCATTTAGGAGAAAAATCTTTGTTAACGGAATTCTTCTTTCTAACATACGGAAGATCGAAATACAATGCAGTGATATTTAAAATTAAGTATCACTTTCAAAAGTTATAACAATGTTGCTTCGTCATAGCATTTCATAGAACTATTAGGTAACGTATGTATGTATATTTATATATATATATAATGTATCATTTCTAATATTCTACGATAGTCAACGCTCTGCTAACACGCGATAGTTAATCGGTTAACGGTAGATCGTCGAAATTGAATCCGAATCCATGATTGACTTCTGACCCAACCCTCTATTTTCTATGATACAGTATTTATTTATTATTTATTTGCAGTCTCTTTGGAGTTATACTTGATTATAATGTATTTGACATGTAATTTGCAAAAAGGACTATAGCATGAAGTTACAATACTTTTAACATGGGCAATTTCTGAACGAAAATGTGGTGATTTTAAAATACAAGTTTGTTTTTAATCCGGCAATGATGACGTTTGAGAACTACGAGTAGCAATGTTGGGACGTCACAGAAATCATTTATTTATTTGCAGTTTATTTTAACTTTAACTGTTGGTTACACCATTAATTTTAAGATACAAACAGACTGCGGATGTTTATGCAATTTTCAATTTTTCTAGGCAAATTTTAAGAAAGTGGAATCACGTAAAATCTTATTTTCAGTGATAGTAGTCTTTGTAGTTCTGGAATTAATAAAAATCGTATCAAATTTCGTGTAATTTTATGTTCTAGCATTTTTTGAAAATTTTTGGAACCCATAAATGCATAAAGATCCGCAATCTAGATATAAAAAGCCAGAAACCGATTATTTGATCGGCGATGAAGGTTTAGTGTTAACAGGTTTCATCAAATAAGTTGCATCGAGTTTATCGGAACTCGGCGGCCAACGTGTTGAAGAAGCTAATGTTTCGGATTCAATTTGACGATCGTTTTCGTTCGCTTTCTTTCGATAATTTAAGTGGTTCAAGCGGTGAGGGTGTCCACTTGGTTCTTCGGTATGTCGTTGTCGAACTCTTCGAGGGTTTCCACGCTTCTCGCAGGTGTGGTGCGTTCCTCCTGACTGGTACTGGGAGTCGCTTGGGTTGCAACGTTCGTGGGTACAGTGGTTCCTTCAGTATTTGGCCCTCTCTCGGTTTCCGTGATAGTTTCGTTCTCGGGCTTAATGTCCACCACACGAACACGGATCTGAATTCCGAAATCTGCATTACTGTCCCCATACGTAGTCTCATTGACGGTCACTATGTGTCCATGGATCACCTGGAAAAAGGATTCAACATTCTTATTTCGGTCAAGAACTTTTTCTTAAATGTATATCTTCAAATGTTTGTTTCGGAGCTTTTTTTCTTTCTTAAGGCGACTGTTGTAAGAGACATTCGGACGTCTTGAAGGCGCGTCTCGAATATATTCCAAACAATTGCAAAATAAATGGCGAAAAAAATATTTTTCTTCAAACGACAACATTTTTAGTAGACACTTTCATGTTTTCGGTATAAGCTCCTGAAAACTCATTTTCATCGGTTTGTTAGTTCTAGTCTTATTATTTAACACTAAACCTACCGAGCTCTAAAAGTAGCCGATACATGATGCCTTATAAAAATAACAAGATTAAATTTATTTGAATGTAATTTTCATGTAATTTCATCATTTACCACGAAAGCATAATTTCAATAATTGCGAAATAAACAATCTGGAGCCGGTCATGTGACCGGTGGTGGTAGGTTTAGTGTTGATGAAAACAGGCAGACACTTTTCTTTACACGTCTGTAAAATCAACAATTTTTAAGATATCGAAAAATCCTTCGAGATTCGTTCATAGATCACTAAAGACTATGTACAACGTATTCAAAATGATCCACTAGTAATATGCTACTCACGTTGGTAGTAGAGGTGGTGTTCGTTCCGTTAGGAACCTCGGACCACGTTATCAGATTCTTGAATAAATCTGAAAAACATAATAGCAGTGAAAAATTCGATGTTGTGACACGAATGTAGTGGACAGTTACTTATGCGTCATTACCAGACTGCGGATTTGATGCATTTATGATAAAAATGGGTAGGTCTAATTTCTGACAGTAAAAAAATTTAAAGAATTTAAATATACTACTATATTATTTTCAACCTATTAAACATATTCAACAAGAAATTAAATATTTATTTCACCCCAGCTTGTTGCAATTCAGGTATAAAGTTTTTATTTTGCATAAAAATCCTCAGTCTAATCATTACGTTTCCGATTTTTAAAAAACAAGATCGAAGTTTACAAAAATTCCGATTTTTCTGGACAAATTTCGGGAACCACAAACATTCGAATAAAATTTTTGATGTTAGCGTTCAGTGTCTGTACCGTGCAAAATACAGTAAAGTCGCTTCGTGTACAGGTCTATTCACTTATGCATCATTACGTTTCCGAGTTTAAAAGAACAAGATCGAAGTTTATGAAAAGACCGATTATTATAGACCAATTCAGGGAACCACAAACATTCGAATAAGTTTTTTAACACGTTCTGTGCCGCGCGGGGCGTATACGACCCACGCTGAACTTTCCGTTCCGGCTGCTTGGAATTCTCATTGGAAAACGAACCATATGTGTTTGTTAATATAATTCCTTAAAAATGTAATTCATTGCTTTGTTGTCTAATGCATATTAAACTCTACACTATTTTCTTGATAATTATGGTTTCGTAATATTGAAAAATTGTAAGGCATACGTCAAAAGCAAGTTTATTTAATCGTAAAATCGTAAAAGTGTGGGTCGTATACGCCACACGGCCTGAACGGAAAGTCTCCAAAAATCGGTCCGGCACGGAACGTGTTAATTTTAGCGTTGTGTCTGTACCGTGCAAAATACTGTAAACTCGCGATCAAGTTCCCATCGCCTGTTCCGAGCAGGGGCAGAGATCGTGTAGGAAGATTATTTTATAAGGAAGAAAGTACAAAGGATGCCGAACGTAGAAAAGGACAGCATGTAAACGCGGACCGCGCGACCGAAGGCGCTTCTTGTAGAAATGGTCCCCAACGGAAGGGGTAGACGAAGAGACAGAGATCGTGGAGATTCTCAGGGAGCTAGATCGCGACTTTACTGCAATGCGGTCATCTGGAAGGATCGACGATGCAAATAGCATAACCGACAATGAGTTATGCCGCGAGTTCCGTGGACATTGACGGAAAGCGATATTGAGAAACCCTTGCAGCGACAGGTATCCATCGATCCGTAAGAACATTAGGCATAATTCAAGACTCGGGCGAAAATAGACGGTGTAATTATTTCTATAGCATCACTATAGAAAGTTACGATCAACCGCTTTATTAGCGAAGAGAACATGATGGCTCAATAACTGTCCCTAACAACGTGATTTTTCTATGTTGCTCACAAGGCCGTATGTATCGTTTCTTGTACATTATCGTGGCCCTTATTTCGATCATCTTTACACGGAGAACTGACTCGTCGTGCATACGAAATCATGCAGGTGTTCGTAAATCGAAGGTGGCCCATTTATGCAATTCTACTAACGGCAAGGTGGACTGGACAAGCCTGATAGCTAGGAAGCTTCATAATTTCTTAGAATCATTATTTATATATTCTTCGAGCCATTTACACCGACGCTTTTACTGATGATTATCAACTTCCTTGTCATGCAATGCAACACCATTCGTTTGTAATTATGTCGCGGCCCAAATGTCTACGGTGTAAAGATTTTTTAAGAATCTTGTGCTAATTGTCTTTCTACTAATTTGTGAATAATATTCATCACTGATACCAGTCTTTTTCTTGCTCCATCTCTTATTCTTCTAATAAATAATTCATAATTACATTGTACTTTGTAATTGTGTTTCAATTGTAAAAACAAATTACCGATCGGATTACAATCGAACGATCAGAATTACAAATTACATTGTAGTTTAATTGAATGAAGAGACTGAACTTCGAATTACGAAATAATTGAATACAATATAATTGAATTACTTTGTAATCATGACACGTGAAGTAGTTCAATTGTAATTCAATGTAAGCAATATGTATTACAGTATATCCACAAAAGTGTGCATTTTCGACAGTAATTTTTCAAATCGTTCCGACGAATTTATTAGAAGATCAATAATTTTCTTCTAAACCCTAACGTCAGAAGAAGTTGCTACATTAAACTAATTCGAAAAGTTTGTGAAATGATGTGTAAAATAGGTTGAGAAGTTCTCAAGCGGTTGATTTTAGAAGTGAAGCGTTAATTTTCATCGGTTTTTTTAAATTCGAAGGAACGAGTGCTACTTGAAGACTGTTATTCGATAATATATTATTCGATGCTAGAGAACAGCGACATTTCGAGGGCGAACATTGTATAGAAAAATGGTTTGTAATGGATGGGACCACCCTATATAAATTACGCAACCTAATCCGACCTAATCCTTTAAGCCGCGGCATGGTTAGCTTTAAACAAAGTTGTTCAGCAAACCAAAATAGGATTTCCTGTATGTCTTCGATCGATGCGATGGACTGTTTTTCAGGGAACGTTTCCATTCAGAAAGCGTTCCAGTGTTCGAAAACTCGAACACGCTGCGCCGTAACGAAGTAATCAGAGTACCGGTAAAGCCTATCTCAATTAGGAGAGCGTTGCCGTTCAGATTTCAAGTGGCGGGGCAACGATGCTCAATTCGAACGCGACGTTTTAACAAGAAAATTTCAGTTCGAATTTTTATCGTGCTTTTAACGCGACGAAATCTTGAACGGCCCATGCGAAATTCTAATTTTCCACGTGCAAACATCAATATTTGTGGACGGTTTATCGTTCTACGTATACATACAGTGGGTGTAGAAAGTATTCGTTCACCTTTTAAAATAGAATAGCTTTTTTTATAATTGTACCAAACGACCTGCTTTTTATAATCAACTAGCTGTACCCGGCCACGCGTTGCTGTGGCTCAGTCTGATTAAATGGAAAAGAAAGAAAAGTAAAAGCGCACGTTTCTAATATGTTTAATTTCACAAAGCTTGTGGGTATACAATCGAAAGATGTACCATTCTGTGGATTTTAAACAGAAACTGATCAAAAGTCGTGTAAAACTACGATTTTCACCATTTTTAACCGCTTGTAGCTCGTGTATATATTAATCGATTTCGATGAAATTTTAGAAAACATATATTTTAAATTTTCTTTAAGGACTGCGTCTCCTAGACAGACGACACTCGCGCGTGACTGCACACAATCACCACAGTACACTCACACACCGCTAGACCACGTATACGTACGCGAGGATTGCAAGGGTCCGGGATTCCACTTCTGATTTCTCAATAATGCAAAGACGGGGTTTCTTATTAGTCAAAATCGGTAGATAAAAGATCAATCTAGGGGGCTATTTGCTTCAAAAGTCTTACTTTTACGTTTACGACGCGTAATTCTCATTATTCTGCAGCATGTCGCGGAGCCGCGAGTAGCAATGGAGAGGCGACGGTGCTGCCGCCTATCGTGGCTGTCGATATGCTACCGAATAATGAGAATTACGCGTCGTAAACGTAAAAGTAAGACTTTTGAGGCAAATAGCCCCCTAGATTGATCTTTTATCTACCGATTTAGACTAATAAGAAACCCCGTCTTTGCATTATTAAGATATCAGGAGTGGAATCCCCGGACCCTTGCAATCTTTGCGTACGTATACGTGGTCTAGCGGTGTGTGAGTGTACTGTGGTGACTGTGTGCAGTCACGCGCGAGTGTCGTCTGTCTAGGAGACGCAGTTCTTAAGGGCCCAAATAAAATAGTTTTAAAAAATGCCTTTTTTATTTCTCCATGTAACCTTGTAAATTATAATTTTTTGAAAATCTTCTTTAAATATCATTTCGTAGACCAATGCTGCTAATCGACTATAAAAAACCAGGTCGTTTGGTACAATTATAAAAAAGTTATTCCATTTTAAAAGGTGTACAAACACTTTCTACACCCACTGTATACAGGGTGTTCACGCTATTACTAGCCAGCGTTTTTCTTGTAGATAGTAAATATTAGAAAAAAATGAAAAAGGAAAAAGTGGTACTGTTTTTTATAAGCGACACAATGGCGTATGTGATTTTTTGTGTTTATACCATTTTGTTAGATATGAAGGTGACGTTCAATTTTTTAAATGGAATGCTGTAGAATTCTTTTGTAACACATGAAAGCGTGTGTCTAGACCTTCGATCTTCAAGGTCGTGCAAAGTTAGAAATGACAGAAACATTTTGAAAATTTCATACGAATGTGTTTACAAGTATTCTTTATTGGTGAGGCTACCACACGCGGAAGCTATTTTTCGTACCGAAGTTGTCGGATTTTCTTCAAGATGTAAGAGGACTTCTAAGTTTTTATCTTCAGAAAGAAGACATTGCCGATTACGACACTTATTTTGCAAAGAATGTTCCTTCGAACGCTTTGAAAAGCAAAACAAACTGATTTCCATTTGGTTGCACTCTCTCCGGATATTCTCCTAGGTAATTCGTCTACACACACTTTCACGTGTTACAGAAAAATATACAGCATTTCATTTAAAAAATTGAACGTCACCTTCGTATCTAACAAAATGGTATAAATACAAAAGAATTATATACCCCATTGTGTCACGTATAAAAAACAGTACTACTTTTTCCTCTTTCATTTTTTTCTAATATTTACTATTTACAAGAAAAACGCTGGCTAGTAATAGCGTGAACACCCTGTATATATGTATACCAACCAGGGACAAATAAAACCGATGAATATTTTATTCACACGAAAATAAAAAAATAATTCTGTTAGCGAAAGCGATGGAGGTCAATATTTATTTTGTTCTTTTATTTCGATTTTCTTTCGGTTGTTATTAAAAAGCATTCGTTTTATGGTATTCAGCCAAATCGTTTAGTAAGTGCTTCAAAATAATTTATTCGTTGTATGAAATCATGAAATTCGGTTCCAGCCGGCGTTTCTACTAAATTTATTCGTTAATTATATTTCAGCAATTACCCGATCATCGTTATTTACGTCAGCTGTGTTCAATGAAACGTGCCCTTTGGATAACACTGATAATATTTCATTTGGATCAGACCAGATCTATTCCAAGGCTTTACTACACTAGCGACCGCGATTTCACTTTTCTGTTCCTACGATATGACTATGGCGGCGTTGCACTAATCGCACAATAGAGGCCATATTCGGGGTGGACATAATATGTACATATTTACAAAGTAATTTCGCAAATTTTCACGATCGTTCATATATAGACTGTGGAATTTATGCATTCATGAGAAAAACAAAACTGTACGGACATTTAAAACATTTATACACCTTTTTGTAATATTTCCCATTTATTAAAATGATTAAAAGTAGAATCACAAGTTTTATTTAATTTCTGTCTCGCAAATTGAATACATTTAGAAAATATTTATTCAGCATAAATTCAAAAGAGAACATCATTATTTTCGACTCGTTAATAAAATTAAAGGTAGGCAGTTTATTTAATTATTATATGATCTGAAAATTGAATTAAACGGCTCAAGTAGCACAGATGTAACACCCGCCAATGATATAATAATTCAACGTACGTTTATGTGAATAGTCTGCCAGAAGAAATTGGCGTGTTCTTTCTCGTGAGCCATTAATTACTCCGATAATGTTTGGTTCGGATTAGAAACAATGATTGCGGCAACAGTATAATAATTTCACCTGGTTCCCATAACAATTACACGCATTAAATGATGTAGCAGCTACCGAAGCGTATCCGAAAACCAGTGAAACAAATCCTTGACACCGCTTTCAGGATCTTTATTTGCACTTTATTAGCACTGTATATATATATATATATATATATACACATATATATATACATATATATATACATATATATATACATATATATATACATATATATACATATATATATATATACATATATATGGGTGAAACACGAATCGTGATCAGTTGATATTATTCTGTTGTCAGCGTCCGATCGAAAATGTTCTTATCACATATGCATGGTTTCAAAAGAACTTTCACGTGATTATAGCACGTTATTATAAATCAATTTTTTTGCAACTTTTTTGCAATTTTTTAAACGTTATGATACGTTCCCGAATTCACCTTGAAATCCTCTAACAAATAGGTGTATTTGCAAAAAATTGAAGATGACCTTGAAAAATTAATTTGACCATTAAAAAAAAGAGTTGACGAAAAATTTGCTATAATCACGTGAAAACTCTCTTGAAACCATGCTATACCTGATAAAAACATTTTCGATCGGACAGCTGATAACAGAGTAATCTCTAATGATCACGATTCGTGATCAACCCCGTATATTAATTTCCTTTAAACGGAGATGAAATTCTATTTTGGTTTCGTTAAAATGTATAATTGGAGAACAGTTATTGGAGAACATGCAGGCATACAATAGATATAAATTTTCTCCTTTCTTAGAAAACGACGAACTACAAAGAAAGTTCTAATCACCGAAACCGTAGAATAGATCGTAGGGCAAGGGGTTAAAGTAGCTCCGAGTTAGAAAATGGTAGATAAGGGAAACTATGCTGTCGTAGAACACAGAATTCGGTTGATATTTGACTGACCTTCGTATTAATTAGAACGTGGCAGCGTAGGCTTTGCACAAAGGTTGATCGAAATCGGTGCGTAACGGAACGTGATCGCTCTCACCCTCGCCCCTTCACCGTTCGGAACACCGTGGATACGCAATCACGGTTCAACAATCACAAACATAAAATTACACGGACTCGCGCGCAAGTGTGTTCGTATTCCGCTTGCATGCGGTGTGTAACTTCCGGTACACTGTGTGCCTGCGATACCTGTGATACCCGCGAGCAATCGGTGCACGTACATGCATACAGTCGGCCGATTATTGTTTCTCATGACGATACATTTCGTCTGTCTGCGTGAATGCGTGCGTGAGTTCGTTCGTTCCTGCCCTGCCTGTCTGCCTGCGTTTGTGCGATCGTGAAAGCACCGGTGTCCGTCGTTGAAATTTCTCGAATTTCCGACGGTTTTATCGTAACCCGTATGCACGCGTGCGTATGCACCATGCGCCATGCACCCGCCACACGAAAATAAGGTCGCCGTTCGTCGGAGGACAAAATTACCGTCGGAGGAAAATCACTCGGTCGTGAAGTGAAAGTTACCTAAATGGGTAATAACGATGGCCCGATGTACATAAGTAATGATGGGATCAGTTTCGACACACGAACCACCGAGCAATCTCTTATATCAGAGTGCTTAGACTCGATCGACGCACAGTGGCCCGTTTCTATGGAATAGATGGAATTCAACGAAACATTTTCGTGCCGTGAAATAGGTTTATAAGGTCTTCTCGTATAAACCAATACTCGATTAACTTTTAATTACTCGCATATGGTACGTACAACCACGAAACTTTAACCCTTAGCGATCGAGCGGTGACTCTGAGGCTGCACTAAAAATTGCTGTGCCATTATTCAAAATATTGTGTACATTATTAGATATATATGTTGGTATCTAGTCAATTACTAAACGTTTAAATATTGTACGAGGGATTACATCAATTTCGTATCCACAAAGCTTAAAAAATCATTGCAATAAGAAATAAAAATTTCAAAAATTAATTTTCCGGTTAAAATAGCTTCGAGTGCAAAGGTGTAAAGTTTAGTGTTTCAAGCTTAAACAGAGCTGCCGACTACACTAATAAATACTTATTTCGCATTAAAGCAGTAATTTTATTCAATAAAAATTTATTTATGTTGGAGTCGGATAAAGTTCCATGTAACCATTTATGTAGAAAGTGGAGTGCGAGTGAACTGAAAGTTAAACAATGCTCTAGCGCGACGGATAATGTCTTCGCGATTATCGGTACAATAAATGGTTGATAAACTCCTACCAAGTCGTACGTGATTAAAGATCCGTACAACGAGGAGCATGATTCATACGTAAAATCGATGTAAACAATTGTAGAATTATATCGGCGACAAAGAAGAAGGCAGGTTGGGGGGTACACGAACGAAAGTAATTAGCAGAAATTATCGTCCTAATTAACCGGTCGTGATTACTACGGCTCCGTTGGAACAGAGGACCTCTTCGTTTTCTCCTCTAACCCCCTACTCACCCCCTTTTCTTTCTTTTCTCCTTTCTGTCGCTTCTGTAATGGAAAATTGATTTTATAGTCTTCAAGACGAGCATCTGCAATTTGTTGCCAATTGCACGCGCGTCTGCTCACGTTCACGGAACAATTTCTTGAATACATCTGCATATCGTTACGATGAGTTTTAGAGCGGGATGAAAACAAAGGGGAAGAAGAACCGGTAAAGGAAGGAGCAGAAAAAAACGTACCCTGCAGAATCTACAAACAGAGAAAAAAGAGAAAGAGAGGGGGAGAAACAGAGTCGAAGAAGAAATACAGGAAAACTGGCCGATGGGAGAAAAGATTAATGACGTTATCGCGTGGAATTTGCAATGAAGCAGAGTTTAAATGGAGTCGCGTTCTCAGAAACGCACGAATCTAAAATAAAAATGCGCTCTCTGAATGTTTCATGGTCTTTTCGCGATAGTGCAGCAGCACCTAAAGGTCGTCGGATATCTCGTTTAATATTATCGACTCCCGGCAGAAAATGAATAAAGTGAATAACAGGCCGGGACGAGCGCAGCGCGCACATCCTTTTCCGTGTGCAGGTGAAATTTCACGCATTCCGAGTGTGGTATTTTTCTTTTCCTTTCCCCCCCCCCCCTCTCCACCAGTCCGCGAATGAAATTTTTTCGTTGCTCTAACTGTTTCATTCGGCGCTAACGGAGCAAAAATAAAAACCTCGGCGCTAATTACACCCTTTCTACGCATCGTATTCGCGTAGAAACGTGGAGCCAAATATCGATTCCTTCGGTCACAATTGCGGAGGTTATCACCTGTGCAATTAGCCGGATAGGTGGTCCTAAATCGCGTAGAAATCGCTCGCCGGAAAATGTTAACAATTTCGAAAAATTCATCTTTTTATGTAATCGGTAATAGCGAAGTTTTAGACTGAAATTTGATTTGTGCGCATAGAGCACGTGAATCGATAGCGTTTTTCTTAAAGTCATTTAATATGATTTCATCTTTCTATTTTCCTAGCTATATTTTTAGAGATCTTTCCTATTTTCGGGACAATTTTCACCGTTACAATAGCATAAAATCCTGAAATATTTCATTTAATACTATGAAAGAAAGAATTCTTTTTGTATAAACGACACGAGAATTTGTGGTCGGGCTCTTAAATTTTCATTCGAAACACCACCCAATTTCTCTTGCGTTTATTCCAAAAAATAGACAGCGACACAAACACGAAACATATATTAGTATTAACATTTATTAACATCCTCAAAATTTGATTCTTCGGTAAACTAAATATCCAATTCCATATTTCCGACTTGTACATTATACAAGTAAGTCAATATACGTATCACATTGCACCCTAAATTAATGCTACGAGAAAGTCACTATGTAGTACGATTCTGATTCTAATGTAATGGAACGGGCGAACAGTAGAACATTTGCAAATTAGGATACTCGAATAATGGGCATTCGAAAGCAAGGGCTCTACAGTACACTATATGCGATCCTTGCACGGATTTATTACTGAAACGAACTGTAGCTGGCAAATTATTATTCGGTACTCCTTCTAAAACCAACATATTACAAATTAACATACAAGCGTTAACCTTCGTGATAGTTATTCATAGAGGCATAACTAACTACACGGTTGGTGCAACAGCTAAAAAAACATTGTTGATGGTGAATAAGATCACGAACAAATTTTCCTACGTATTCAGAGACGGTACAACTTGTACCAGGCCCGAAACGAGTCTTTTGTACATATAGCTAAACTGCTAAATTGTCTACCTAATTGCAACAAACTAAAGTCAAATAGAAATTTGTTTTATCTCTTAACATACCGAGTATATTGTTTAAATTCTTCAAGGAATGCATAAGATCGGCTAATTATAGCGGGGTTCGAAGAAGAACAGAAAATTTAGTGTTATAAATACTTTCCGGAGCTCAGTGTACGCGAGCCAACCTACTGAACGTTTATTTTATTCCCTCTTATAGAGAGCGTACGTTTATTTACTGTTTTGTAAAGAACGTATCGTACGTTGCCTCTTCGCCGAAACATTTCCTTTTTTTTTTCTTTCTGAAGCGTAGAATTTCGCTCCTCTTTAAAAGCGGGTCCTGTTTCTTTTCTCTGCAGCCAGACAACTTTTTAATCCCCGACGAGAGAGCTCCTCTTCTATTCTGGCAGCGAGCCGATACGTAACGCAGGATTTGAATAACTACTCGTCGAATCGTGCAATCGACGATTACCGAAAATTGCCGCCCATTCCCCACGATTCTGCTTGCTCCAGATAATGAAGTACACGATCGACCCGCGCAATTATACGGTTTTTTTCTTTCTCCTGTTCTTTGTCCTGATTAACGTCGGCGCAGCGCGGCGTGGTTCGCCGGTTTTAAAGGCCTTTCGGCGGTGAAAGTGTGCGTCGCGTCGCTCGGATAAAATTCATTATGTACCGACCTTGGTACCGGTTACCAGAATCGACCTTTGAAAGCAAAACTTCACGGTGCTGGCCGCGCGGTTGCATTTTCCAAAGGTTTACGCAATACATAGCCGCACGAGGACACGTAACAAAATCTCCTCTTGCGTTGGCAGCGACGCGCCACGGCGCTAACACTTTTACGACCAATCACGTCGTATTATTTCATATTCCATATTCCATTTGACTCTTAAACTTTGCGAATAACAAATAACTAGACTGCGGATGTCTATGCAATTTTCAATTTTTGTAGACGAATTTTAAGGAGGTCGGATAAAGTAGAATCTTATTTTCCGTGGGATACATATATATATATATATATATATATAGCCTTTTTATATCTGAATTTCTTATCTGATTATCTTATCTGATTTATACAGCTTTTTAGATCTGAAATAAAGTAATAATCGTACTAAATTAAAAAATTACATAAACCGATGTTTAAGAAACTCGAATCAAAGAAAACCTTATTTTCCGTCGTACATACTAGCCTTGTTAGTTCTGAAATAAATGAAAATCGTACTAAATTCTGTCATATTTTATGTCCTAGGAATTTTTGAAAATTTTCAAGAGCCATAATTCCATAAAGATGCAATTTCCGATGTTTGAAGACGAATTTTAAAAACTTGAATCAAAGAGAACCTTATTTTCCGTGGGACTAGCCTTTTTAGATCTGAAATAAATGAAAATCGTATTAAATTCTGTCGTATTTTATATCCTAGCATTTTGAGAAATTTTCAAAAGCCATAATTGCATGAAGATCCGCAGTCTACAAATAACAGTAGATCAATATATGTATATATATATATATTACAATGTTCCGTACGGATATAAAAATAATGTAATACCTATGCAATGTAAATTACATGTAACAATACTGTACTTGCTAAGTAAACCAACCGGTTTAAAGCAATAATAAATGAATAGAAATATATATATATTATTATTAATATTATAATATATAAAGTGTATCTCCATTTTATCCGAGAAACGAAGACTTCAATGTATTTCGAACATTTGAAATAATCCTGGTGCATAAAGGGTTAAAGTATGTTAACAACAATGATGTAGTTAACGGTCGAACGGAGAGAGAAATCCGGAAGCTATTGTCCGTGTTTATGTCATTTTTCCGATGGTTCGTTCGCGAGTATTATTCACGTCGCAGAAAAATCCCATTATTCTGTAGTGCGCGATACCGTTGATCGAGCTCACTTATGATCGGGTCCGTAGCCATGATATTTGACGAATGAATTCAGGCGTATAATGTCGGACGCCAGGTATCGTTACATGGAAATGTCACGAATTTTCTGCACACCGTTGAAACATCGACAGAATCGTTTCGCCCGTGATGAACAGCCGCAAAATTTGGCCGAACGAACAAGAAATCCGCCAGAATCGGGGTACTGTTGTCGCCGGTTGAATAATTTGGTGCCTTCCAGGCGCCATTTTCAGTTACAAATTTGGTATTCAGATCCATTCGTTTCGATTAATGGAACTGGTTCTTCAAATTGATTTTCGCGTATAGATATTCCGACACGCGTAGTACGTTCTTTGCAATTGTACTCCCAGTGTTCGCCGCATACATATTACATATACATACACGCACATCGTCGAACGGTAAAATTCACCTTCGAAATGTCAACTATATACAATTCAGCTCGGTAACAAAAATCATATCGCAGAATTACTTGCAACGAGAATCTTCTGTACGTTTTCTGCGAGCGGAGGCGTAAATGAAAGAGGAAAGGAAATTTCTATCCTTTATAATTTGCTTACAATTGTGAAAAAAGTTTCTTTTTCATCTTAATATCATAATTAACGACCGAGAGAAAAAAGAAAAATTTGAAATTTTGGGGGATTATCTTTCAACCTAAAAAAAAGAGAAGAAGAAATTTCTATCCTTTATAATTTGCTTACAATTGTGAAAAAAGTTATGTTTTTCATCTTAATATCTTAATTCACAACCGAGAAAAAAAAGATAAAGAGAGTTCAGGGTGTTTACAAATTTTTGAAATTTGAAATTTTTGAGGATTATTTTTCAACCTAAAAGCATTGTTTGCTTAACCTGCTAGACCCTTTCAAGATCGTTTTTACTTTTCTAAATTAAGGTGGTACGTGTTACAATTCGAAGTTCTTCACTTTAAACGCGTTTTTCTCGAAACCACTTTTCGATTCGATTGACACATATAGTTTATTGTATTCTCTAGCGGATGAACCAACGAGATAACATTAATTACCAAGAAATCTTGCACGGGAATCGAAAAACTTTTGTTTTACGTACCGCTCATTCTCGTGTACCAGCTAGGCCACTTCCAGGGGATAGAATCTAGTGGATCGTTCTCGAACAGATCAATTGGTAGGGATCTCTCGAACGGATCAATTGGTAGGGATTTCTCGAAGTCCCTTCTAGGGTATACGTGGAAGTAATCCTCGTCGCTGTCATCTTGGACTGCACCTGTAACAAAACACAGGTTTTTCATTCGAACACTTGAAACATTTTGTTCCAACTTTTTCTTGCGAACAAATTGACAACTCTGACGATCATGTGGCTCTGTTGATATATTTAATAAGCTGAAAATAATATAACAGTGTTTTTACGTTCTTCTAATACTTTTTTACTGTTTAAATTACACCTACTCATTGTTGTCGCGAATGCATAAAATCCGCTATAAATAAAATCCATCTATTTATCATTTATTTTCTAGAATTCGAGCATTTTTATGGAAAATATCATAGAGTTTGAATAACCACTGGATTACAGCAACATCCGTAACATAATATAATCATATCCATCATAGGGAACCTAACAGTGAATTCCCAAATTTTTTCAGGTTATTATCACTTACAGATAGAAAAGCGGTATCGTGATAGTATAAAAAAAATGCGTGGCGTGTCACACGGCGATGTGATTAATGGCCGCGTTAGAGCAAAACGGTTTTTAAGAAGTTCAGAAGTGGCGATCTCAGCCTGGAAGATAAAGATGGAAACGGAAAGGTCAATTAAGATTAATGATAGCGATATGTCCGAGTTCATTGAAAACAGTCGACAACGCAGGGTACGATATATTTCTCGGTTGTTAAACAGTGTCAGCCTACTCGGATATTTATAAAGATGAAACGAGTGAAACTGCTGCTGGGATAGAACAGGATCTGATTCGGAAGAATTCCGAGACAATGAAAACCTTAAAGGCTTCGTTTCAATTACAAAAGTAAATCCGCAATTTCGATCTGCGACGAGCGTGAACGATTTTCAGAATTCAATAAGACGCAGTGTCTCGTCATTGTCTGTCAAAGACTTTTCCTGAATAGCGAAACCTGCGGATCTCTATGTGCCAAGTTATATCATACGTCAACTCGGGAATTAGATCGACTTCAATTGGTTTTAACGTTTCCTATGTGTCAATACGAATCGACAACAGGCATATCGGACAACCTAGCTAGAAACGTCTATGTATACCGGAGACTTGGCTAACTTATTATAAATTGGGAGACACAATGCAAATATTATCCCTCAAAAACCAAGTAAGCATGTAACTTGTCGACGATCAACTTGAATATCTTCGATTGAACCAAAATGAATTTCCCTTATATTGATTAATAGAGGATCCTTATGCAAAATAAAAATCGCCAGCATCGATTGCAAGAAATAGAAATCGAATTCGATGTTATTTCTTTCCTTAATGATTTTAATAGAGAAATTTTCTAACAATTTTGAAATTCGTCTACTCAATTTTGCTATAAATGCATAAATATCCGCAGTCTAATAATAAATCTGTATACTGTAATAGTATTTCTGGATGGAAACGCTCCACGGCATTCGCATTCTCAAATCGGACATTTCGCACGCGAACGCAATACTTTTCGGATCGACTGCAGGAAGCTGCACTGGTGGATTCGGTAGAAGGGGGTTAATTCGGATTCTACAATATAAACGTGGTGATCTAAGCCGCATTCGACACTCGACGAGTCGCGTCGTTCGGATTCCTCGGTTCTCTGTATTATCGGGGAAAACCGGGAGTACAAAGCGATGAAAATTGTGTCCCGGCACAAATATACGTATGCCAAAACTCGTCGATGCGGTCCCGGGGCAAAAGAAAAATGGCGAGGATGGGGGTTGGGGATGGGAGGGGGCAGCGGAAATATCAGTTTTTGCTCAGGGCACGGATCTCATGGAAAAGAAATGGAATTTTGCCAAGGCTGAGCCGCGATAGAAATGCCACCGTCTATTTTATTCTGCAGTCAATGGCACTCGGCACCTACTCGCCGTGGCTCTACACTCTGTTTCCCTTTTTGCAGGCATCGCATTAAACCTTCCTAATGCCACTTCAGAAAGCTTCGAGGAGAAAGACTGAAAAAACCACGTCCGATAAATCGATCGCGTTCAAATTTCTCAGGGGAGAACGGGCCCGGTGTGCACGGAAACGGCGCAACGCGGCGTACAGCACCGGGGAACAACGTGAGAGGAAAAGGTTATCGATACGAAATGTTCGACTACAATCGAATGTCTGTCACACAGCGTTTAAAACATTTCGGCGAGATTTGCCTCCATGGATGATTGTTTCCATGAATCTATCGAGACATTACTGGTCGATCAGCTCGATAGCGGACAAAAAACCGTATCGAACGGCGATCGCATAATCCTTCTTGTCCATTGTTTGTCCTTTACGTGTAATCCTTTCAAATATCACGCCGCACTTGCTGCTTTACAAGGAATTTGCTCAAGTGATTTACCGCGGAGCCCTTTTAGTGCCACGTCACTGCTACCGAGTCAATCCTACGGTCAAATAGCGAATGCAGGATTCCGTAATTCTGCACAGAAAGCGACCACGCACGAGCGAATATCGAGAATCGATAATCACGTCGGCAAAGATTTGGAAAAAGGAAGAAGACCGGTGACCACGCGAGGTCTCATTTGTAAAGTGTCAAAGGATTACGTATACTTAGAGGCTTGAAACTCGGCTCGTTCTGTCATGGTCAATCGGGTTTTGACTTTTTGAAATATCTACCTATCACAGAAGCCGCGGTTCAATTTCTCGTCGTGCTAATATTCCTTATCGCTGCGCGGATCTTTACGCTAAATAAAAATATTCTGCGTCGGCTGTGGGAAGCAGCAATTTCATCAAAATTCATTTTCTCCATTGAGGGAAGAAATAACAATCAATTTAGTTTCTATTTCTTGCAACCGATGCAGACAATTTTTATTTCGCACGAAGATCCGCAGTCTATTTGTTATACAGGTTATATGTAGATGATTTTCAGCTGCAAAGCTGATCCCTAACATCCTATCATCAATTTTCATTTAGATGTCTAATTGCGATTGTCGGGCATTATTTTTATATTCGTCGAAAAACAACTTATTGACGACAGCAACGTACTATTCGTCGATGGTACAAGGAACTACAAAATGGAGATGACAATGTTAGAAATGAAGAACGTGAATGACGAAAAATTGAATTTTTACAATGCTGCAAAGTTCACGGATTTTACCGATTTACATTATTCGCTTGAAGAAAAAAGTATGCTCGGCGTACCTACTCGAAAGATATTTGCGAGCCTATTGAACTCGGATTAAAGACGTTTAGAAAACTGTGCCATATCATAATTAAATCGATAAGGTTACGGTATAAATAGAAGAAACGAATCGATACGAATAGGAAGCGATATATTATACGTCTCGGATGTGCGTCAGAGTTTTCACATTTCCCACGGGATTGACAAGTAAAGAATTATCTACGATCCAGTAGTAAAACGTGTAAATTGAATAAACCGTGGCGATGCGGTGGACAGCGTGTAAGGTAAACACGGAATTAGATTATAGTAAGAGGTGTATACATAGTTCTAGCCAGATGAGTTTGGCAAATATCAGAATTCGGTAAAACCCACAAGTAATCGAATAACTGTGGTTCTGTAACTAATAGAGACGAATATTTTCGTGTGTTTGACCCGGCAGGCTATTAAATTAACATACCGCTTGAGTTTGCTCCGAATTCACTATATCTCTTCCGACGACGGTAAGTCAAGTTGCATTACTGGAACGGAAAGTCGCATATTACTTCGACAGGATTCATCGACATACATACATACATACATACATACATACATATCTGCCTAGCAGAAAATCACTTGTTGACAGAGCCGAATGCTTGTGCATACTTCAAATTCGCATACTTAATCACTCTGCGATTCTTTGCACGTTTATAGACTCTCCAAATAAAAGACACGAATGCCATTAGGTCGGTGTCGAAATAAATGCGGGTATAATTCTTTTAGTTTTACAATAAAATTCAGCTGTGTAAATTATTATTTATTTCAAAGTACAAAATATGTTATTTCTTAAGGGTTTATTCAGGCAATGTGTACGCACTCAATGATAACTAGACTGCGGATCTTCATGGAGTTATAGCTTTTGAAAATCTTCAAAAAATGCTAGGATATTGTTCCGTCGTAAAACCCTCTGCCAAGGGACAAGCGCGCGATCGTCTAGGACCTAGACTCTAGGTCAACGTACCTTGACAAGTCAAATACCGAACGGGACCGTCATAAAGGACGAAAGGCACAGCCAAAAAATTGCGTTTCGACCGTAATTTAACGAACCGTTAGGACCCGCAGCTGACGAACACATGCGGAACCATTTTACCATTAGTGCGCCGAGGCCATAAGTTTACAACATAGCTGCCCGTAACCGAACTCCTACTCCTACTTCCACCACTGTTTAAAAACACACCCTCCAGCCAATCATATCCAGCTTTTCCTAGACCACCTCTACCTTCGAACCTTCCTAATTTCTACGCGAACACGACAAGATCAGAACTGTTTCGACAACCGATTCACCAACAACACCAAGTACAGCCGAGCCTGACTTGGAGCCATTAAGCCGAGCCTTATAGGCTAAACAATGAAGAAACGTGTTCTCCGGAGTTTGATCCTACACTCATTCGCCGTTCACCTAGTCCTAATACGTATCCCAAGTTCGGGATCGATTCGACACCACAGATATAAAATATGACAGAATTCAGTACGATTTTCATTTATTTCAGATCTAAACAGGTTACTACTGTAGCATCGTAAATTCGTCGCAGCCGTCGCCGAGCCTAGACCCATGTTTTAGGATTTACAATCATCCCCAGGAAACGTATTTTTTAGGGACCGAACGTGAGGCCTGCGTGGGCCATAAAGAGTTTGGACCGTCGGGGAAGTCCGAAGGTCCCGGGGAAAGATGAAGGGGACGGAAGGGTTCATCGGAAAATACCGATGGGCGAGAGGACAGGGTTGTTTTCCGCGTCGAGCCGAGCGGTACAAGTTGTAGCGAGTTGGAGCTGTGCTCGCACATTTACCACGTGTACTTATTAATCCTATTAAACTGTTTTATTCCCTATCTCGAACTTCAATTAATCCCCACACTACCAAGGGAAGCAAGGTTTTATTTGATTCGAGTTTCTTCAAATTCGTCTACAAACATTGTGAACTGCATCTTTATGCAACTATGGCTCTTGAAAATTAAAAAAAAACATGCTAGGATATAAAATATGATAGAATTCAGTACGATTCTAATTGATTTCAGATCTAAGACGGCTACTGTAGCAAGGAAACAAGATTCTGTTTTATTCCATCTTCTTAAAGTTCGTCTGCAATATTAAAAATTGATAAACACCCGCAGTCTAATGATAACCATTTAGTCTTGATTTCGTCAACGATGTAGACATAGACCATTACCGAGAGATATATCATTGATCGACAGAACTGCGCCAATTCGATGAAACGGCGGAGATGAACGCGGCAAGAAGCGACAGTTAAAATAACGCAAGTTCTAACCGGTGTACTGGTATCGATTTCCATAAAGCCTTGTCCCGCGCCGTTCATTGTACCCTACGATTTCCGGCGGTTGACAATTGCAACGACTTGATAGACTGCGGTATAAATTCGGTGAGAATATCTGTAGTCTAGATGCATGCGTACGATAACCGAGGAACAACGATATTTCGTGGCTTTACACGACGGGGCGCGGTGGATCAATTTTACCGTGTTTTCTTCGCCAGACTGAATTAGGCTACTCGAGCGAACTGTACTGCATTATCGGCGAAGGAATTGCCTCGTTGGTAGACCGACAACGTTGGGCGTAAATTCTAGGATTGTCTTTTTATTAACGGCCATCGGAATTCGGAAGGGCACGTAGGACCGGCATTATTATCCGCTTAATTACCGCCTATTAATTTAAGTGGCTGTGCCAATGGTTATAGCTGCAAGCCTCGCTAAGAGGTTCATCCTAATATTGGCGTAGGCCACTGTCACCGAGGACCTGTATTGCCGCTGTGCGCATGTATCCCCTGTATACTGCCAGCATCCACTAACTACATCAATGCTTTACCATAATTACTATAATTACCTAGTGTCCAGAACCAGAATTGATAAGCACCAAAATTAAGCGCTTCGCCACGTCACCGGACCGTGTTTAATGAATCTTACCGGCTATATATGCGCCCGTTTCTCCGATATCAAACCAAACAATCCTGAAATTGTTAGATCGTTCGGTAAATAATTTCGTTTTTCGCGTAGAGATCGCATTGCTTCCATCTGTTATTACTAGAATGCGGATTTTTATGCTTTTTCCAATTTTTGTAGGCAAATTTTGACGAAAGCGATACCGAATAAAATCCCATTTTCATCTTTATGCAAAATACAAATTTTTTATCCGAATCGCAACAAATTGGTTTGAAATGGAAATTTATTTTCTTTCTTAATGCGTTCGACAGGCTGAAAATGATATAACAGTATGTTTCAATTGTGCCAATGTTTTCACTGTTTTAAATTACGCCTACCCTTTTTTGTCTAAATTCATAAAATCTGCTGTCCAGTAATAGCATTTGTAGGTTCAAAATAAATAAAATTCCGAACGACCTAATACTTTAGATTTTAGATTTTACCAACTTGTTCTTTCAGCAAGTTCTCGGCTCAAAAATCGATTGTAAATTGCAACATCTACGAAAAAGCGGTGAAAAGTTTCACCACTGTTGCGTTTCTATAATTTCATCAAGAATTGTGAACATCAAACAAAGAAATATACAGTTAAATAACACGACCAGCGTAGAAATGTTTTTTATTCAAAGAGAAATCATTCCATTGAAATACGAGCAACAATCTGCGTGTAAAATATTGTTTCTCACGACAACGTAAATTTACCGGGATGGGGGTTAGAGCACCATGAACGTTTAAAAAATGTAATATCGTTGTAAAACAATTTTTATTCGGTACAAACGGGACAATCGTGAAATATGGTTTTTCGTATCGTGAATCGAAAAAAATATATTTCGATATTTCGAAATTGAGAATATCGAACTGTACGAGAACGATCCGAAGCGTACATCAATTATATCTCGTTTGCTGTCGCATTTCGTTGCAATCTGAATGAAACTTAACATTTAAAGTGCAAAGTGCTGCTGCGGTGACCGTAAAAAGAGGATTTAGACTTTAGATACCGTGCGCTTCGATGTCTAGCGCGAGGTCGCGTAATCCTCGCGTTTCTTGTCGAAAGTCTGCGATCCTAATTGTTTCCCGGTGACTCCACTTAATCTCGCAATAATTCGGCTTCATCAAACTTATTAATAGACAGCGGAAGTTCATGCTATTCGCAATTTTTAAGAAGAGAGAATCAAATAAAATATTATTTTCAGTGATAGTAGCCTTGGTAGATCTGAAATATATCAAATTTTGAATAAATTCTGTCGATGGATATATTCCTGCATTTTTTCAAAATTTTCAGAAGTCTAACAAATTAGAAAATTTGCTATAATCTCGCGGAAGCTCTCTTGAAACCATGCTACATCTGATAAAAACGTTATCATAGTAAATTTTTTGTAAAAAAAATAATTAAAAAGCAATTTTTTTGTTTTTTTTGCAAATGTTTTTTTTTGTTATGTTATGATACTTACAGAATTCGTTCGATAAAAGAATTATAGATACGTTATAGGTGTGTTCGCAAGAAATACGAAGGTGACCTTAAAAAATCATGGAAAAAAAGAGTTGATAAAAAATTGGACTCGATTCATCCTGATTCACCCTGTATAATCATAAGTTTAAGGTCCACCGTTTGCGGGTTAAAAGGTGCAGTCTTTTTTATTCGCGAAGTGTCTTGAAATCTGAGTTTCAAATGACACGCAAATAAACCTAGAGCGCCGACGAAGGTGAACGGAAATACTAGAGCTGTAAATCTATCCGGAGTAAAATTGCATTGGTTCACGGTAACAATGCGCGGTAATAAGGACATGCACTTGGACAGAGAACGAACGACTTGACCTCAAGATGCTCATTTCAGATAATTCTGCGACAAAGAAATTAGTCACCGGGAGAAGCTGCATCGCTGCATGCAAAAGAAGACCGCTGCGACACGACTCGCCACGATGAATACGCAATGGTTAGGTTCTCGAGAAACTGGTCCGAATAGTAGATTTTTTAAATTCCATGGAAAACCTGGATACAAGTTCATTTTTTCATTCAGATCATTCAGATCTTTATCAATCATTCAGATTTTTAGTGTAATCCCAGCACAAACTATGAAACTCTTTTACCTTCTAGGATCTAACGATTGATACTTATTGGAAATGGGTGGTTAAGGACTGCACCACAGTACACTCACACACCGCTAGACCACGTCTACGTACGCGAG
>CM052194.1:7713110-7743405 GCA_028455805.1 Lasioglossum figueresi | reverse complement strand
CGTACGCATACGTGGTCTAGCGGTGTGTGAGTGTACTGTGGTGACTGTGTGCAGTCACACGCGAGTGTCGTCTGTCTAGGAGACGCAGTCCTTAAAATAAACCGATACTCTTTATATTACTGATAACTCTCGTTTATTGCATAGAGCTCGGAAGGACGTCGTTCAGCGTCGAAGGCTAATTCAGAAGTGAATAGAAAGTCAAAAAGGGCAACGTGGAAAAGTCCGTTGTCCACTTAAGATAAAGGACCAGGTCTGCGTTCTGTCTTCTATCCGGGCATTTAGGTATACGAAACCATCACAGACCCATGGGTCCGCAGACATCTGGTTTATTGTTCTAAGATAGAGAAGCCAGTGATTCTCACAGACAACCCAATTCATTTTTGCCTTTTGGCTGACGCAATGCTACAAAATCCAACAATACTGAATAACAACAATTGTATACAACTTCGATGTAACGGTGATAAAAAGATGGCTACAACACTTTTCTTCCGAGCTTTTCGATGTATCTTTGCGCGTATAAAATAATAAACTTAAGCACCTAAAAGTGTTCTAGAAACAAAAAAATATGAGTCTTTCCCGCGTTACAGGACAGCCCTGTCTTAAGCTCAGTAAACGGAGATTAGACTACCGCGGAGCGTTCGAAGAAACAAGTTTTCCGTAATCGTGTGATTCATAGCGCACATGACCTACGCGTGTAAATCTCGTCCGGTGACATTTACCATCCGTGACCGTTGCTTTGGTTTCCTGCTCGTTTGCATAGGTACCGATCGCAATGCCTACATTCTTCCACACCGTTCCAATTGAATTTTCGAAACACGTAAGGTGACCGTGACTCAACTCTTATGCCATTCAACCCACGATACTTTCCATTTCAAACGACAACACTAACTCTCCCGACGATAAATTGCTGATATGGTTATTGCGGTTGGACAGAAACCCTTTGCACACTATGGAAATTATAGTGCCTGGTACCTTCGGATGTTTATTCATTAGCACGGTGAACAATTTTTGGCGTTATCTTGGTGTGATAAGAAAATTCTCTTCGTTAACACAATGTTTATATAGATTCGTAGTCGTCTCGTTTTTCTAATCAAAACGACACCAAACACGATGTAGTTGCGATCATAATTACTCGGTTAACAAGCGATGTTAAAAATCCGCGCAGCTCTACCGTAAATGTGAAGTCCGAAACTTGAATTGCTTCTCGCAAAAGTAATTACGAGCATAATTATATTTTGTTTTGCGACATTTGAATCGGAAAAACGAGAAGAACATGATGGCACAAGTTTCACCTCTTCTAGAACTGTCTCTCGGCAGCCTGTAATACCGTAATCGAGAAAATAATATTCTCCAAAGGAGCGTGCGCGGAGAGCTTCGAAAAACATGAAATCTCAGTGGAGGTAAGTGGTTGAACCGGTTGCATCTGTTGCGAAGTTCAGCTTTCTATCAGGCCAGAAGAGAAGCATGCTTAGGCGAACGGTGGAGCGAGAGAGAAGATCAAAAGTCTGTGGGAAAAGCGAGGGAAGGAAATGGAAGACAGAACGAGGGTAAAAAGTGCGCCGACGAAGAGAGCGTCGGCATTATCAAACTTGAAATCGAAACTGTGCGCGGGAACGCATATTCCGCGAAGCTGCACTTCATGCTGAAACCGTAATAACTCGAACAAACTTATTATTGCAAATGCACGTGCACAGTGTCGCGGACAGAAATTCCTTGCAGTACGCGGGGCATTAATTTTATAAAATGTCACGTGTAGCACCACTTCGAGAGTTTGTTTCGTGCTTTACTGCTCGCTGGACAATATTTTTATTGATGATACGAGACAAAGCAGATAAAAAGATAATATACACGAAGAGAATATTAATAGAAAAATATATGTTCGCTCTTTCAGAAGGTGCAACCTGAGAAAATTTGCTCGAAGTGTCGGGCAAACATTTTCGGTCAATGTTATTGTTCTTCGAAAATAATGGAACAATGTCAGGAGAATACATGTGACATTCGTTATACAATATATATGTGTATTAAATGAAGTTGTACATCATATTGCATAATATACACTTGTCACGCGGAAATATCTTTTTAACGAATCTGTAGCTCGCACACTTTTTCATTATAAGTTTTATGTAACTTTCAGAACTGTTATGTAAGGCCTGATGAATTTTATTTTGATTTTTTCCGTCGCTTTCACGTGTACGATGTAACCAAGTGCTGCGGATGCGTTTTTTACTGCCGGGCACGAGGAATATATGAAACATTGTGAAAGCAAATGCTCACTTAATATTTTCATTAATACCGGTACGCTCGTAAACATTTTCGTTCGGCGAGCAGTATTTATTATGAAAATTTAATTTTTAACTATTAACAGCTTTTTAATCATTCTGCAAATTTTCTTTTTAAAGTATTAATAATATACTCCTTTATTAAATCAATTGGTACTCTTTCCAGTATCCATTTCCTAAACAATTATTTTGTAAATACGTATTCGAATATTTTTGTCTGTCTATCGTTGATATTCTTTTGAAATAATGTGCGATTTCGAAGTTATTATACAAGTCCATGTTCGAGATCCAGTATATCATTCGCCGTGACTATGCGTGACAAAACTCGCTCGCTTTGCGACCACCTTGTTGAAGTGCGTGACAAGACTCGCTTATCTATTCCATGTCTTAGAGACCACATTCTACTTTTCTCACTGCGTTGTCTCGCAAAATGCACCACTTCACAGTTGCTTGTACACGCGGTCAGTACTGCATAAATCTCAATTTCTTCAAACCTCCCGAAAATTGCGATAAAATTCACCTTGGTATCGTTCTCGCATTGCTTATATCCGTCTAAAATGTTTCCACTACTCTTAACAGACAATATCCAATAAAAACTACAAATATCATTACCGAACGAACGATTTTAGAAGCTGCCAAGCAAATACTTGAAGAAGAAATTATTTTTTTAAGACGATTAAAAGAGAAAATACGTTTTCATCCAATTTGTATGTTGTTTGGGTTCGGTTTCGCACCCAGCGTTTTCATCTCATTATAAAATAAGCGTACAAACTGACTAACGTCGTTTATGCAGTTTTACGGAACAAAAAATGAATATTTAAATCGTAACGTTTCAAATGAAACAAACTGGATTTTCCGATTACGTGAAATATGCACGCGGGTAGTATCGTTGACAGAAGATTAAGTATAGTGGCAACCATAACGGGTCGCCATAGTCCACGAAATAGCATAGAATGGCTAGTACATAACAGGTCCGCGAATTCCGTGTATGTGAAGCTTCATGCATATTGCATTTTGTCAGCGCATGTGCGGCTCGAGTAATAAAGAAGGATTATCATAATGAAATTCATTTCCAGCTATGCATCCACGTAATGCAGGTGGAGTAGGAAGTGCATACGTTGACTCGCTTGAAAGGAGATACGATTGACCATGAGAGGACATCTTCCTCTCTCTCTCTCTCTCTCTCTCTCTCTCTCTCTCTCTCTCTCTCTCTCTCTCTCTCTCTCTCTTTTCATCCTGTATCTATCTATCTATACTAGCGTCCTCGTTACGCTTGTTACGCTTGCCAAGTTGCGGAAGCGCAAGAAATTACTATTACCAACAGGACACGTACGTCTACTTCTCTGTGTGTACGTACACGAGAGTCTATCAATCGTCTGGAAAGTGCACGGTGCATCGGTAAAGAAACAAGTTCCCCACACACGAGGACGCGATTCGCTCTCATCGACGTCGGGCCACTTCACCGTACACTGCCGTTCAAAAGTGCGCGGACAGTCGGAATTTTTCTAGAATAAAATACAGAATTTTCTGGAATTAGTGGACTACGGATTTTACGCGTTTGTGACAGAAACGTGCAGCGGCGATTTAAAGCAGTGAAAATATTAAAAGAATTTCAGATCTCCGATGTATTATTTTCGTCTTGTTTCAATCATTCAAGGAACCTGCCTTGCACGATCTTGTTTCGTAGAACAGCGAAGAAGAAAATTCGTACGTCAATTTTAAATGAAACGTTTTAAAGAGGAAGCTTCGGTCTTCAAATCTATGGCAGTTTTGCTTACGAGAAAATTTTTGGAGACGTTCGATTTTTGAAGCATTAATAATTCGTACAGATCTACAAATCATATGGACCGTTTATTTTGAAAGTGGTGTAAGTCCATTTTAAAAAGAAATGAGATATCACATAATTTGTGGTCAATTTAGTGTCAATTTTTTATTTGGCGAAGACATAACTCGAACAACAACAACCATCGAGTTTCTACGATTAAAATTTAATAAATTAAAGTTAAATTAACCACAAATTATGCGATATCTCGTTTCTTTTTAAAATGGACTTACACCACTTTCAAAATAAACGATCCATATATCGAGAAAGAATTTTGGAGACGTTCGATTTTTGAAGAATTTTTTCGAGACACAATAATTGTTCTAATTAAAGAATATTGAACCAGTTAAGTCCTTTTAAAAATGTCCGAACACTACAGTGGTTCACTGTACTCGACTGGTCCTCGTGTTGAACGGGTTCGTAACAATGTCCCGGCGATCGCCATTAAGAAAGCGTCGAGATACTTTTGAGCGACGGTGTACAACAGATATCTGCCTAGAGCATGTCGATAATTGGAAGTCGTTCCAGTTCTTCGCCTCTGCCAACTCTTCTCATCTTGGAATGCGACCGGCTCTATGCCGACACGTTTCCCTCGAACGACCGTCCGCGTATTACACACCGGGAAAAAGGTGCAACGAACTTCTTCTTCACGGATGAATAGAGATATGCTCCCTAAGTATACAGTGTTGCGACCGCGAGATAGCTAGACCCAGAGTGAGAGTGTGTGTGTGTGTGAGAAAGAGAGAGGACAAACGGGTCATCCGGCGAGAGAAAGATGAGAATATCGGAATACCAGAAATGTTAAACCTATGAAATTCTATGCCCAGGATCGCTGGATTGTGATTAAGGGAATGAGAAGAACGGAGAACGTTGAACGGGGCAGAGCTCGGCAGACTGAAAGGAAGAGGAATGCCGAAAAAGCTGACTCCTTTAGAACCCGTAAGATTGCCGGTTCGTAATTAAGAGAACGGGGGAAAAGGAAGTTGAACGGAAGAGCGAAATTCCGTAAGTACCGAATCGATTCGATTTGAAAATCCTCTTTTCAGATTCAGCTTGATCGAGTTCATATCTACGGCGATCACGATAAGCTTGCGAATATTCTTTTTCTAGCTGGCCTCCGGCGGGTATGGTCGGGTGCGATGTGCTGCTAATGTCTCTGATCGAACAATTTGCCAACTTGAAGGTTAAACGAATATTCGGAGCTTTTTCCTGGTGAAAAGTGGTTCTAGGGATAAAAACATCCTCTTGCGAAGAAGTATACTTGGATAGTAGATATAGGAAACAAAGAATGGGAATGAGAGTGACGACTACACAGCGGATTTTATGCGATTACGACAAAAATGAATAGATGTAATTTAAAACAGTAAAAATATTGCAAGAATTTTAAAATATTATTTTCAACCTATGAAATGAAAATAAATGTCAATTTTACTCCAGTTTGCTGCAATTTAGACATATCAAACGATAAAATAAATTTCTATTTCCCTCCAACATGTAATTCAGTTACTTGTTACATCGGTTTCTATAAAATATATTTTCCAAACTGTATTGAACATAAACAACGGAGCTGTTCACAGTTTTCGATGGAAAATTTCACCTCGCTGCATCAGCTAATATTTTTGTTGCATATTTTCAATATGCTACAAAGAATTAAGTGTTGAAAATGGCGACTACATACAACGCTTTCCAATGTTCGTTTACTTTCGAGGGATTGATATTAGCCGATAAAGATAACGAGTTCGATTCACAGTCGGTATGCCAACTCGGAACTATCATGCGACTGACTCATCGCTGCAGAAAGCAATGAGCCAGCCAAAATGCCGGGCAAAAACGCTGAAACAATATTCCTGACGCGACAGCAAAACCTTGGGTCAAGCACCTCCAAATCCACCTACGTTAATATCCGCGCAGTTCCTCTCCGCCGCGTATCATAATCCGTTACAGCGGAAACGCGCCTGTAGAATGTTAAAAATGCAGAGTTGCCACAGGATGAGGCAGCCGGGGGCGAAACTTGCATAATTCGTTAAACGATCAGCGGTATTGATTTAATCGGTTTGCTGTCGTTTAACACCGACGTCCCACTAGATTATGTTTTTCGCCTGATCGAGAGGGTATTTCGGTTTCCAAGAACGTTTTTGCACGAATATTTAGGATGCAGGCTGTTAGGCGCATTAACGTGTACGTAGCTCATATATACAGGGTGTCCCACCCGATTTTGACATATTGATTTCTCCGCTCTTGTTAATCCTACCGAAAAATGTTTCAGATAAGAATTAAATGGTGCTGAGTGGGGCATAATTTGGTGTTATTAGTTTATTCGTGTGTGAACGCGTTCAGGTCATATGAAGGTCAACTTCGTTGTTTTGACAGGATTTATATACTTTTTAATACATCAATCGATGCGGTTGGACATTCTTTATAAAAAAGTATTAATCTATTTATGTTGAAAAATTAGTCGTTTAGGAGATATTTCGATTTAAATAATTCTAAGATATCATTAATATCGTTTTTCTCTAAGAAATAAAAGCGAACGACTTATTGTTAGTGCGACAGTAATGATATCTTAGAATTACTTAAATCGAAATATCTCCTAAACGACTAATTTTTCAACATAAATAGGTTAATACTTTTTTATAAAGAATGTCCAACCGCATCGATTGATGTATTAAAAAGTATATAATTTCATTTATAAAAACGAAGTTGACCTTAATATGACCTTAACGCGTTTACCCACGAATAAACTATTACACCAAATTATGCCCCACTCGGCACCACATTCAATTCCTATCTGAAACATTTTTCGGTAGGACTAACAGCGGCGAAGAAACCAAGATGTCAAAATGGGGTGAGACACCCTGTATATAGACAGTGGATTTTACGCGTTTATAGAAAAAATGAATAGGTGTAGTTTGACAGAGAAAATTCATCGGAAGAATTAGAAAATACTCTTATCATTAGACTGCGGATTTTATGCATCTATGACAAAAACGGGTGTACGTAATTTAAAGCCGTATAAACATTAAGACGATTTAAGGACGTCCATGTATGTTATGTTCAATGTATTAAAATTGTTAAAGATAGGATTAAATATTTTATATGGCTCCTGTGTGCATCTTGTAAGCGACGAAGAAAATTTTTATTTTGCGTAAAAATCCGCAGTCCACTTATTACGAAGAAAATAAATTTCCATTTCGATTTCCATTCAAATTTTAATTTTGCATAAAGAGATCCGCTGTCTAGTCGTATGCGAATCTAAAAAATTTCTTTTTCAAAATTTCGTTGCGGACTCGCGACTGAAAATGTTGTCAAATGCAATTTTTACTATTTCACGTATCATCCACTGGCAAAAAAAATAATTCCGATGTGTAGGCTTTTGAGGTCGTCACTGCTCGAATTTTTTCCAGATAAACTATCGAACCTTCTGCTTTGCGATATTGTACACACATTTGTTGGTAGTCGAAGTACGTTTGTGATTTTTCAAAACTAAAAATAATCAAAATTACACGAGCTATATATACTTTTTTTTACAGTATATATCTTTCTATTATATAAAATAGTTTTGTAGAGTCTTCTATAAAATCTTTGAAAAAAATGGAAAGCCGAAATACACCCTTAGGGATGGTCCCTTAAGGAACCACCGATGTGATTTCTCGTTACCATCTCGCCCGGCTTCCACGTCTGCGTGTTGCGTAATGGAATTGAACGATAAACATGTCGGTGACGGAAGAATAAGGAAGGCGCGTAAACGCCACGTGGATGACAAACGGACTGTTGCCGATGGATTTCTTCACGTATGCTAGACAGGGCCGTTTTTTAAATAGTTTCATTCCGCGGCTGCATGGCCGACAGATAGAGGCGTCGAAGGATAGAGAATGTACGCTGATGCACTTGAACTTCAAGTGCATCCTGCCGCTATGCTAGACCGGTTCACAGAAGTGGAACCTGACGAATACTTTAACGCGTACGCGTGTGCGTCGACCGGGAGAAATTAACGACGCGCGAAATGGTAAATAGTCGCGTTTGGAAACCCGTTTGTGTTCAGGAAATCCAACGGGGCCCCATGGAATCCCATTCATTTTTCTCTCTCTCTCTTTGTCGGTAATTTTCGATACAATAAACACACTTGGACAAGGAAATTGATATCGTTATTTTCTATAAACGAATTCGTACAATTCCAATAATTATAAATAGACTGCGGACCTTGATGCATTTATGAAGAAATTGGTTGGGTGAAATATAAAACGGTAAAAGATTAGAAAAATTGAAGAGTAAAGTAATATTGTCTTTAACGCAGTAAAGTCATTAAGGGATGAAATCAATTTTTATTTTACTCGTGCTTCCCACAATCAATGCGGAACATGAAGAAGCTAGGGTGTTCTGTAAATAAGTGTGGCACAAGTTCTAGAGAATGAGCTTTATTTTATGTTAAGAGGTCTTCGTGACACCAAGGCTCTGCAGCTTCTTAACTCAAAACTCTACCCTGATTGGACAGCCGGTTACAATTGCTGTCAATCGGGTAGCTTATTCTTCAGGTACACCCCCACCATTCCTCGCGCTCAAGATGCGCTTTTTGGAAATGCTGGGGATGACCGCAGGGTCCTATTACGATGTAACGGATTTTCCTCCGGGTCCGCGAGGAACATGTGGTGGCCTTGAGTTGGGCCCGTCGGACCTCTGTCGGCGTAATCCTTCGGAAACTCGGGGGTTTATGATACTAGCATTTGTTACCGAGGCCGGCTATGGAATATTCTTTGTGACGAAACATGCTTTGTCTGAAATAACTAAATTGCCCGTGCTAAAAACGGCTTTCTCAAAAATAGCTTCCTTGCCGCTTGCCTCATAACCCGTTCCGACCATTTGCACGCCAAATGTTTGGTTGTACGTGCCGATGGCCGCTACAAACATTTTACATAGTAGTTACATAGTAAAGCTCCGACTAGTGTCCAATTTGGGGGGTCCCGATTCCTATCCAGGCCTACGCACTCCACTCCCTGTCAACGCTGTGCCGTGCCTGGCCGCGCCGCAGGACGGCGACTATTGTTGTCGGCTCGGGTATATCGGTGTGAACACCACTATACGGACGCAACGAATCGAATGTTCAAACATCTTAATTTTCATTATTTTTTCATGGGACTTTTAAAAACGTATTTCTGGAATTTTTCTGATTAAAGCAAGACGAAACACGATATAATTTGAATTGTATTTAGTGGTTTAATCGACTGTGAAAGTTTCGTCATCATGCTTCACATGTAGAGTAAATATGGGCCAAATTATATCGTGTTTGGTATTGTTTTAATCAGAATAACGTCAGAAACAAGTCAGTGAAAGTCTCATAAAAAAATAATGAAAAATAAAGCATTTTGAATTGGCATTACATTGTGAGAACACGAGAGCCTTTAAACTGTGCCCGTCGCCGACACCGTTGCCCTATTGTAGTCTCGCTCGGCCCGAGCGGAGTGGTAGACGCAGCCATAAATTAGAAAAGCAAGGAAGATCACGATTCCTTTTCACTCCGGTGAACCACCCCCTGCCCAAGAATCAAGGGATTACTGTAATTTTGCTTGAAAGAAAATTCGCAGTCTAATTATAAAATATAAAACCGGTCGTTTGGGAAATATGTAGTAGGGAGTTGTTGGTTGCAAAACACGTTTCATTTACACTGTTACACTTTCCTCGACACAGGAGTGCGAAGGGTTAATTTGAGCATCTTTATTCGAGAACAGTTGGCACACAAGCGTAAACGGGAGTGAGGGTATTACACCGCGTCCGAATGGAGCGATAAGCCGACAATGAGTCAACGATGATCAGAACGTTTCCTCGGTGACTTCATACGCCTTCCTCGAATTGTTAAATACACGATAACCGCAGGACTGCTAACTATACACCGTTATCGTCTTAACAACGTTCACGTGGAGGCGCGCTGGTATGACAATCAGCCAGGCTGAGCATGCCAGCGACAACGCCCCAATAGGAATATTCCTCGCGCAGGAATTCGCATAATGATATATTATTGCGAGTCGTTCATTATAATCGGTGAAATTATCTTCCTCGGGAATAGACGAAATAGTCGGAATATCTATTCGGAGAATCTACTTCGTACGAGTTCGAATATCTCTGGCCCAATCGTTTCGTGTACATACATATAATTGTTGGACTGCTTCCGAGAGGATGGTGTTGTCAAAGCAACAATGCAAACAGTTCCAAGGAACTAAGACGCAGCAAATCAAAACGATTAGTGAGAATCTTTCAAGATCCTGCTATATCTTTTTTTAAACGCATAAATGGTAACACTGTGTGTCGTAGCAGTTCAGGATGGGCACAAGAGTGATTTATGTATGTCTACAATGTCTACATAGTGAGGCAGTACAAGGACGTATGTTTCAGGTGTTTGCCAATATGCAGAAACCAGCAGGCACGGAATTCTGAATTTATTTTTACAAAGTTATAGGAAGATCAACTGAACATGAACAGCGTCGATACATTGCCGTCAATTTATTAAAATGATCAAAAGAAGAAAGAAATTTTGACGGGGGTTCTTGAGCAGCTTGTAATTGATGCAGAACATTTCAATTCTAACGACGACCATTGTTATTGCTCATTAAAAATGATACAGAAGTTATTTAGCAGAACGAACGACTTTCTTTTACGGTTGATAAAGTTTCTTCTTCCGCGAATTTTCTCGTTAATAAATCGATCGTGTTACACGTGTTTTAATTTATCCGCTCGATTTCGTTTTTATTGGCGTTGTACACATTATATATCGCGGTCGTTCCATCGAACGAGGAAAGAAGAGGAAGAAGAGAGGGGAAACGATAGGAGATGATACTTGTGATTGGTTCCAAATGAATTTCCAACTATCCAATTCGGTTCCGATTTCCACGCGCGATATGCACTCGACTATTCATAATTACTCGATAGTTAGCGGCTACAGGGGATCCAAGTTTACGGCTTCGCAACTCGCCGGTAATTGGATTGTCTGCCGACTGACCGAACGGTTCCATAATTCTTTGCACACCGTACAGGACCGAAACACCGATTCTCCGATGGTCCCGTGTATATTCATCCGTACCCCTTTTACATTCTCCTCGCGCATCAATGCTAGATATTTATCTTCTCGAGAAAGCGGAATTGCAGCATGTTTCCCTCGCACTTTAACGTCGCTCTGATTTTATAGATTTATACAGATTTATTGATTTCTCTTTGAAATCGCAAGGACTGTCTCAACCCGTTGCCGTACCATTTTTTATTGCCGTGATTAAAAGAAAAGTAGAAAAGCAGAAGAGAAAAGAAACTTTACATTTTTGTATGGCTAAATTTATTTTAATGCTCGAATAAAAAGGGTTTGCATTGATTGTAAGACACAGGAATCAAATAAAAAATTTTTATTAAGCTGAAACTAATACACCGATGTCCTTAAATATTTTTAATATGTTCAATATGTATACACTGCTTTAAACCGTACGTACCCATTTTTGTCATATGTAAATGCGTAAAATCCGCAGTCTATTGATTACAAACGAATCAAATTTTATTTCATTTAAAACGAAAGGCGTAACATTCATATTTGTTAGACTTTGTTTGAAATCTTCGTCACCAGTGTGACTCGTTAAAATACACACTTGCAGAGAAACCTGCCAAGATAATCCACGTTGAAAGATTCGCGAAATTAGTACGCCGTGTTATTATTATTTGGCTACCTCATTTGTACGTAACCGGTCGTTTCGGAGGTGTCTCGTCTGGTTCGAATCGAAGCGTTAATATAAGAAGTTCCGCGTGAAAAGTTCCGAGGGATTAAATTGAAAGTTTTCGCGTCTTATTAACATCTAGTTAGAAGGTAAGAGGAACAACGTTTTAGAGACACTTTCAGCTCCATTTCTGTGAAATACCTTCCTCATCTCAGCAGCGTGTTCTGCATATTGTGCAATCGAACATTTATTTCCCCGTCCAAATCCTGTTACTTGAGTGGTGATATAAATTGTGCAATATCGAGATAAATCGGTTTATTTTATTATTATTGCCTTCATCGTTGTCCCGGACTAATTGCATATAAAACTTCTTCATGCGATTCCATAAATGTGAAACTACAGGAACAATTAACAGCGAAGAGAAGAAAATTCCTGTTCGTTCTGTAACACCCTGTATTTTTTTTTAATCCTCGTGAATAAATGGCTTTAGCAGTAAATAGAGTTTTCTGCGAAATAAAAATCTTTCTTCATGTCCTCGTAGTCTAGCAGCAATATTTAAGATTTTTCCAATTTTCGCAAATTATGAGGAATTTATTACGTTCATGTAATAATTTCTGCGGCGTCCAGTACGTTAAGCTGCATAATTGCGTACATCAAACAGTAATATATATGTATATAAAGGATTCAATATTATCACAGACAGTTACGTGGTGCTTTTACGTAACACACGCTGCGGTGAATTTATTATATACGTACACATATCTGTTCTCGCAGGTCCACTTAAATTGCCATTCAATCCCCAATTGGTGTGCAGCACTAAGCTCCTCGTGTTCAACTGATATGCGAACGATGCTTCATTCGTATGCAATTTGTACTTTTACACTTAATAAAGCAACTGCCGTTCATTTCAGCACACATTCATCGCTTTGTAGAAAGTAATTCTGGCATTGACAGCCGGTACATGATTTTCAGCACAAATATGCTTCTATACAAAATACTAAACTTTATAGAAAGCACAGTATTACGTTATATTTGTATACATCCACGGTACACATTAAATATATAGCATGCAATTGAATGCGTCGTCTTAATGTATCGTCTCTCAGAAAATATATGTATAAACGCGATACACTATTCAATTTTATACATGTTTGGATATAGTGACGATTCAACAGTCTTTTAAAAATCAAAGATTAATAATCGAACGGTCCCTAACAATTTCCCTAATTTTAGTTATGTACAAGAAAATCGTTGAAACTTTCTTCAATGCGTCGTCTTAATGCATCGTCTCTCGGAGAATATATAAAGGCGACACACTATTCAATTTTATACATGTTTGGATATAGTGACGATCCAACAGTCTTTTAAAAATCAGAGATTAATAATCGAACGGTCCCTAACAATTTCCCTAATTTTAGTTATGTGCGAGGAAATTGTCGAAGCTTTCTTCGACGCTACACGATGATTGGGGATCAGTAGACAAAGTAGACAACATAAATTCTTACGTTCGCGTTTCTACAGCTTCCGTCTGCAAAAGTGATGCTGCACCTCCCTATTTCGTTGTCTATCGCGCGGACATCGATCGATTTTTGAAAAGTGTTCAATGCACCGGCAACATCGACTTAAATGCAAGTTGCACGTACGTAGTTTCAAGCCAGAACAAAAGTTCAATCCTGACATGGTCTTTCTTGCAATACGTCGCAACTTATCTGGGACACGAAGCACCACTATTTCGCAGATGTAAGTATCTCATGTTCCGTTGAGTACAGAATATTGTTCCCCCTCGCAGCTTATAGAATTATAAATGAAATTCTCTCGGTGACTTGTCGGGACTTGTAAACCTTTTTTCCAAGAAAGTACGGATGAGATTTATTCGAGCAACGGCTGCAAATCCTTTTTAAAAGCACGCCTCCAGTAATCACGGTTCCATCAACATTTTCATGTAATATCATACAATTTCGACAAATACTATCCTAAACTCACGGCTCAAATTAAGAGATTGCATGATCGTTTGACGTCCGATGGAAACACATCTTTGTTACATTAATTAATCTCTGTCCATTCTTCGTGTCACATTTTTACTGTTTCCAAAGAAGTTGCACGTTCTGCATATTAATTTATTATTTGCAAAAGTCGCGAATGATTTATAGTGCCTTCGATAGTTGCAAGGAGGAGAATTGTTTCTTTCATTTTTCGGTATTTCTGCACTAACAGTAAAGGAGAAATTGAGTTGGGTGAAAATAAAACTTTTTTCCCGCGCCTCCCTTAAGTTTGATTTATTTGTAGATATTTCGGTACGAAAATTAATTTTTTATTAAAAAATTTTGGCGCCTCCATTGGCAATAGCCCGCACCTCCCATGTTGGAAATCGCAGCATGTAACCGTAATTTGCGGTTTATAGATTAGATCGAGGACGTACGACACTAACGCTTATCATAGTGAATCCTCCTACGTGGAAAACTGTCTGGGACACCAGTTTCAAGTGATTTCGGTCGACGACTGCAACGACAACTTCGACTAGAACGATAGCAAACAGAAACCCTGCTACTTCTACAGCTGTCGAAGTGTCAGAAGCATTTCTCTGTAGGCTTCGACTAATTTCTTCGAACAATTGTTGCAAACCAGCTTCGAGTATCTCGAGTACTTCGAGAATCTTATTTCATAACGCACTAACAAATTCTAACCGAATAAAACCACTCCTAGCTTGGTTCCTATGAAAATGTCGTACTTGATGTCAGTGTATGTGGTGCCATAAGTTTGACACAGTTGCATGAACACCTTGTGTAGTCTGTCAAACTAACATACATTATCATCTATCTTATTCGCAGTGAGCGAGATTCACCTTCAGTTTACCTAACCATTAAGATTGGATCTCTGTGTAAATAAAACGCACTGATCATGCTTAAGCATCTGTGTGCGTGATGTACCTTTACGAACATAAACGAATGTCTCGAACACGATAAAACGAAAGCAAACATTTGTTGTACACATGGCTCGTATCGTTTTAAAGATCTGCTTTTCTTGCTCCGAACGGGTTTCGAAATGTTCGGCTTGTAATTACGATTTTCACCACTCTTGATTTTTAAAATTTCGATTCAAACAACTGCGCTCGCAAAACACACTTTAATCCTGATTTGTATAGCATGGCCCATAAAAGTTAATATTTGCATAAAGATCCGTAGTCCAGTTGCAACGTACAATTCGAAATATCAGCCGAATTTTGAAGTGTCGATTTCGCCCCCTTAACCCTTTTGTAGCCAACCAAAATGTATAGATTATTTAAAACCTTTCGTATCAAACATACTTGCAACGTAAAATTCGAAATATCAGCCGAATTTTGAAGAGTCGATTTCGCCCTCTTGATCCTTTTGTAGCCAACTAAAATGTGTAGTTTATTTAAAACCTTTTGTAATTAACATGTTTGCACACATTCTCGTTTTAAGACTATAAATTACTGTGTTAACGAGCAAAGAATGGACATACAGAGAAATTTTGTAATATTTTTGGTGAAACATTAAAAATTGAATTAGTAAAAAATATCTCGTAATACATGTACTACGTGTACCCAAAATTCCATAACTTTTTCAATTTCCCGCTGGAGGACTGGAAAGACTACGCGCGTAATCATCCGTGCAGGCATGTGCAGAAATCCGTACAATATAAATGATTAGCTAAAATGTACATTGTCTCGCGAAATCATACGGAACCGTAAAGAAACGTACGGGGAGGAGTCCTATCGTTCCGAATGTATTTTCAGGCTGATGGCTCGCGTTTGCTCGCGCGCACAGGTGCATTGTGCACGAATGCTGTCTTCGCCGGTGCAGTTTCGTTCTAGGTTTCTATCGCCAACCCCCCGGCGACGGTCGTGTACATGTACTGTACCGGTACACGAAGCGCAGCCACGGATTATGGCCAACTCGTATTATTTTCCTGTCGAGAACAGCCCGGTCGAGCAGTTGACGTAGTGGCCTTCGGCTCGCCTTGAGTGGCAGTGGCAGCGTACAATATGCGGCCATTAGGTATGCTGGCCGCGTCGTGGTACTACCGCCTTCAAGTAATTTAAATGAAAAAAGGGGGTACACCCCCGACAGTTTTCCTGCCTGCCATATTCCCCCCTACCCCAACGATCATCATCGCATCCGTTTTTCCCCGTCCTTTGGGTCAAATCTATAATACGTCGCCACTCTCTTTTTTCTCTCTCTCTTTCTCTCTTTGTCACTCTCCCTCTTTAGAGGAGGGTCACAGTTTACAACGCAATGATCAGCCGTGTTATCAACGATTTACCTCACGATCATGGTTACTCTCGAGGCACACGATAGTCATCATTGTCACCACACGGGGTTGGAACGATAAGATACTCTTCGTCGTTTAGACAGCTTAACCTGTCACCTGTCCAATCATTTTACACTTGCTTTATTTCAAACTCGTTACCCTGTTCTTAAACGCGGCCGACAGGTATTGCGGCACAGTCCATTTCGCGGGAAAAACGTTGACGTGCCCCGAAAATGTTTCCGTTTTCATTGTCGTCGGATGAGGTAAAAATGTATTCGGTTCCAAATAAAGAAAGTAATGGTGAACGCTCAATTCCAGCTCTAGAAACGCGATTTCTGTCTCGGATTTTCATGAAACTGTAATATGTTGTCAAGACGATCATTCCGAACAAGTTTTATTTTTAGTTTTCTAGATTTTACTCGTTTAATTCTTGATATATTCGAGATAAATATTTTTGAAGTTTCAGTTTGGTCTGGGTTGGGTTCAATATGAAAAATATAACTGCACTTTTAATTACATAGAAAAGCCTCGCCAACGAGAATACATTCTCATTGAATCGAACGAATTTATTCAGGGAAAAAAATTTATTTCTACGTATTTTAAGCTGATTGGAAAAAAATTCCGCAGAAAAAGAAGTATTAAGTATATTTACTCTATTCTTGTATTCTACAGAGAATTCTGCCGGTTTTAATTGACGAGTTACGTGTTTTACCACCACAAACCCAACCCAGGCCTAACACAAAATTGGTTTATGGTCCGCAATAACTTTTTCCTGTACAAATAATAGGCGGTCTCTTTTAGTTTTTCAGATATTTACGAAAAACTGTTAGTTCGATTACAACGAATCGGAATTCGCTATTATTTGTACAGGAAAAGGTTGTCCAGATTTATAACATATTTCAATTTCATCAAAATCCGCGAGGAAGTGACGTTTCGACAAGTTTGCCAATAATAATTTAAAAAAATATGTAACAAAAATGCTGTTATATTTTTCATATTAAACTTAACCCGGACCTAACTGAAACTCCAAAAATATTTTTGCGAATATTTAAAAAAAATGAAAGAGACCGCCTATTATTCGTATAGGAAAAAGTTGTTCAGAATGTCCAGATTTAGAACATTTTAATTTTATCAAGATCCGCGAGGAAGCGACATTTAGACAAGTTTACCTGGTTCGGAGTTGCTCGCAACGCAGAAATGCATTTTGTGCGAGAATAAAGCGGATTGTAGTAGACAGGTTGTGATTTGAAGATTGAAATTCAGAGCAATGAAGCAAACACTAGCCACGTTCCCGTCGTTGTATACATACATACATAATTTCATCGGAAAAGTCGGTAGATAGCGAGCAAAGGCACGTACACAATGAACGGAGTGACCGAGCGCGATACGTAACCGCGTGGGGAAAACGCAAACATCCATTTATGTTTGCCATGGATGCGTAAACACATGTGCGCAGATCAAGACAAAAAAAAATACATAGAGGATTCTCGCTAAGGTCGTCGCATAGAAAGAGAGAAGCGACACGAACAGGCTCGACGCGGTGAATAAACTAATTAATGATCGAACGACGTCGGAAACACAATTAGTCACGTATCTTCTATTCACGACATAATTGAACTCTTGCTAGAAAGTTCGTTCAGTTCGCTGATTCTCCGTAGTTGCGCAATAAATAAACATTCGAACGGATTCATCGAAAAGAAGAAATTCGACAAGCTTGTAAATGGAAATTGGAAAATAAAACGGCAAGAGCGTTGTGTACTAGGGTAAGCAGATACATATTTAATCGTTCATCATTTAAATTCCATTAGTGGAACGAACGAAATTACACATATTATGAACGTGTAATGAAACTTGTAGTACGGTGTTTTTTCAGTAATTAGCGATAAAAAATCTCTCCGATCCAGGAACGATAGCACGCGAGAGTTAGGTCAGGAAGAGCGCGGTCAGTGACACACCGTCCAACAGTTTCAGTTGTTAATGGTTTAACGTTAAACCTGCCATTGGCGGTTTTATATTTTTCATCTTACAATTAATATTAAATTTCTTTATCCAAGCACATTCTGTAGTAAAAATTGCGAAAAATTTAAATAAATAAAGCCTTGTTATTTCAGCAAGCTAAAACGTTTGATTCGCTTTTAAAAAATCGTCTGCTTTGAAATTTGAAAAAGTGTCCGGCGAATTATGGACGGGAGTGTACGTACACGCACAGAGGACCCGTTCAACAAATTTTAATTTCCTCTATGCGTTCTACAAAAGTGATTGTTCCAGCGAACGATATCGAAGTCAGTTTAGCACGTAAATTGTTAAATCGACGAATTCGATAACAGATATTGCACAAACGGTGTTACACCATAATTCTTAAACGCGATGATATGATCGAACACACACGTTCCTCCGCCTACCATCTACTTACTCGTTAGCTATCAATTTAATCGTTTAATTCTAAATGAGTGTTGATTGATGCAGCGCACGGTGCAATTGCAACTATCTTGTCGGGGAACATGAGCATCGTGCACATTTTGCTGGTAATTGCGTCGCGGCTACAAGGATGCATACATCAGAAACTTGTAAGTGTCTGGTATTAAGAGAAATGGTGTAACCGGCGCAAATCCAAGGTAAGTTTCAGTAACACGGCAATAAGTTCTCATGGCACTTCCGTCCGCGGTATATCATCGAGGGATCGCACAATAAACATGGTCACAGTCGACGATAATGCGCGTATATTTTAAAAGGTCAAACAGACCACGCTATGACCCGCCACCCGTAAATATCTTCGAATATGCAGCGGATAAACAATATTTATGCGGGTACACAGTGCGTCCTCCACTCCGTCTACATTAGAATTTGCAAAAATTAATAGGGGCGGTACGATGTTCCTTCCAAGTGATTGTTCACTTACTTTTGCTCGCTGAACGTCGTTTTTCACAGTAAATTCATTCGTTTTCGTTTCATCGACGTTCAAAAATATAGAATTTTATATTCGTTTTAGATCTACAAAGGCTGTTCCCATTAAAAGTAGGACGTCATTTCATTCCACTTTCTTTAAATTTTTGTGTGTCTACGAAAATTGGAAAATGCATAAACATCCGCAGTGATTAATACGATAAATTGTTGAATTCGTACGCGAGGCAGCGAGCATTTGAAATGTTAAATCATTTTTTTCTTGAATAACAAGTACGTGACCAGATGTACTCTTTACCATATTTAAAATTCCTATTGTTTTTGCGGTCTCCGCATTATGAGTTTTAGTGGTGACTGCATACCGTTCCGTGAATCACCCATGAATATCAAACATAAACGATTCAAACACATTACTCCCGAACCTAGCAATTTTACAGTTGAGTAAAATGCAGTATTGGTTAAACGTGTTGCGCAACGTACCTCTGTTTTGCAGCTTAATTTATTCTTCGTAAACGAGGTAGGCAGTATGTTTTTATCTATTCAAGTACGGTATAACATTACCTTCGCACAGGTAAAAATTCTCTTGAAATATTGATTGAACATTTAAATATATTCGCAGCATTAAAAGCAATCGAAGAAACAGAAGATGCAACGAGGATCTAGATTTCGAAAAGTAAATCATTCATCGTAAGCGTGTGCTCCTCGTTAGTCAAGTTCTAACTCTCTCAATTCAGACGCTGACTAATTTGCATCACAGCAAAACAAGCGACGAATCAATCAGATTATTCTAAGTGTAAAAATAAACTAGAGACTGTACACAGAGCAAAATCATTTTCTGCGACGCTTCGTTAACGTGATAATCGACCACGAAAGGTCGTCAGATACGCTAGTTGCGTCAAGTTCGAAACTTATCGCTGCAGTTATTTACGGAGTTTCCATGAATTCTATATCAATATTTTTCAATTTTCTGCGACACATCAGCTATTGCGCAAGTCGGAGACACGAGTTTATTAGTGAACTACGTTACATAACAAATGAGAAACTCCGAAATTTGTTTTTCTTCCTCGCTGTTTCTCGGGACTAGCTTCGCGAAGATGGTCCTTCTGTTAAATTCTGCACAGATGTGAACCGAACCCCATCGTAAATGTTGTTTCGAAACGTGATTGCATCCGCCTGGACGACGCGGCGCAGCGCGCTGCGCAGTCAACCTTGTTCTGCAACACTGCCGGGAACATCAACGTGTTCCATCGGCTCCATTTTGAAATATGCATCGATAGCAATTTCCTTCGGCCTGCGGCTATGCTTCGCGACGACACTCTGATCGCGTGATCGGTGAATCCTTGAATTAGCTATCCGATAGCGGACCTTTTTGTTAAGTGCGCTGGCGATCTTTAGGACTATTCGCAGCTTTTAGGACTGTTGCTCAAGCTGACTTGAAGCTGTGACTTGAAGCTTCGATTTCAGAAACTTCGAAGGTGACGAGTAGACTGCGGATCTTTGTGCAAAATAAAAATTGTCTGCATCGATTGCAAGAAACAGAAGCTAAATCGAATGTTATTTCTTCCCTTAATGATTTTAACACATTACCTACCGGTGATTATTCCATAATTGTTGAAAGTCTACGGTTCATGGATGAGGATTTTTTTAAAAGAATCCTTCAATAGCAACAGTAATTTCAATCATAAACCAACAACTCACCCTCGACAACAAAATCCAATAATTTCCTACGGGATTATTGTGTAAAAGAAGATTTTTAAGCTCCCATTTGGTGCAGCACAATTATTGAAAAGCCTATTAATAGGCTACCGGTAGATAAAGTGTTAACAACAGGTGTTAACAAGTGTTAACATTACCAACCGGTTCCACTTTTTAATGGAACCTTCAATAGCAACAGCAATTTTCATTCCGAACTAACAAGTCACTCTCAGTAACGGCATCTAATATTGAGTTGGCAACTAAGTCGTTGCGTATTTTAAATAAGAAGGAAAATTCAAAATTTTTGCTTAAAAATATAACTTTATTCGATTAGGTATTGTCCGTTTTTGTCGATGACCTTTTGCCATCTTTCAGGCAGTGTCATAATTCCATGTTATAAAACTTCTGATTTTTGCCAGCAAAAAACTGAATTAAATGCGATTTTACATCAGCGTCATTAAAAATTTTACTATTTCAGGAATTCTGCAGGGAACGAAATAAATGGTAAGGCGCAAGGACAGGGCTATATGGTGGATGTGACAACACATCCCAACCTAGTTCCAATAATTTTTGGCGAGTGACCAAAGATGTGTGGGGCTTTGCATTATCATGCTGGAAAACTACACCCTTACGATTTGCCAATTCTGGCCGATTATTGAACTGCATCGCTCAGTTTGGCGAGTTGTTGAACGTACACGTTCTAATTAAACGTTTGGTTTTTTTTTATTTGGCAAATCAATTTTGAAACTGCCTTTTTTTCAAGGCTTCATTCCAATATACGGCGCATAACTTTTTGCGTGCTTGCGATGCGTGCTTGCCTTTACGGAAATAATACAATAAAATATGTCTGAAATGCACGTCTTGTTCTTCCATGTTTAAATTGGGATAAAAACGAAACTAAATAACTAATCGATATAATTTTTTTACTAAATTAAAGATGGAAGTCCAAACAACAAGAAAACAATATAGGTTAGATGCTTTGAACACGTTGACAAAACAAAAGAATGTGCAAAGACCACCTATTGAAAAAATACGCAATGACTTAGTTGCCAACCCAATAGTTGCATTCAAGATTGTAATGCGAAAGAAAATTTTTATGCTTTCTTTTGGTGCAACACAATTATTGAAAATCCTATTAATAGGTTTTCGATAGGTAAAGTGTTAATATAGGAGATTTCTCATCATATATTGCCATATCTTCAATTTTGAATTTCATCTACTCAATTTTCTTGTCGATCCGAATGAAGCAACTCTCTAGATTAATTGGCAGAAACTGTCTTAATGACGCTGTATTATAATTCGATTAATTAAGCAGTTCGCAGTTGAAAAGCCGTGTCTGAACTCGAAACTCGGGCAACGTAATCTACGCGTGTTAAAAATTCGTGCTCGGTGAACGAGTTAGATCGTTAAGTCCTTTCAACACTTGCTACGTGTAACAGTTACTTCATAGTAAAATATTTTCGCAACTTTACATTTCTCTTTATCACTGACGTTTGTCAGTGAGCCATTAAAGTGATCATGCGCGTGACATTTTCCGAATATAAGTTTATTGATCGTTGACTGGCATCTTTATGGAATATCACGGCTAATTAAAGTGAAATCGTTAGTCAACGAAACCGATTAAGAAGTTTACTTGAATTTATGGACAGTGGCTTTTTACGCGGAATAAACATTCTCTGCATCGGTTGCAACAGACAAGAAAAGTGACTCCTTCCTTTTTTAAATAATTATTTCGTTCTAGATCGTTTGGTTTTCAATAAGTATCACGGTGTATGTACACAGATGAATATTTAAATGACGGAACGGTATCCATAAATTCTTGCGACGTACCGTATCCTTGCGCAGAACTGTCAACAGAATCATTTGAAAGACACGGAAGAATTTTTTGCACACTAAACGTATTATCAAGACTCCGTGCAATTTAAATATGTTCGACATACGTTCTTTCGAATGATGGTTTGCAGTTCCGGTTTGCAGTTCCGGCTTGCAGACATTAGACTTAGACTTTGACTCTCCCACGTGTTCTCTCTCCCCTTCTCTCTTATACAGAATCGAACTACTTGAAATGTATCAACCTCAGCACAAATTCAACATTTATTAAGTCGTTTCCCACATGTTGCAACATGTTGCAGTTCTGACGAAACGACAAATGTTTGCGTTTGATAAATCTACGTGTACAAAAACGGGACCGCATCTTCAACCGAGTGTCACGAAATTCATTTAACCTCTTAACTGCGGAATTTAGTTTTAAAAATCCCCGACCGAGTGTGGAATTAAAATCAAGCAATTACGAGTATACACGTCGAACGCAGAGCAAATGGTCCTATTATAAATTCTACGAAAAAGGAGGAAGAGAATTACATTTTTATTTGATAAAAAATTAACAATTCATTCTTGAAAAGGTTATTGTTATTGCACCGCAATAGAGTTCTGAATTGACGTGTATACACGTCGAACGCAGTTAACTGGTTAATAAATACGGTTCGATAATCGTGAAAATAATGAATGATATTAGGAAAACAAATTCGCGTGGTCGACGCAATTCTTCTAGGAACTATAAAAATTAATTTTTTCGAAAATTTCAAAATGCGAAACACATTCTTATCGGTAGTTCATACATCGATCACGTATATTCAATGATAATTACACGATAGAAAAACTAAACTTGCGATTGATCAGCATATTTGCATAGCGTTAAGTATTCCCTCGATTTTCAGAACAATAACAAACGCGATCCGACGATGGAGGTTTACATTGATTTTCTGTTTGATTTAGTTCGGTAATGATTCGGATACGATTAAAAACGCTGGGTGAATATTGTTCGATAGAATCAGAATTTGATAATTAAGTACTACGGAGAGAGCATAACTTTATTATTGCTCCGAACAACTTGCAGCTTTAATTTGCACGGAGCATTAGGGCGAGCACACGAATTATACCGCAGTGGAAATAAAGCAGACATATGCCAATTGGCAATTTTCCCGCTTACTTAGCGCAGGAAACGGGAGAGGGTGTACTTGTGGGTACGACCATCTCGTATACAACTTTCCGCATAAAACTGCATAAAACAACGGGGAGCCTGCATCTCCTGATTTGCGAAGTTTTATGGTAAGATGACTCCGTTCTGGCACGAAAATACTCGCCACGGGGTACAGTTAAACCCGTTTACAAATGAACATATACATATACATACACATATACATATACATACACATATACATATATATACACATATACATAAACATATACATATACATATACATATACGCCTATGCACATACTGTGCTATACGTGTACCGAAGTGCGAGATTAATGAGGTTAACGCGCAATAAATTGAAAGGTTATCAGAGAATGCGTTCATAATAAATATTCACTCGCTATGCATTGTTCCTAGTTCCTACCATTCAACCCTTAGACGGCAGACACTTTTAACTATTATATTGGCGGCCATAGCTAGATCCATTCGGATTCTTATTTAGCAATTTTCTTTTATACATTTTCCGAACCCACTTCATTGAAATCTAAGTTAATCATTAATTTTTAGCAAATACACCTATCATTTCTTAACATATAATAACTAGACTGCGGATCTTTATGAATTTATGGCTTATAAAAATTTTCACGAAATGCTAGAATATTAAATTCGACGGGATTTAGTGCGATTTTTATTTATTCTCAATCTACAAGTGCGATTACCAATGAAAATAGGATTTGATCTAATTATAACATAAAAAAGAATTGCAAAGAAAGAAGGAATAGAAAATGGCTTTTTTTATTTTCTTACAAAAAATTTGCTATAATCACGTGAAAGCTCTCGTGAAACCGTGCTATATCTGATGAAAACATTTTCGATCGGACTGCTAATAACAGAGATCTGTGGATTTGTGGTTCACCCTGTACAACTCCGGAACAACAGTGACTCACCCTCCGAGTGTCGAATTTATTTTTGAAGTGTTCTGTTCAAGAAAACTACTCCTGCTATTTTTAAGAGCTAATATCAATTTAAACGACCGCAACTAATCATTTCTATTTTTAGAAGGACTGTAAATACGTTCGGAAGATCTGTTCTGACGCTTACGCTAATAAGATCGTTTTGGCGAATCACACGTTTTAAACTGAGCAGTGCGGATTGTTCTAAGGGTGATTCGATAAGATCGCAAGATTCGAATTTCGCCGTTACTTTGACGAAAATACATTTTATGCAATTACGATAACAATGTGTAGGTGCAACCTACAACAGCAGAAAAATTCAGATCATTCAAGAATAAACCTGTACCACTATGAACGTGTTAAAATGATTCAAGAGAAAACTAAATATATATATCCGATTGATGTTCACGCTATTCTGTTGAAAACCAGACGACCAACAACAAAATAATCAGTGCGAAAATCCGTAGAATTTCATCGTTCAAACAATCGCAGTTAAACATACTCTGTCCCGACGTCAAAAAAATCCTTATCCCGACTTAAAAATCCCGCGCGCAACGAACGTAACACTTCGACCACCCTATACTCTAATACCCCATTTCTAATAGATTCCGCCCCCACGCGTGGTCCGTGTACGCATGCTCATCTGGGACCAGGTTAATGCTCGGTTGTCACGCGACAGAAAATCGCGAATATGGCGTTAATAATTCGAGAGGAGTTCCAGCGAACGATTCAGGATGTTTGTTCTTTGAGAACAGATCCGTAGGAAGTGGTTTGGATCGTACAAATGATTTAGAGCGGTCGTGAGAACTGCGGAAAGAGAACTTCGGGAAAGAAGAGTATCGTAAAAATGTTCTAATGCATTTTCGAGGAATTTGTTTCCTCGTTGTGGATGCACTGTTTCAGTCGCCGGGTTAACGGAAGGTAGAATGGAAAAATCGTGCTCACCGGGAAAACTGTGTGCGCACGCGACGAAGCACGCCGCGACGAGCAGAACGCCACCAAAGGTCTTCATTCTGTAGTTTGGTGCGTCGGTAGTTTACTGTAGGTGGCGGCTGTGCGGAAAATGCTCGGCAAAGTTTCTTCGGCGAAGACTCGTTTACAACTGACGGGCTCGGCCTCTGCGAACGAGTCTGTCACAGTGCACGCGAGGGGATCAAGGTCACTCACAGAACCAGCTCACTGAAACTAGCCGACACTTTGCGCCACGACTTTTGCCTCGTGCCACTCTATATATGTTCGTTCGTCCCGTCGTTCGACCAATCGCGAACGACCCTCTCAGGTGTTTGACCCACGTGACCGTTCGGCGCGCCGTTTGACTCACGTCGCGATTTTTCTCGGTACACCTAACCTCTCATCCGACGCGATCCCTGTTCCCGACAAACTGTACACGAACGTGGTTTCTTGCGAACATCATCCCGCCGACGGGTTCCAAGCCAAATTGTACATCGTGCCGGTCGATAACGATAATGCTAACGTGTGTTCCACACGTTCTTCTCCGAACTGCTAATGCGAGGTCTTGCCCCGATGACTACCTGCACAGTACCTGGTAGTGATGCACATTTATACGTATGTGTAATCTGATTGATTGTTTGTAAATAGCGTGGTCTTTGCGTAATGTGAATCAGAAATATTGTAGTCTATAAATGGACCGTTTATTTTGAGAGTGGTGCAAGTCCATTTTTTGTTGTTTCGAAAAAATTAAAGGTTAGCGTGTTAGTCAATTCAAAAATATAGATTCATTATGCATATAAAGTCTGGCAATGTTTCTACTAATTTATCAATACGTAATTCGATTATATACATTTCTGTTAGGCGGATTTAACAAAAATAACATATATTTACGGGCTGTAAATGGACTTACACCATTTTCATAATTAGTCAATTAGTAAAAATCATTTAATTTCAATTATGAAAAATTACATATCACTTAAAATGTTTAAACGTAATTGTTTATAAATAATAGCAAGATATAAAATGGGAATGGTATTTTTTATTTTGAACTTTAATTATATTTATATATTGTTAATCTTGACATAAGATATTGCTATTATTTATTTATGCTCTTTATGCGGCAGTGTTTTGAAATATTCATGATGCACGGGAGGTATATAAGGTAATAACTGCTCCATATCCTTATATTTTTCGTATGTAATAGGTCTGGCATCGTTATACAAAGGCGCCAGGGCGGTTCTTTCAAATTTTGGCAGTCTTCCCCGACATGTAGGTGATAAATATAACGTCTTAAATTCTGTGTCCTCCATCGATGTTTTATATAAAATAGTATACGGTGCATTTTCGCAAAACCTTATCCAACATAATATTTTCAGCCAGTTCACCTTTTCTCCGTTAGTATTTTTTCTTATCCGTTTTTGAATTGCGTTTTGTAGATTTTTTGTTCAAACGAAATTCTCTCGTTCCATTTCGTGTAAAATACATATATTATTTTGTCTACATTGTTTTATAACATCATAATAATCATGTGGCGAGGTAACCACGTGACTGTGTCTATGGACATAGTGGTATTACATGCAATTGATTTTATTGGCCAATTTTAAATTGAACAATGCATTGGCATTTTTTAAGATATTAAATATTAACTAGTTATAAATAAAAAGTTTACACTAAATTAATCACAAATTATGTGGTATTTCATTTTTTTCTTAAATGGACTTACACCACTTTCAAAATAAACGGTCCAAATATTGGGTTGGGGCGAAAGTTCGTAGCGTTTTCAAATTAAGAATCGAAGATAAAATTAAGGTATTTATTCATATGTTCACTCAATAACACGAGAAGTAACCTTAAAAATGGAAGAAAGTAATCGAACAAAATGGAAAATATGCTATTGAATAAATCTATGAATAATATATGTAGAGTCAGGAAGGTTCGATGTGGATTTGATTGAGAATCCTTTATTAAATATTACAGAAATACATTCAATTTGGTATATTGCGCTGTCTCGTTTTACTTCGTGTCTCGTGTACTCGTGTTCTCTTAATCTAAAAACTCTTTAACTCTTATAATCAGAAAATCTTCTTGTCTCGTGTTCTCTTTCAAAAAACTGTCCCTACTCGTCAATTTCTCCGAAGACTGCCCTTGACTGACCTACCTCGCAAAATATATATGTTATTGTGCTCTCTTTCTTATTTATCATTCGCACTTGTTTGCTCGGTCGTTCACCCATCGCGTATTTACCTTTTCGGATCTAACTGTCGGCGGTCAACCGCTGACCAGTTAGATCAAAAAACGTGTTTTTACATAGTTCAACCGTCGTCGTCCGAATCTTTAGGCTCGACTTCCTACATATAAATTTTAGTTTTCAATTTTAATTTACAAACGCTACGAAACTTTCGCTCCAACACAACATTAGGTTGTCCCAACAGTTTCTTTCGGAATGTGTTCCTTCAACGTTGCTAAACAAATACGAACAATGCGATAATCTTGCTAACATGAATTAGCATTATGTGCACGAATCGAAAACCAACTTTTGGGGTAACCTAATATTTATTTAGCAATATTAACCCTTTGCACTCGGAGCTATTTTAACTCGAGAATCAAACGTTTCTTCTGACCTAGAATATTTCCATTCTCTATGATTTTTTAAATTTGGTAGATATGGAATTGATATAATACCTCATATAACACTTAAATCTTTAATAATTGATTAAATACCGACATATCTGGTAGTGTAAACAATATTTTAAATAATTGTACAGCAATTTTTAGAGTGCTAAGGGTTAAAGGAACACATAACGAAAGAAACTTTTGGGACAACCTAGTACATAGTCGTAATTTGACAGCGGAGCTTTATGCGAAATAAATGGTTTCTACCTGAATGGCAACGAACCGGAGTGAAATAGAAATATATTTTTTATCTTAATAGGTTTAATAGGTTGAAAACAATATAATAGTATTTTTAAATTCTTCTAATATTTTTAATGCTTTCAATTACAGCTATTCAGTTTTATCATAAATATATGTAAAATCCGCTGTCCAGTCATAATTGATGTCCAACCCGACGTCTATTATGATTTATGATTTTAAATGAAATAATGGCCTCGATATTTTACTGCAATGTTATCGTTATTGCGACAAAAGGTACCCATCTATTCTTTCTGCTCGTAAGATATATTTATTTCGACTGGTTCATGTAAATGTTTAATCGTGTTTGGAAATATTATTGCCGTGGCATAAATAATGCTGATGCACTTACACCTGCATGATATTCCAATTTCATGCCGTCAAACAATGACTAATCGTGGAAATATATTCTGTAAACATAAAATGTTACATGTTACGTTGATACAGTATTAGAAAGATAAGAAATAATATACTGCCATTATCCACACAACATGGGAGCAGTGATGTTAATTTAATGTGTTTACGCAGGCTGACTCACTAATTGAGATCGCCATAGGCGGTGTTTGCCACCTTCAACGGTGACTAACTTAAAAGGAAACGGTTTCGGTAAAAATAAACGCGTATAAACAGCGAAGTTTATTAGACAAATATTTGGACAAATAAGGTACAAGAAGGGTGTAAACAAATTTGCAACTATCGATGTTAAGCAGGATTTATATCGAGAATTTTAGTAGCTATGTTTAGTAACAGAACAATACCGATTTCTCGGAACAGTACGACACAAAAGCACTCTGACTGTATTCCGGAATACAGTTTTATTGTAACTAAGCTTTACATAAATTACCTTTGTTGGAGGTTACTTGTCACCAGGCACAATACTGAAAAGTCAAAGTCTTGTAACGTTCTAGAATACTTGCTAATGATGTCGCATAATCGAAGCACGTCGCTGATCGCCGTATAATGAACCGTGTAATTAGTTTTCCTGCTTCCGGCATAAAATGTTTTTGCCCGCGTAAAGATACTCGTCGCCGCTCTTAAGTCTCAAGAAAATGTACATAAAGAACACGTATTACGTCACGTTTCGCTACAGTCAAGGTTTACACAATGTTTCGCGTTGTTTTGTTCGAACCTTCCAAATAAAATTTCATTCAGAACGTTCAATCTCGTTCTATTACTTAATTTAATCTGTTGGATCCAATTTTGAAAAAGTGATTCGTTTTTAAAAGTTGTACGAATACTTTGTACACCTACTGTATATGTTTGCATATTGATTGCGATAAAATTGATGGTCGTGCATGAATGACGCATTAATATTGGATTCATACATGAATGTATGCCATACTTCATGTATAGATATAGATAATAATCATTTCAAATATCGGTTGTTTCCGAATGATTGAGCAAGAAATAGAATGGTGCTTCTCCATGATAAAAGGCGAGTAAAAAATGAAATTGCGGTTTCCGCTTTGTTTTCAAGTTGTTGTCGATCGAGATCAGCATAAGCCTTTTCTCGGTGCATCATTGTATGCGTAATCCTGGCCTGATTTACGTAAATACCATTTGAATTTTCTCTATTGATGAATTTAGTCTTGGAGATTTATCGATGAATGAAGCCTGCAATTTCAAACAATTCTATGACTCACTGCAGTTTTATTTAATGCACTTAATATATTTCACATATACATTACCCACACACAAACAAAGCAACATACACCGGTCACACAGTGTGCGTTAATAGATCATGCAATCACGCAACACAAGTGGAAAGTTTCATTAAGGACTGCGTCTCCTAGACAGACGACACTCGCGCGTGACTGCACACAGTCACCACAGTACACTCACACACCGCT
>CM052194.1:7702875-7713010 GCA_028455805.1 Lasioglossum figueresi | reverse complement strand
GATATGCTACCGAATAATGAGAATTACGCGTCGTAAACGTAAAAGTAAGACTTTTGAGGCAAATAGCCCCCTAGATTGATCTTTTATCTACCGATTTTGACTAATAAGAAACCCCGTCTTTGCATTATTGAGAAATCAAAAGTGGAACCCGGACCCTTGCAACCCTCGCGTACGTATACGTGGTCTAGCGGTGTGTGAGTGTACTGTGGTGATTGTGTGCAGTCACGCGCGAGTGTCGTCTGTCTAGGAGACGCAGTCCTTAACGTAACGCGCAAGCGCATAGTGTTGCGTATATCTTGCAGCGAATTTTCGAGATGCTTGCACTTATCAGAAGATGACGGATGACACTGTGCAAATGTGCATTATATCGAGCGTAATCTCGTTAGTCATAGAATGGATCGAATGATCGCTGCAAAGAGCATAACGATTGGTATATCGTAAGATAACCCGTTGAAATTCATATGTATGTATTATGTATAAATCATTCTCGTAATGTTGCAATTATTTTCAGGTAAAGATGAAATAAGTCAGGCACGAACGTTACCTTAGAGATCGTAGGTGTCGAGGAAGCAAAATTGATTTTCGAAAAGTAGAGACGCAGGCGTCAGGTTCCGAAATAGTTTGCGACGATGCAGAAACGATCCATCTTCTCTATAGAACACGTTCCGCGACAGCTTGTTGGAACTGCGAAATTTAACCATCAAATAAATCGAACGATCATCAGTTGCGATAGATATATCGCGGAGAGGACTAGGCGCACGCGTTAATTCGGTGTATCGTAAACAACGTGGCTTCCGCTCAAATGTACGGGGGATTTCCGGTGTTTTATCGAACACCATAAAGCTGTGCAGATAGTACGTTCATATCACAATTCCGTCGAGCAAATAACTTCACCGTATGAAGCCTTTCCAACGGTGACATACTTTTCCTTTTTATATCGAACAATAACTTCGTCGCGAATCAACATTTATCAACTAATTCGATCAGGTCATTGTTATGTCGACGTCATGTAAGTTTAACAAAATGCTCATATTGGAAAATGTGCTTCCAAGAAGTGTTTTATTTCAGCATCGTCTGTTTGTTGACATTGGCTGATGTTACATCAAACGAGATACCGTATCACGATATATCGGTTAAAAATAAATCTTGGTTTCTTACCACGTGTGTGTTATATAAGTTAATGGTGCAATGACTGCAAATACATACATATGCTGCGACCAGAATGGTACCCGCACCGGCGCGACATGCGACGCACGTGTTGAGTCATCGCGACTGAAGAAGATAACGTAATTACTTCGTTCATGGAACCACCAATACATATGAACATACATTTTCTTTAGACGCCCATTGTCTACTTCGAAACGCTGACGTATCTTCGAGATTCACATTAGAATCGCTCGCTTTGTTCGCGGAAAATATACGACGCGACGGCGCATTAGCTCAACTTCTGCGAATGCAACTTGTTAAGTTCTATTTTACGATTTAGCCTTCGAAAATAATGGGTATGTGCGCATAATTTCGAAAGTGGTCCAAGTCAAAATTTAAAAGAAATGAGTTTATCATTTATATTTCACATCGCATTATTTTAAACTGAATTAATTCAACGTAATTTTTACGATATTGTCAAAAATACCGCTTGAGAAAACCGCTTGAAAGAGCTTGTCATTTCAACCATTACATGGAATTCATTTAGTCTTAAATATAATGATTGAAAGTTGAATTTGAATTTAGATTTAAATATGTACCCATAATTATGAAAGTGGACCAAGTCAAAATTTAAAAGAAATGAGTTTGTCTTTGAATATCTCGAAACAAGTAATACATGACTTACACCACTCTCATAATTACTACGGGCACAAATAACAATTTTTATAGAATTCAACCGAGTATTGTTTAATTCCTCGCATTCACGTGCAACGTCACGATTGAAACCGCAGCAATATTTTTGTTCGCAACAGCATATTTCGATATTTTTGTCAGCGTATCCGTCTGCAAAGTGTTCTTTCCAGATTGGCCAGGCATTACGTTTGATCGTTCGTTAATAAATCGCTTAAAACGATAATGCTCAAAGAACACGGCCAAGCATTGTCCGGATGAGCGTTTTGTCAATCGTTCGGTGACAGGTGCTAAAATACACGAGCAAATACATGGCGCGTGTTACGGTTGCAACGTGAAAATCGTTTCGTATTGTTTGATTGATTTTCTGTATTTACGATATGGACTGAATGCGTGAAACCGCGTCGCTATGAGTACGTGTTTCCCTGAACGATCTACTATTTGGCTTGGTAAACATAATGCGGGCACAGTCCTTCGCGCTACCACGATCTCCCTCTCTTTTGTCCCACGAGTTATTTATGTTTGTCTGTAATAAATGACAGACGTAACACGTCACCGATTCGCGATTATTCATCTGCGCACGTTAATTTGGAAAGGTGTTTTCCGGTTTCCATTCACGCGACCGATGACAATGCCTTGTTCTATAATCACCTGATCAACGCAGATCGGTGAATGATGTTTGCGCCACTCGTTCATTACCTTTCGCGAATAATACATCGACATGCTGTTCCTTTGTCTTTCCTGAAACGATAAAAGATTCGAGGAAAAACTGTCTCGGATAGACATGCAGCGAAATGTTCATTTTTGGAAGTGTGCTCTAAATATGGGTTACTTTATAGTCTAACTGGTAAGGAAAATCGTTGCGTAGCGTAGAAAGACTTTGCCGAGAAAAAAGAACAATGCGTTTCGAAAGTAGGAGGTGTGAGCTTCAAAATGAGATCATACAGAATATTCTACGACGTTTCTTCTCGAAGTTACAACACTTTGAACATGGCCAATTTTTGAACAAAAATATGGTGATCCTTTAATTTTGCACGCCAGTGCGAATTCCAACAAGCCTGCCAATTTCGTAAAATAAATTTGGACGTCAGAAATGATTTATTTATCTATTTGCAGTTTATACTTGTTTTACACTTGGTTATAACTAGACTGCGGATTTGATGCATTTACGAACATCTACGTGTTGCTTTTAATTTACTAAAATGATTAAAGCAAGAAAGTTTGTATATGGCACTTGGGGCTGACAATTGATGAAGACAATTTTTATTTTGCATAAAGATCCGCAGTCTAGTTGTAATGTATTTGACGTGTAATCTGCGAAAAAAGACCCATAGTTAAGATTGGCATTAGGATGAGAGACATTAGCACGAAATTATAACACTTCGTCTAGATCGATGGATTTGAAGAAGAGTCGACGTCAGAAATGGTGTTAAGGTCGAACGATCGAGAAGTGGAACAAATGCGGAGGTTCTGGAGGCTTCAAAGAATTCATTGAAAAAATAGAATGATCGATTAAAAATATATTGCTCGTCGAACGAAGACGCTAAGGAAAATGAAAAACGTTCGTCGACACGGTTCGCCTAGGATTGTGCGAAAGTAAAAATGAATTTTGGCATAAAAAGCGAAGATGTCAGCCGTCACCTAGTGACCCTACCGTGTCTAGCAGTGCCAGGCACGGCTTATAGATTGCTTGGCGTGCCCCGTGGAGTTGCTATACTTCGGGAACGGTGTTCCACCTGTGCGCCACGTTCCGTCGGTCTGTAGGGGTCTGAAGGACTGTATCAAGGGAGTCGATCACGGTTAGCCGCGCAGCGAAGTGCTCCAGGTCCACTTGATAGTGTCGAAAAAATGGGAAAACTCTGGTCGTCGAGGATACCTGAAAACACTCGGCGGAGATCGCACTCGGGCGTCGGTTGATAAGAGATTGAGGAAGAGGGAGAGAGAGATAAAGACTAGTCTCGTTTCGTTTCGTAGAGAAGAGTGGACACAAAACCGGGACGAGACAAAACGGTTCGAGGACGTGGAACAGGTTAGAGAGGGATGTCTGAATGGGTGGTGTCTGCTCCTTTCGAGGACGTGATAGCCAGGTGAACGCTGGCTCGATCCTTGACCGCGTGATCAGTCAAGCAAGCAACGAGGACCAATGTCTGCTGTACCGGCTGGCCAATTACAAGAAGAGCGGCGAACTGATCGAGGCTTACAACCAAGGCGGTCAATCTGAAGTCGAAAAGTTAATGAGGGAGCAATTCGGCGTGCTGATGTACGCGAACGGGAAGGGCCAGGCGATCAACCGTGCCGAGTATCTGCGCTGGAAATTTCGGGATCTCGAGCAGGTAGTGCTGCCGATAGAAGCCTCTCTGTCCAGGTTCGATCCTCTGGCTCAATGGAACGATCACGATGCCTGCTGGCAAATGCAGTACAGGGGATCTCTAGGAGAAACCCTCCTACACGTTCTGATTATATGCGACACGAGAGTACACACGCGAATAGCCAGGATCCTGCTCAAGTGCTTCCCGCAATTAGCGATTGATGTCGTCGAAGGCGAGGAATACCTCGGCGCCAGTGCCCTCCATCTTGCTATCGCCTACAACAATAACGAACTCGTGCAAGATCTCGTCGAAGCTGGCGCGATTATTTCACAAAGAGCCATCGGCAGCTTCTTCTTACCTAGGGATCAACAAAGAATGCATCCCGCGAAGAATACGGATTACGAGGGATTAGCATACTTAGGGGAGTACCCTCTTGCCTGGGCGGCCTGCTGCGCGAATGAAAGTGTTTATAATCTGTTGCTCGACTCCGGCGCCGATCCTGATGAACAGGATTCGTTCGGGAACATGATTCTCCATATGGTTGTCGTTGGCGATAAATTGGTACGTAGGCGCTTCTCGCTCGGTAGTGGGAGCAAAATAGCCTCGTTTCATTCAATATTAAACTTATCACAGCCAGGCTGGCAGCATCATCTTTGTTGAAGGCGAGAGTGCAACAAGCCGCACGCATTGATAGGATAGTACAAGTTTTTCTATTCGGTATTTCGAGATCGTCTTTGGCCAAAATGCATATCTGATAAAAATATGGTACTATCGGGTCGTTAAGTGTGAAACTTGACAAATGTCAACAGAAGAACGATCTGCAACGAAGTTTATGGCACTGTAGTTTCTGAGAAAAATGAACACGCTCACTCGCCTTTGATCAAGTTGTTCACCTCGCGGGGCATTTGTGTTTCGGGATAATTGTTCGTTAGATATTCTGATTTCTAGGAGACGGTGAGATCGATTACAAAAGTGTGGTTGTGTTACGTAGGACATGTTTGGGTATGCGCTCCGCCATCCGAAGCTTCCTGCTCGCAATGGGATTGCGAATGCAGCCGGGCTGACCCCGTTGACGCTTGCTTGCCAGCTGGGCCGTGCTGAGGTCTTTCGGGAGATGTTGGAGCTGTCTGCACGGGAATTCTGGCGCTACAGTAATATCACCTGCTCGGCGTACCCCCTCAATGCACTCGACACGCTGTTACCCGACGGCAGAACAAGTACGTCGTAATGCTAATCGAATTACACGGTTTTGAGAATCGTCAGCTGGGATTCGTCGTTCAGGAACACGCTGAAGTGGCCACTCACTTTGTGTCGTGCCTTCGTATAATTGTCAGGACTCAAGGCCGAATCGTTCTTAAGTAGCTGCCAAGTGGTTTCACCGATGCTATATGTAATCGACCTCTTTTCATCCTAATCTACATCGATGCTCTCTAACTCTTTCCAATTTCCGTGAGAAATCATCAACTTTGAACCCGCATTTATCAAACACAAAATAGTTATTATTAGACTGCGGATGTTTATGCAATTAACTCATCGTCTCAATTTTTTGTAGACGAATTCTAGCCTGCGGTAGTATTCTAAATTTTATTGAATTTCATATTGTAGCATTTTTTGAATGCATAAAGCTCCGCAATCTAGTTACCATACATAGATCAAGGTTTTTTCAAAATTTTGTATACGCGTTTGGTTACATTTCTAGATATCACAGTGTAACTTTTGTGAAATTATTTTCGTTGGTATTCAAATGATTTTACGATTCGAGCAGCATGTCTCGGCAATACATTTGAAGTCCACAGAAACAAGTGCAAGCATTGTTGCAAACGCTGTTCAGCTGTCTATATTTTGCCCATGTTGTTCGTCGAAAAATTGCATCCTCTATCCAATCATCGTCGCCGTATCCGGTCTCGCGTAACTTTTTTTTATTGAAATTTGGCGTTGGAACCACGTCAGAGAAAAAAAAGAGAAAAAAACAAGGAAAAATATTCGCCCACGTTCGGCCGCCGTTAGCGAGGAGGGGGCTAACGTGTCGGTACGTTATCGAGCGAAAAGTTAATATCCCGTCGCCTAATTTCCATGAAATTCGTCTTCGATAGAGACGCGGTGCGTCAGCCAACCGCCTTTTCCGCGATCTGCATATAAAGAGCGCCTGGCAGTCGGACTTCTGCCAAATTGTATCGAAGTTTCGGCTCGTCTCGAACCCCCGGTGTAAAGTGGGTGTGTGTATATATGTATAGTCGCTATCGACGAGTTTTCTAGACGTTTAGGTGATTCATAGAATGCTGGATGCTTGGAAGATTGCGCAGGAGGAGCGTGGTTCGGCGTCATGGTGGACGCGGGGGAGGGTATGAACGAAGACAAGGGAAAGCGGGTCGTTGCAGGATGCAATTACGGCCATTTAACGAAGTTTCGAGATTAGCCGCCGACGCGGAGTTGGGTGCTCGCGTTTCATTTAGTTTCGGAATCCATTATCCCTGCGTTCTCCTCTCCTCGTTGGTTCTCTGCACCCTCTCCCACCACTATCTAGCCTCGTCTCTCTCTTTGCTCTCCTCTCTATAGCAGCTCCTGCACCCTCTCTCGCGTCTCTCTCTGTCTCTCCCTCTCTCTTTGCTCTCTCTTTGCTCTCCTCTCCACGGACAGTTCCTGCATCCTCTCTTGCATCTCTCTCTCTCTCTTTGCTCTCCTCTCCACGGCAGTTCCTGCACTCTCTCTTGCATTTCTCTTTCTCTCTCTTTCCCTCTCTGTGGTCTCCTCCCCTCGTCCCGGCATCTTTGCCGCGACGCGAATGTCATTCGATGGGTTCAGCGAGGACGACGGCTGGAACGAGACGAAACCGAGCGACGGTATGGGGCCGTAGCGTGAAGGGTAACTGTGCTATTATACCAGTATATCAGGGGGAGTGAACTTTCGGCTTACTCCTTCCTACGGGCACGCTTAATTACTCTAAGCCAAGGCCAGCCATCCAGGGTCCGTCAGTTAGTTGGCCAACCAGTTCGCCACCGAGCGAACCAGTCAGCCATTCAAGTCAAGATCTCGCCCCTTTTCTTCCTCCCTCCTTTCTTTTTCTAGCCTGATCTTTGTATTCTTCTTCCCTTTTTCTTTCGTTCCAGCGTTTTTTCTCTTTCCGGCCTCCTTTTTACGCAACGAATCGCAGGAAAAAGACCGAACGAAAAAGCGGGAAATAGCGTCGACGGATAGGAGACCTTCTTAACATTTTTTCAACATCCTCAGCGACCACCTTTGCCACTTTTACCTCCGTTCCATCCTTGCCTCTGGTGTCTTTGGCCAGGACCAAATTATTCAGAGGCTTTACTCCCGGCTGCTTCGTCTTTTCCCACGACGTTTCCTTTCAAAGAAACATTTATTTGCGGAACCATGGGAAACGAGATTTCTGAAAGAATTTTAAGGGGACTGCCTCGAGTTTGACGCTCTGATTACAAGATGCGCGGGTGTTTAAACGTGGAAGTTGAAATAATGATGTCGGACGATGTTTTGAAATTATTAATTTAGCGGGATTATGGTTTTACGATGTTAAAATATGTTAACGTTGACCAATAGGCAGCGGATCTTGATGCAAAATAAACATTCTCTTGACGCAAATTTATTTTCTCTCCCAATATCTTTAACCGGTTGAAAATAATACAACAGTATTTTTAAATTCTACCAATGCCGTTGCCGTTTTAAATCACATCTCCCACTTTCTGTCACAAATGCATAAAATTCGTTGTCTAACAACGAAAGACCAAAATTCGCCGGGAAGTAATATTTTAGAGTTCGGTATCGACTGTGAAAAGAAAAAAGATAAACGAAATGGAGGGATTCACTCTGTCCCGGCGGGATTGATGAATGAAATTTCTAACGCCCCTTTGTGTTGAGATCGAATGAAAGTCCTGTCTCGCGTGTGCGCGTTTACGGGGACAGAGGTTTCTGATATAATCTGCCGGTACATTACATCACCGTCGATCGACTTTTGATATCCCTTGATTGAATTAAGCCTGGGGAAAGATGACTTAAATCGATTATGGACTGGAGGGATATGGCTGGCAGTCTCCACTAAAACGTTAATAATTATCTGAGCACAGCACTTAGGGTTGATTATCAGCGATAACTGGCAACGAGACGAGCAAAGGCAAGTCGTTACTCAATTTTCGCTCGACGTCCGTTTTTGTGGACCGGGCTTTTCGCGTCAATCCAGAATCGCCCAAGAGGAGAGTGCAGAATCGTCAGGGAAAACTTCTCGGCTCTCTCTCTCTCTCTCTCTCTCTCTCTCTCTCTCTCTCTCTCTCTCTCTCTCCCTCTGCCGCCGCTACCAGAGAGTTAGATATAATTACGAGTTACGGTAACGACTGTGTATTAGTAAGTTCGTCGTGTATGCAAAATTCGGACTTATATGGTCCTGCTTCATCCTTGAAATGTGCTCGATACGGTGCTGGAGCTCTTTCCATTGTACTTCGCAAAATGTACTATGTATTTTCTATTAAGAAGGTCGCGCATAGAATACATAGTTCTAGAATCACAAAATTCTCTATTCCACATTTAAAAATCACGAACATTAACCTTCAATTACTCGCACACCACTTTCCGTATAATTGGTTACTTGAAACTTTATACGACTACAACATAAATAAATTTTTATTTAATAAAATAACTGCTTCGATACAAAATAAATATTTGCTAGCTTAGTCGACGTCTTTGTTCATGCTCGAAATTATTTCATTAGATTTAAAGTTTTCAGATTATAAGTACACCGTGCGAGTAATTAAAAGGAAAACACTATTTCCATTTAATTGAATTGGTTTATCGGAGACTCGTAAGTATTGAGACACTTATTTTTCATAAAAAATATGACATTCCATACAATGCGACTTTTTATTATCCGTCGCACGAAGGAAATCTGAACAGAATGGACCAGAAAAATATCAGTTTCCAGTACAAAGGGGATCTAATTAATTTTCAAATTGAATACACGCAACCAACTATGAAGATAAGAAGATTATGCCGACCGAAGGGGCTCGTGGAAGAATAAAACCGAGCTGATTATTCAAGCGTCATTCAACGCTCAAGCTAGGATAGTTGTGGTTTAACAAATTCAAGAGTATAAGCGAATGCGTATCATTTTGTAAATAGCAGCCGCGGGATAAAACTTACTCGCCAGAGGGAGGTTTTCAACAAAATTATTGAAATGTGAAGGGGACTCGTGTGCAAGTCGTAGATATAATTTACTTCAACTACTGGCGCCTGTATAATATCAAGAAACCAAACACCGCGTGAAACGTGATCGCATTTTGTACTATGTTTCTAAAGCAGTGCGTTGTTAGTGTGCTAGACGTGATTGTAATGACTCTGGAGTCGAAATTAAGAGGAATGAAGGAAAAGTATGTTTCAACAATGACTGAAGACACTTAAACTGCCGATGTTCACGTAGAAAGGACGAAAAAAAAAATTAATGAATTTTATACATATGTGTCTGTATTTTTTTATCGTTCGCAAAGTTTTAAAGACACGTGTCTCTTTAATTCAACAAACGACGAACAGTTCCCTTTTGTAGACAATAATTGTATTGGAAATTTTTTTAACGCTTTCATGAAAACATACCGAAGTGTAGAAAATAGCATGCATATGAAACAGATAATATTACACATCCTTGATATTAGCACGATGGACAACAAGCGAGCAAAACATAAATTTGTTGGGAGCTGCGCAATACGTCGGTCTTCTCGATTAATATGAGAATAATGTAAATATCAAGCTTACGCACAGCAGCTGTAAATACTTTTTATTTTCACTAAAAGCAATTATTGCCTGTGAATCGAACCGGTTCTAATGTCTGTGACAGCGCTGAAGATTTTGCGAAGCAGCCGAAGCAAGCATTGAACTTTCAGGCTTGCGGTGTTCGTAAGGGATTAAGCAGCTGATCGATTAACAATAATAATTATCGTGTGACGTTTCGCGGATCGATTACGACAAATTCGGCGGTTTGATGCCACGATAAT
>CM052194.1:7666007-7702775 GCA_028455805.1 Lasioglossum figueresi | reverse complement strand
CTCTCTCTCTCTCTCTCTCTCTCTCTCTCTCTCTCTCTCTCTGTCTCCCTTCCCTCCGCCAACGGAGTCTGCGGAGGTAGAAGAATGGAGATTGACAACAGACGCACGAAGCGTTAAAATGTTTTCCAGAAAATATCCAATGGAACCGAAAAGTTTCGTGACGCTTTAAGTCACCTTGAAAGCGGCTTTGCTTGGGTCGTTGAGTGATTAAAGAGTCTGTGAGCATGATCGACTGGGACCATCGTCTTAGTATTTGACACGTGATGTCGCGTCGCGCCGCGCAGCGTCGCTGACTGTAAGGATCGATCGGTGCATGCACCAAGTTTAGAAAAGTCCGAAACGAATCCTCAATATTTCACCAGGAAGTTGGCCGAGAAAACTTCAATAATCAATACGTATGACACGGTTACAAGTTCTGCGGTGCTCGTACAATATTTTTCATCTACATTTTCTTCGCGGCTTGGCATTTGTTTTACTATATCGAGTTCAGAGTGCAAGTAAATCCTCGCTCCCCCGTCGACGCTTCCGATCGCCGGCGCAGCAATCTAAAAAATCTGTGAAATAAAAGCGTTACGACGGTTTTTCGCAGTCCTCTTTTTCGCGAGACCCACGAAAGTGTCTCTAGAGTTTTACACCATGTTCCAAAAACTTCGACCACCCGACTAGAGAAAAACAATTAGTCTAATTTTCTTAAATTTTTCTGAAATGTTTTAGCTTTAATTTAAAAAAAGAATCATCGCTCTATCTCATTTCTATCGAAAGTTCTTTCATTATGACAAAAAGTTCATCGCTTTGTCCTACTGTGCGTCGTCTATAACAGAATATATGTATTATACTTCGATTTTGATATTTTTAAAAATATCGATATTTTTCCTAAATTTTGAAATTTTGGGCTGAAGGCGCACAGCTTTTGGATTTTCATCCTGTGATTAATGGGGCACAAATTAGCATTTTTAAACATTAGCCTTTGCAAGGAGAACGCTTTTCTCACGATTTTATGGCTGAACGCGTTCGAATCCTTGTTCATCAATTTTTTTACATATTTTTCCTGTACGCACAGGAGCAGCAGCTCCATTTATATTTCCCATTCTTTTACACGCGCAATGTCGTTTCGGCAAAAAACCAGCGTGAAAGTCGTACAATTAAATCCATGGATCGAGCTTTGACGAGAACAGAGCGTTAAACGCGGGGCGCATTCCGCAATTTCAAAGTCTTTACAAGCTACCGCGCGACCAACACACGCACGCTCAAGCACGCATAATTTTCAGCTGTTTAACTCGCGTAAATCGTGTTCCATCGCGAGACCGGCTTGGTAGTACGAACGCTCGAAGTTCATTCCGTTTTACATTAGTCATACTTTCTAAAAGCCTTTAGTACTCGCATTTATGGGTCCGGGCGAAATTCAAACAGTGCATCGAACTAACATTAGCTGACTTTAGGGTGGCGGCGAGGCAAGTTTGGCAACTAGATTAACGATTCCCCGGAATTCTTCGGGCCGCGGAAGTGGCATAAAGTTTTATCTTCACATGCAAGAAAGTTTAGGGCCGCACGTGGCCTGGTGACAGAAAAAGCCCCCGGCACGGAACTGCCGCATCTAATGTATATACCGTCTCGCTAATGCAAAACCCATAATTATCGCGGGCGCGGAGTAGAACCCTAAAGTGATGTTCCATTAACCGTAAATGGTCCTCTCCGAATTTCTATTTCAGACTGGAACTCCGCGCTATTTATCATTCTCAACGGTACGAAGGAGGAGCACTTGAACATGCTGGACGGTGGTATTATTCAGCGATTACTTGAGGAAAAATGGAAGACCTTCGCGCGGGTAAGTGCGTCCACGTGACAATATTCTCGCTCGTTTCTTACCTGGCATTTTTCACAGGTTTAGCCTGATCGCGCTATTTTTATGCCGCCTTCGACGCGCGGCTGGCTTATCATCTCGAAATTCCACTTTTAAGGGGGTACACTCGTTTCCAGGATTGCAATTCTGCGGGATGCGTCTTCTCATTTCTCGATAATGCAAATATGGGCTTTTTCTGTAGTCAAAAGCGCTAGATAACATATCAAAATTTGCATTATTCGGAAGCATACAGCTGCACATGAAGCTATTTTCATAAAGCTGCGGCAGCTACATGCTGCCGAATAAAGCAAATTACACTTCATAAACGGAAAAATAGGACTTTTGAGGGCGATCGCGGCCTAGATTGATCTATTATCTAACGCTTTTAACTACTGAAAAACCCCACCTTTGCAATCCTGGAAAAACGAGTCTACCCCCTTAACTTTTCGCACCCGACTCGCAATAGGAATCGTAGAAACCCAGACTAAATTCATAGACAGCGGATTTTATGCATTTATGACAAAAATGGCATGATGTAATTTAAAGTGTAGTTATTATCACAATAATTGATCATTTTTCAAGCTAGTTTCGACGAGACCGGATTCAACGTTCTTTTTCATTGATTGTTCATTTGCATACCGGGGTAATGTACAACTTGGCTTCCCGTACAGACAGATGGTGGTAACTGCACGTTAATGACCGGCATGTTAACGAACTCAACCCCTTAGGTTACAGGACACGGGTCTCGCTATAACCGTGCGGTCCCTTAATTTGCAATTAGCGAGGTAACGTTAAGGTATTATAAATTTTATTCCGAGCCACCACCTAGATTGTTAAACAATTAACGGTCTCGGAAATCAACGCAAAATATCGTCCGAACACCCAGGAATGGCAACCCTTGAATTCAATGTGGCTCAGCGTTGTAAACACTCTAACTCCAACTTATAGTCTTCTAACAGCCAAAATTAAACTAATCCATTTCCATCATTGTGTATTATTATTATTTATTTTCAGTTTATTTGAGCGTGGTCGTTCAAGTTTAAAAAATTAATTGATAGATATGAAATTGATCTCTTACTTCAATTATTTGAATAAGTTCTTCGTTTTTCTGCGGACGGCAATTTCTTAAAAATTATTCTAAATCACGTTTCACTGCGTTATTGAGAACCTATCATGACCACGGTTTATTCATCTTTTAGACTTTTATTCAAAAAAGACGTGACGAAGTCTAGTATAATGGTCTGAAACAAACGTTTCTGTCACTCTGCGCATGTAACATCGTGCAAAAGAATCCACTGTCTTTTAATACAAAGAGCCTATTGTGTACACGGCATATGCTTTTCATAATTCCTCCGTACGTTCCTATTGTCTGCTGACATTCAATTTACCCGGCCTGCCCATCTTCTGATTTAGCCGGTTAGTGGAGGTCTAACTGTATTTAAATTTAAATTCATACTTTGTGCGTCACACGGCAGAAAATATTCTCTGGGAAAAAATAAATTCTCGCTTGACGGACACACAAGATCACAGAAAGTGCAATACGTATCATCTCGTTACCACCCGGTCTAACTTTCAGAATTATAATAATTAATATATATATATATGCAACAATTAGTGGGACAAAGCAGTGGGTAATAATGACTTGCCTTTTTGTCAAAGGGAAACCTTCCGGCCGGTACTGCGTATTTTTGTCCGTAGCACAACGAACTCATGCATCGCGATAAAAGAGATTTTGTTCAAACACGAAACGTACTACTCGACACATAATCTTTTAATGCAAAAATTAAATTTCCAAGTTGCGCCAGTCACTTTTTGTATTACCATCGTTGCGAAAAGGTTAGAGCCTCTTTCGAAATCCTTTGAACGTTTTATGCGAGGATCTCTAGTTGAAGAATGCGTCTCGATCCCGGCGATCCAGCCACGCTCGCGCAGCCTTGATCTCATTCCATCCAACAACATTTCATTTTTTGAAATACTATACGCGTTGGAAGGTTATCCTCCCGAATTCGCGAATGACTTTCGAAAAACTGCAGCAGCTATTTTACCACATTATCCGCCGCCGATTATATTGTTTCATAATTTTTGGTAGTCTTCGATTTCAGCTAATTTAAATATTCTTCATATGTTTGTTTGTCTATAGAGTGTATTGGCTGCACTGTACCTTTGGAAACAAGCAATTATTGTCTTTTACCGATGTAATACTGTAGAGTTTGGCGAAAAAATGCCAGAAATCCAAATTTCAATTCTAGAAGATCAGTGGTTCAAAAGTTACGAGTGTTTAAAGTTGAGCGATTTTCAGTGTTTTCGACAGAAATCGCTCAACTTTAAACACTCATAACTTTTGAACCACCGATCTTCTAGAATTGAAATTTGGATTTCTGGCATTTTCTCGCCAAAATCTCCAGTATTACTTCATGAAAGGCAGAAATTTCTAGTTACCCAAGTTACAGTGTAGCCTCGAATTCAATGCGATCATTGAAGAAGTACTTACATAGAAACACTTCGGTATTAATCTTTCGTACTCATTGTGGACGATTCATCCGCGACGTACAACCAAAGCGAAACAGTGGGAACTGACCTTTTCGGTAGCATAGAAATCAAACATCTGGTAAATACGCGTCTAATAGTTTATTTAGGTAAAAGCCGGTCACCTTAATGTTTTTATTGCCGAATCGTGATGTGCACGTGCGACGCGCATTGGCAGATGTCAGCCGTCCTGGTTCGAGTGCGCAAAGCAATGAATAAGAAGGGTATACGAAAAATGTTCGTAGTGGTTGTTCATCGGTGCATTTCAAATTATTCCGATGATTATTGCGTGACGTCGAGTGGACGCGGAGTGACTGCCAGCGATTGTAATCGCGAACTACACTCGAGCGTTCGAATGGCGATGGCAGAGATCTCCAGTGACGCGGACGACCGTGTATTGATAAATAATCTATGAATGATCTCAGAACGACGTCGATGGAGCGCGTGCTCGTGTTTGAGTGTGCCGGCGCATCCAGTAGTCTTTTATGCAAATCAACGACAGGATAATGCGTCGGATTTAAAGTCGATAACAATACGTATACACGGAGAATCTACTCACCTTTGAGAAGTCCTCGAATTTTCTCCATTTTCGCTGTCGAACATCTTTTCAACACATTAAAAAAGAAAAATGATGATACGATAAATATGTTTCTCAATGGACATTTTAATGAGACATTCTCGATGTTGGGAGTAATTTAGTTTTCGAATGATACTTGGGAAGAAAGTTTAGCGAAACATGCTTTTAAATTTAAAAATATTGTGATTAATTTATAAGTTATTTAAATTTTAAATACCGTTTTACACTGTTTCTCTGTTCATAAACAATTTTCGTCACTTACGACGAAAATGAGCAGGTGCAACTTAAAACAGCGAAAACACCAGAAGAATTTTAAAATGCGTTCATATTCTTCTCAACCTATTGAACATATTACGAAAGAAAATAAATTACTGTTTCATTCGAAAATTTTTATTTTCCGTACAGATCCGCTGTCTGGTAATAACAGCGGCAGAATGGTGGTCTTGCGTATGTGTAGTCAAGTAAACGGGTTACATTATGACTGGCTAGCATCCGTAACATATACCATTCATAATATTAATCACAGCCATGTGGAAACCGCATATAAGCATCAAACGACCAATTACGGTGTGATACCGAACATTGGGATTAGTTCGGTTTTCGTGTAACTAATCACGATATCGATTTGATGATACCGCATCATTAAAACAATTGAATGTGAACAGTCTCCGATATACATACATGAACACATTTTATTTGTATCATTCGTTCTTATGCATTTTATTAGCCGACGTATACGAACATGATTATATGTTACTGTAAATAAGATTAATTGTCCAATCCACTAATTGCAAGTTATATGTAACTCTGTTACGATCGAGTTTCACGCTTTTCTGCACATACCCTCGACAAACGAAGTGTCTTAGCGCGTCCGAATGTTCGTTTCATATTTAATTATCACTCGAAAGTTTTACGGTCTAACCCGGACTTCCTAATGACCCGGAAGTTGGTGCATCGCTGGAAGTTCTTAAAGTTAGGTCTTTGGAACGCCCTAAAATTCTGATTAATATTTTCCATAATCAATTACTATGGTAAGTCTATCCACTATTCTTGTTCGTAAGTGGGAGACTTAGTGCTACCACCGAAGTTGCCTTAAACCGGAATTAAAGTATGTTCCTTTAATTTTAAGAAATTAAATAAAATCACATTTTTAATGAAACAACCTTTGTAGATCCGAAACAAATGTAAATTGTTCAAAATTCTATCGAACTTTCTATTCTAGCTTTTGTTGAACATTTTCACAAGCCATAAATGCATAAAGATCCGCAGTCTGGTAATTAATAAATAGCAGGTTATTTGATTGGTAATATTCATATTCATATTCATTCAGTAATTCTTCGCCGTGGAATGATGCGAAGCGTAATGAATTAATTTGTTTAATTGGCATAAGTGTACTCAGCAACATCGCAGAATAATGTTATTAATTCTCTCCAGCATCGCGGAATAATAGATTAATATACGAAAAGCTCGCAAACTATGAGGGATCGAATAATTACGTGAAAATTACGGTCCCGTAATTATGGTTGCCTCAACTGAAATTCTTGCGGGATTTTCCTATTATAAGGAACAGCATCATAATCAAAATTTCGTGAAAGCTTCCCTCTCGCTGGTGCTATCGGATTTACTGAAGAATTACAGTTATGAGACAATGTCCGCGGGTTATAGGTCAGTAGAGATAGTTACGTACATACGTAAGCGTGTAGCACAATAGCAACCGTTTTGACATGCAGGAATAAGACTTCATCCTCGCGGAAAGAAACAAACGGAGATTAAAACGGAGAGGGCAGAAGTCTCGAGTCATGCAATTTATGTAACAATATAGTTTCAGTGCTGTTATCGAATTTTTTAATAAAAGTTAAGCCGGACTAAACGGCGGAATTTGCAATTTACATTTTGTTTTCCGCTACAATATATTCGGCGAATAAACGTCACGGGAAGATCTGACTTTAAAATTTTCCCAGCTGGTTGTACAAAAACATTTACGCGTTCATGATTTAGCAGCAAATTCGACAACAAGCACTAAATGCATGCAGAATAGGAAGAGCCGTCATACTGGTAAAACCTTTCTGAAAGGATGCAAGCTTTCATGTACAAACTTCTTTTCTTCTATTGCGTCTTTTATTAAAAGATCTCTTGTACTAAAAAATCAAATAAGAGTCCCTCGATAATGTTCTGAAGGATGCAAGCTTTCGTGTACAAACTTCTTTTCTTCTATTGCGTGTTTTATTAAAAGATCTCTTGTACTAAAAAATCAAATAAGAGTCCCTCGATAATGTTCTGAAAGCATGATTTGAACAGGAGCCAAATTTTTTAAGAAAGTGGAATCATGTAAAATGTTGTTTTCAGTGGCAGTAGTCTTTGTAGATCTGAAATAAATAAGAACCGTACTAAATTCTGTGGTATTTCATATTCTAGCGTAGTTCGAAAATTTTTTGAAATCGCACATGCATGCAGATTCATAGTCTAGTGATCACCGGCTGGATAAATTTATTTATAATTATAACTATTTATAAATTTATTCAATTTATTTGAGCCAGGGTCTATTTTGAGTTCCTCATTCTGCTTCGTATAAAATAAACCATGAAAATTGGGATTTCCATAGAGATAAAAGACAATAGAAACTATAGACTTGTACAGGGTGTCCCAAAAATGTTGTACTTCTTTGAAAGAGATGATTTTCGCAAAGGACAAAGTATATTTTTGGTGGAGCCTGTATAGTGCTCGGCGGTTGTAGCGTTAACGCTACTTTTTCTCCCGTAAAAGTTGCAGTTCCTGAAGAGACTGATCATCTTGGTGTTTCACCTGGTTTCATTGTCGCTGGCGGTGTACCTGAGGCCCAACAATGCGGCCACCATTGTCCTGAAATGGCCGGAAGAAATAACGGAAGCTGTTCGTACAATATCGGAGTGCATCACGATCGTAGGCGTGCTGAGCTATATTCTGGTGCAGCTAGGCGGTGAAGTCATCAACATCGGCCTGCTGTCGTTCCTGAAACAGTTGGTATGCCTCAGGATCCTGTTTACACCCGCGCCGCGTCCCGTGTTACTCGCGGATCTATTCGTGAAAGTTGCGATCGCGAAACACACCGCTGTGTTTCGTGGCTCACGGCACTCGATCTCCGACTACGTCCGAGGGGAGTAATTTCTAATCGTAGCGCAAGATGTTGAGCAAACTATTAGCCGGTGAATTGCGGCGAACGATCGCCGGTAGAAACGAAGAGGTGCCCGGGTATCCTCGCATGAAAATAACGTGTTCTTAATAAGCCACCGTGCGTCGATCATTAACCCTTTGCACTCGGTTGTCCCCTCTGAGCCACCGCGTTATCAAATATATCGGTATTTAATCAATTACTAAACATTTAGGTATCGTATGAGGTACTATACCAATTACATATCCATAAAATTTCCAAAATCATAGGGAATGGAAATATTCTAGATCGGAAGATATGTTTAATTTTCAAGTTAAAATAGCTCCGAGTGGAAAGGGTTAACCGTTGAAAATTCCCTCGGCACCTTTTACGCTTTGATGAACCACATGTCAAAATTATTTTTCGCATCCGTAGACACGATTTGTATTCATTAATTTAATTCATTGCATCATCTGTTTCGCGAGCCGGGAAGTTTTCCCTCGCGCGGCTTATTCACCAGTGTAACATCTAATAATTGATCAATAAGCTCATTCGTCAGAGTAATTCTTTGTTTAATCAGTTTTTGCCGACCCAGCTTTATTCAGTTAATACAGATATTAAAACAATGGGAAAAAGATAGATGATATTATTCGTATAAATGATTAAATAATGCTAACGACAGTCTCGACGAATATTTTACGAATGTGTAAATGATATTTTGAAATATCTACTTTTCAGAGTCACGAACCAGCCAAGCTCATATTTGTTATCAGCAATCTGCTCATACTCGCGTGCATTCCGTATCGTCTCGCTGGCAACAGAGATTTAGAAGATGCCATACTGGTAGTTGCTGTACCATGTTCATGGTTCCTCCTCATGTTCTTCGCTGGGTAAGAAACACTTCGCAATTATGTCCTTTCAGATTTAATATTTTTTTAAATTTATGAAAAAATAATGTTTCATGTTGAACGCATGGAGCATAAATTATCAAAACTTCAGCACTCATTCTTGAAACATATTGCGTAGGCGTAGCAATAAAATTCTACAGACCAGGGATCGAATGAATTATGGAACTTTTTAATAGGTTCTATTTAAAACATGGACCGAGGAACTTCTTTAAAAATGTTCTCACGTTGTAAGCTCCGACGAGAACAGATAAAGAGAAAGTAAAAGTTTCAGCTTCGGTAGAACTTTTGGAGTATAAAAGATACTATCTGCTTGTAGAATATAGAAGTAGTAATATTAATAAGCACTCTCGATAAAAATGGAGAGTGGAACCATTTTTAGCAAACATTTTAGAAGAACCTGTTCGCATTTAATTTTTACTGTGCGAAAAGCTACTTCAAATTATTTTGAAGGAATCAAAGAAATGATAAAGCTTCGTTACGCAAGAAGAGTCGATATTTAATACCGATTTCTTAGTTTAAGATCAACTCAAGGTCATTGAAAACTCTCCAGATCTTTCGTCAAAATGATTCGAGCACTGGCTAAAAAAACTATATACAGGAACATTCCTAAATAACAGATACTCGAAACAGAAGAAGAATTTAAAAATCACACTTTCAACCCAAGATCTCTGGATCCACTGAAAATGTCTAGTTTCAAAATTTTTTATGGTTATCGAAATTGTAAAGACGCATTTATGGGGAATGTGATACAAAGCCCAATTGCAAGAGGGTGGAATTGATTTCCATAGGGTTAAATTTGACTTGCAAAATCTATAGAAGGATGGAATTAAATCTATGGAATTAAAAACTAATAATGACCAATGCTGTAGTTTTGTAGTGAAAGCGTGATTTAACGAGCAAGAAAGCAACGTAGGGTTAAATCGAAAGAGATAGCGTGCATGGAAGAGGTTCTTGCCGCGTCTAATGTTCTCCTCGGGCAGGTGATCTACATTGTTTATGTTAATGAAAGACGAGGTAGAAATTGCCTGCCTATCCTATAATTTTGCGGGGAACGTTCGAAATTCGGCGGCGAATGGAGCAACAAGAAGAAAGACATTTATAATCGGGGAGAGAAGATGGAACCTCCAGATTTCAAACCACTTTTTACGTGATTTACGCCGAGATAATGCCGGCTATTTCGCATTATCATGTACGCCTCTCTTGGCAATCGTTTTTCTCGGCGGCGTCGACGGCGACGGCCGCGTCCTTTTCACAGCCACTTTTCTGCAGGTATTACTGCAGAACTTTCAGTTCTCTCCTCTCTTCGCCGTTTCTGCGATCGGCCGACGACTTCTCCTCTAACCATTTTCACAGTTTTTCAGGTAACGTGACCAACTGCTCTTTCACTTGGCCCCTTAACGTCGCTTTGAGGAACACATTTTGTTTTGGAGAGCTCAAAGAGGACGCAACGTGTTGTCGGTATTCCCTGAATTTTCTTCGTCCCTTGCTCCGAATGAATTCGCGTTTCCAAACTCCTACATTTCATAATTTATTTAGCCAGTTACTTTAGAAGATTATATCCCCCTTTCACAGCCGCCACCACTTTTATTGGCATTCAAAATTGAATGAGGAGAAAATGATAAAACCACCACGCCGACGTTCCAGCTACTCCGATATGCGCACAAGCTTTTTCGTTAATTACCATATCAACTGTAATTCTTGTTTCCGACAAGACTATTTCATAGTGAATTGAACTCTAAACACATTTGCTTGAACAAACACGGTATAGATTCGGTAGGAGTTGTGATCGTTTTACGCGTTTATTGTACGTTTCTACTATTTCGATAAGTAATCAGAATTTTTATAATGGAACTCGTGAAAACAGAGGCCGCTTTGCTGAAAATTGAATTTCGTAAGAAAGAATTAAATTGAATTTTGCGAAGTTTAATTTCGTATTTAATTTAAAGTTCCCGGCTCGAGATCCTGTAACAAAATTAGTCAAAGTTCATTGCGTTTCATTATGAGGTTACATTCATTTTAATCAGTTCTTAATAATTTTCAAATTAGATTTAAGAGAGAATTTGATATTTGTCAAGCTTATTTAATCAAAATTCTCTTTGTTTCTCTTTCGGCCGTTGATAACTGATAAAACTGTGTATCTATTAGAAAGCTTATTAAAGCTTATAATACGTGAAGCAATTGTCTTTGTGGATATCAGGAAGATAATTTACTGTTTGAGTTTACCCAATACAATCTCGCGGTATTAATTCCCTAATTGTAACTACGTAACCGTGTAACTCGTCGCACTCGTTATCGTTTTTATTTATGACCTACTTTATTATTTAATTTATATATTTTTTTCTGATTTATCAATTCTACCGAACGATTATAATTTTCCCGTTTTTTTCGGTGCAAAATCGCAAAGTGAGCGGCTATAAATTCCCATTTGTAAAGTATTAATTGCTTACCGTGTCAATATATCACGAACAAAATTTAAAATTGATTAAATTCTTTGTGAGCGGCCGTTGTAACCAGTATTTGCATTCAGTTTGAAATTAATCCGTCAAACAATAGTTGCCTGTTCAACAACCAACCATACAATGCTCCACAGCGCACTGGGAAATTCAAATTTTTATGTAAATCGATTTATTAATTGTTGACCCTTTCTTCAAGCCAGAGAGACTCATTGTCTATCACATCCATAAGTATTTATAACAAAATGATATTTTTCTTCGATAGTCTCAACGAATGGAAAGCAGAAATTTCTTTCTTTACGAATTTTGTATCGGAAACAATATATCGATATCTTAAATTTCTTTCGATCTTCCGGGTAAGCTTTTCCCTGCGTAGCTAGAGATTTTTACCTTTTTTCTATGCTATCCAGTAGATATGAGCAAGAAATTGCGAGAAATTCAAGTTTCGATCCTGGAAGATCAATGGTTCAAAAGTTATGAGTGTTTAAAGTTCAGCGATTTAGTGGTTTTTTATAGGTAAGAGCGCCGCCATGTTGGTGTGTAGTGATGGTCGCGTGCCGCTTACCTAGCGCAGCCGCTAGGTGGCAGCACAAGTACCTACCTAAAACACTGTAAATCGTTAAACTTTGAACACTCATAACTTTTAAACCATTGATCCTCCAGAATCGAAACTCGGATTTCTCGCACTTTCTCGCCAAAATCCACTGAATAACATAGGAAAAAGGCAAAAATTTCTGATTACGCACGGAAAGAGCAGCCAATCTTTCCACTATTTTAAATTTTAACCGAAGAACACGAACGACCGAAAAAGTTCAATTTCCACAACGTCTAAACATATTTAATTGAATTTATATGAAATTTAAAATTGAAGGGATAATTTAAATTAATATATATTATAATACCCGAAAACCTCGTGTTAACGAGTTTATAATGAATCAGGACCGGCACTGAAAAGATAAGCCAGATTGACACCGAAAAATTCACGTATTGATCGTTACATATACATTCATACTCTGAATGTTATTACCTCGCAAGTTCAAAGTAATCCCGGTATTATCCTGAGCGTACGGCGTCGAAAATGTATTTTCTTTAACGTGGCAATATAACGTAAAAGCGTCTACATTCCTCCGGGTAATTACTGTCCATCAAGACACCCTTTTGTCTACTGCTTCTCGCTTAAGTACGCGTATAGGGCCGTAATTCCTCAAAGGCTTTCGAACACTCGGTACCAGATTTCTTGTCCGCCATAACCGCTGCCGTTGACTTGGCAATAAGCCATCGTTACGTCTGAAATTAATTTCTCGCAAAATCTAATTGAAGATCGATACCCGCCGTTATTAAACGGTCCATTCGATTTAGCCGTATATACGTCATTATTCTTAATTGTAGCGAGAAATGTTTTGTATGCAGATTAAAAATAGTTTCAAGAGATGCACATATGTACTAGCATCATTCATTTTTTTTTTAAATATATAGAAGTAGGTCCTCGTCACCGATTTGAATGACCTTGCAATATGGAATTTGCAATATTTGTAGACGATTTTTAAGAAAGTGGAACAATGTGAATTCTTGTTTTCAAATCTTGTTTGCAGATTTTTATTCTCGATAAATAAGTGTTAATCGTCTAATTTGTATATTACGAATAGACAGATCTCTATGCAAAATAAAAATGTTCTACTTGAATTGGAACAAACAGAAGTCATATAGAAATTGATCTTCTTTGTTAACATGTTCAATCGGTTGGAAATAATATAACAGTATTGTAAGAGTAGAGATGTTCAAAATAACTATTCTTTATTAATGAGAATAACACGACTTCAATTAATGTACAACAAGACACAATGCAACTGCTTCGCACACCGAATAAACATATAATTCTGTCACCGTAATTCGTGTTCGTAGTCCGTATTCGTATTCGTAGTCGTACTCGTATCGTATCGTATCGTATTGTATCGTATCGTATCGTATCAATGAGTTCTATCGTGGGCTCGTTTTAACGTGAAACTGTCCCCGCGGCGCGGACGCGTCCTTTGATGTGTTCCGCGATAGAATTTTCTGGAAATTAATGAATCCTTTACGTTTGTTTTTGATATGCCGCGGCGCTCACACACACACACACACACACACGCACGCACGCACGCACGCACGCACACACACACATTCATTTGTACGCAGAAGAGTTCTAGAACCTCGATCAGATGTTTTCCTTTATTGATTAGGTTTGTACTCTCCTTTTCTACGCCTGCATCCTACAGTATTTTTAAATTACTGCTAATTTTTCTCATAAATGCATCAAATCCGCTCTGTAATTACGAATGAAACTGTTCTAATTTTGTGTGTGTTTTACATTTATGGAAAATTGATTGAAGACACTACAGTTTATTTTGAAAATATGAAACGAATCCATGATGCAGCAGAATTCGCGATTTCAACGGCTTAATTAATTATTGATTATCGAATTATTGCCAGATATATGTATGCAAACATGATTGATTTCCCGTCTGCGCTCTTTTACGAATTCGTCTTCGCCTGTCGATCGCAAAGCTTGATAAAGAAAGAATCACACAATAATTACTCGGCCAGAGTATATTACTACTAAATACCAATCAGAGATGAGCGAAGAAGTACAAAATTGAAGCAATTTCAGCTTGGAATTAATTTAAAATTCAAAGTTTAATGTAAACGGAGTTAATACGCGCTTAATGCTCTGGAAATTCAATTAAAGGAATAAACTTTAAATTAATACATATACATATATATGTATATTTGCTTCGGAGTATTATATTTTGTAACTTCTACACTGTATTGTTTGCGAAAGAATTTATGCTGCTGGCGAATTGATTAAACTTTCTGGATTTGGTTAATTTTTAAAGTTAGCGACCAGCCGTTTTACCGAACAACTCATTGTCACTAATCTGTGAATTGTACGCAATCAAGGAAATAAAACATTCAAGGTATGGAAATTAAAAGAACAAATTCATTTTTATGTTATTTCCAGATCTTCCACAATTTTCTAATTATTAATTAGTACACTGCGGATCTTTATGCATTTATGGCTCCTGAGAATTTTCAAAAAATGCTAGGATATGAAATTTGACAGAGTTTATGTAGGGTTGATGAGGAAGGGATTTCAACTACTCAACGATTTTAAATAATACTATGTTTATTAGACGCTCGTACTCTAACACGCACGCCTCGGCCCACCGAACTTCCACGCTTTTATTAGTTATTATTGTGAAAATTATATAATAAACGCACGACAGGAAGTCAAACGAAATGGACGAGCAATAAATGTGTCTCTGAAAGTTCGATAATTAGTTAACGAACATTCAGCATTTATTAAAAATATTATTCGTGCGATTCCAAATTGAAGATGCGCGAGACCAGCATAATTGTGGTTGATCCGCCTTCGAGATGCTGGCCTGCATAGTTTAGATTCGCAAGCCTAACCAGATATAATCTTTAGAGATAGCTGAATAGTCAGGTATGAACCGAATGTCTACTATTCGAGAAGCTAATTGAGATTTGTAAACTGTATCTCTGGTTTGGCATCAACTTCGTTCAGTAATTGGTAAAGCTACACCGTTTCTCGGGGGCTCGTTTCAACGTACGTAAATCCTAAATGTGATCGCTATTCAGCGATTTGGACATATGGCAATATCGCTCAATTTACACCCTGTCAAATATAATTAAATGGGGAATTAATTAAAACTTCGTATATATCGGTATTAATACAAAATTGTATCGATCGTCCGCGGGCGCCTTTATGTTCGCGTTAATTGAATGTGCATATGTATACCGCGGACCTTCTGCTTTCAGCTCGACCAACGATTTTTCATTAAACTACCCAGAAATCAGACCAAAAAATTACGCAACGTGGTTAGTTTATTTATTACGGTCTCACGGCAAATACAGATTTCAAAAAATCGTCTTATTAATTTCGCACTTCCGTACAACATTCTACGTACGATTGCTGTAAATAATTAGTCTTCTAAATGAAGGTTAATCGTCCATTTTCTTCTTAATTCAATAAACAATTCTTCGACTGTATTGAGATTTTTGCGATTTTTCAGACGATTCTAAGATCCTATGCTCGCCGAATTTCTGCATAACTAAGCACTGTACAATATTTTTCAAAAAATCGTCTTATTAATTTCGCACTTCCGTACAACATTCTACGTACGATTGCTGTAAATAATTAGTCTTCGAAACGAAGGTTAATCGTACATTTTCTTCTTAATTCAATAAATAATTCTTCAACTGTATTGAGTTTTTGCGATTTTTCAGACGATTCTAAGATCCTATGCTCGCCGAATTTCTGCATAACTAAGCACTGCACAATATTTTTCAAAAAATTGTCTTATTAATTTCGCACTTCCGTACAACATTCTACGTACGATTGCTGTAAATAATTAGTCTTCTAAATGAAGGTTAATCGTCCATTTTCTTCTTAATTCAATAAACAATTCTTCGACTGTATTGAGATTTTTGCGATTTTTCAGACGATTCTAAGATCCTATGCTCGCCGAATTTCTGCATAACTAAGCACTGTACAATATTTTTCAAAAAATTGTCTTATTAATTTCGCACTTCCGTACAACATTCTACGCGCGATTGCTGTAAATAATTGGTCTTCTAATCGAACATAAAATTGTACATTTTCTTCTTAATTCAACAAATAATTCTTCCACACTATTGTGTCCTAGTATACTCGCGTTAGTATTTATTGTATAAAATACATTTTATGTTATGTCTAGACCGCGGATCTTCGTGCGAAAATATTCCACCGCAGTTTCACTATGTTTCATCGAAGAATGATTTCCTTTGTATTTCGATAGCACTCTTTATTAGCGAAGCTTCGATTTTCTATAGACGAGCAACACGAATGCGAAAGATTTATGGCTGTCCGTAGCCCGTAACAAGATCAGGTCACCGATCGACTAACGGAAGCGAGAAGAGACCGAGCTGTCATTCGATTTAATGGTACCCCGATCGATGATTCTAAGATGCAATTTCTCGATTAGTTTCGGATAATACTCTTTCGTTGCGTTATTCGTCAATCCGTGAACAACTAGCATAATCAAGAGTAAATTGTTTGATAGTACACGCGAATATCAACGTTCCGCGCGCGGTAGATGGCGCGAATTAATTTTAATCAACGTATTAATTTAGCTCATTCACGGACGTCACGCGATTCAAATCGAATTTCACTTTTATCCAGAGTCAATTTCGATCCGGAGTTAACTAATTTTTCGAAAATAAGCGCTTTAACGGTAATGGCGGGACTGTATTCCTCTCATTCACGTTTTAAATATCTGAACATGTTTAAAAAATGTTTAAAAAACATTCACAGAGTCAGACAATTTCAATTTGTTTTGAAAGTTGAAGTACTTCGCAGTTCTTCATACTAGAACTGTGATCAGAGATGTAAACACGGCACGGGGATCATTTCCTTTGTAAGAGCGTCTCGCTCAGGGAAGCAAGAAATATCCGTAGGAAATCAGTCGCTGTCGGTCTAGTCCGCAGTATGGTTCATACATAGTATGCGTCCGGTACGTGCATTGCGTATACTTTAGTTTACTCGTGCCATAACATTTTATATTTCATAAATACGATTTTATATCCTCCGCCTTGGAAGGTAATGCCTTCGAATTTGCAGAGAGCAGCAACTATTTATAACCAAACGTAATTGCCGTATTGTTAATGTTCAATTTCTTGGACGGTCTCCATGGTCCTTCTAAAAAATCTTTTTTCGTGACATTTTTTAATTTGAATTTTATACATCTGTGTATCAGTGCGATGTGCGCATGTCGAAGTAGTCTTTAAATTCTATAGAAATTGGGAATAACTGATTCGTGATAATTTGTGGAAAACATTGATTTTCCATTAAACATTTCACGAGAATTCAGTACAATGATGACTTTCTTCAAAGAAGGCAATTTGGTTGATAATATTATAGAATTCGTATGCCCTAATTCCGAACGAGCAAGAAGATTATAATAAATCAGACTTCCGTAATTGAGGCGGAACTTTATCGCATACATAAGGTATCTGACGTCTAACGTAGAATCTTCCCTACGGAATAACGATAGTAGTAGTAGTAGTAGTATTAGTGATCATGTGAATCTTCTCCTCCATCCGCGTGAAGATTTTTACTTTTATATGCAACGATCGATGGCATCTAAATCCGGAATACATGTGAAACGAATGTAAATTGTTCCATTCATAGGATTGCTACGGCGAATATCGATTTGTACGAATAAAGAAACCGGCTGTAATGTCATTATCCAATTACCGTAAAACAATTAGGCTAATATACTGTTTGACAAGTCGTGCAATCTTGCTTCAAAACATGGTCTGAATAAGGATTGAAAACTTGGAAGATCATGTAAATTGATAACATTAAAATTGTTCACTTGGCTACATGACGTGAACTGAACACATTAAAATTGAATACTTGGATAGACGACTTGAATAGAATGTTTTTAGATGTAATTTAAAAAGACAGACGAAATAGATGAGCACTTTGGATACAAATTGAACATTTGGCTAGATGAATGACTTGAACTGAACACATTAAAATTTTACACTTGGCTAGATGACTTGAACTGAACACATTAAAATTGAATACTTGGATAGACGACTTGAATAGAATGTTTTTAGATGTAATTTAAAAAGACAGACGAAATAGATGAGCACTTTGGATACAAATTGAACACTTGGCTAGATAACTTGAACTGAACACATTAAAATTGTACACTCGGCTGGATGACTTGAACTGAACACATTAAAATTGAATACTTGGATAAACGACTTGAATAGAATGTTTTTAGATGTAATTTAAAAGGACAGTTGAAATAGATGAGCACTTTGGATACAAATTGAGCACTTGGCTAGATGACTTGAACTGAACACATTAAAATTGTACACTTGGCTGGATGACTTGAACTGAAAACATTTAAATTGAATACTTGGATAGATGACTTGAATGGAACGTTTGTAGATGCAATTTAAAAATACAGATGAAATAGAAGAGGAAAGGACACTCGAATCGACGATTCGAAGAATCAACAAAATGTAGAGAGATCGGTATATCGTCGCACCGGTATGATGCGATGCAGTAAATTGCGAAATTTACCGCTGATTGTGGATTATTGGTCTACTGTCTGCAAACCGATGCTAAACGTGTCGATAATACGCCATCCGATTGACAGTAAACAGGAGAGACTGATATCTGTTATAGAACACACGGAAAGATAACTTTGAAGGAAACACGATACTTCATCGATATCACCGTGACAGTGACGTTTCACCATGCTTCGAGTTACGCGCCGTCAAAAATCAAAAGTCTCTGTATAAAATTCAATGCTCAGGGAAAGGAGACCATACATATGGTTTTGCATCATTGTATACGTACAGCCGAATCTGGATATTGTACGTATCTCGTCGATATCGAACGTTGCGTATTATTTGAATATTTTCTGCGACAATACCGCAACGGATCGATCGGCATATTATTTGAAACATAAGCAACATCCGTTGCTGGTGTAATGCTGTGCATGTTATTTTTAGAAGTGTTTCTAGCCTTTCTAATGAGAAAGCCGCTTTTAATTAATCCTTTGCAGTCGGAGTTATTTTGACTTGAAAATTAAACATTTCTTCCAATCTAGAATATTTCCATTGTACATGATTATTTTCATTTTCTGGATATGAAATTGATATATAATATTTCTAACAATACATAAATGTGTATTAAATGTGTAATTGATTAGATACCAACATATTCAACAATGCAACTGATATTGTGAATAATGGCACAGCAATTTTTAGTGATGACTTTTGAGTCACCCCAGAAGCTCCAATAAAAAGACTACTTTTAATTAAATGAACGTTGAATGCATCACTGAATTGATTGATGTTGCTACTCAATAGTAACATCTTTTAAAATAGTTAAGATAAAATTAGAACAGCAGTTAGCTATTAAAATAGCAACAGATAAAGTTTTAAAATCATAAATTTTTATAAAAATTAAAATTCATTAAAAGATAATTAGTTAAACTGGGAAATTAGTAAATTAGCATGAGGACAACTGGGATAGAAGCGACCAGGGAAGGTGTGCAATCATTGGCGCGATTTAACGCGTGATTATCGAACGAGCATTGTGTATCATAGAATTGTTTTCGCAGCGCTATCCGGTTGACCGGTCCATTCATAACTATGGTCTACAGCATGATAACCGGGGATATGTTGACCTTCGGGATAATATACATGGTGGTGCTGTTCGGGTTTTGCCAGTCCTTCTACTTTTTGTACAAAGGCTTTCCGGGCGTGAAATCGTCGCTCTATAACTCGTATCACTCCACCTGGATGGCACTGTTTCAGATAACCCTCGGCGATTATAACGTAAGCTCGCAATAAATCAACGTTTTGTTCTCGTTCGCCGGTTATTTCTATCTAGCATGCTTGCCTCCGTTCGCCCGTACCTGCGCACATACATTTTCAACGTTCTAATTTGCTTTCTATTATTCACTTTTGCTATTTCCGCACTGCAACACGTTTATCGGCGACAGAAAGGGGACGTGTTCTACGTGTATAAATTGACTCTGTAAGGAGAACCGAGCCAGGAGCTGTTATGCGAAAGAGCATGTTTATTATGTTTCTCGTCGATGGGTGAACTTTTTCCATTTTAACCCTTTGCAGTCGGAGCTATTTTAACTAAAAAATTATACATCTCTTCCGAGCTAGAATAATTAAATTGATACAATACCTCATATACAATACTTAAATGTTTAGTAATTGGTTAGATCACGAGATATTTAATAATGTAAACAATATTTTGAATAATGGTATAACATCTCTTTTAGCAACACTCGAGTGCTAAGGGTTAACCGCAAACAGTTTACGAACACGACAATTTCATTCATGACGGAAGGAATGGCATAAGGTAATTTGCGAGTTTCGTTCTCAGTTTAAATTTCATTAAATTTAATGTTAATTTAAATGAAACAAAATTATATTCATTAGTGCTAACCTATTAAAATGACTTCTTTCCAAACATTTTGCTCCACTGCATTAGACTGCGTAACGTGTACAATACATTTCAGAACGGAACCGATGCTCATTATTTTAATTAATAACCTGCCACAGTTGGTAACGCTTTCTATCTTCTTATAGTTGAATCATAAAGAAGAATATATTAAAATCGGCAATAACAACAAGTACCCTGGTAATTACGCGACCCAATTCAATGCCGATAAAAAAGCTCATCCTATGGATCGAGCATTTGCAAGCGTATTATATGCAGTACATATACATAAATTGTGTAATGGATAAACTGCATTCATTCTTGAAACATACTTTATGGGTCGGAAATATTACACATGGACCATTCCACGCCAGTACCATCATTTCATACCGGATGTCTGGGATTTTATCTAAATTGAAATATGTTGTAGTCCATGTAAAAGCAGGGGGAGGAAGTTTGTCATCGTTTCACTGGTTTCAAAAATTCTTTCCAAAAATACGATTTCTCAATCGTTCCAACGAATTCGTGCAAAAAAATGCTTCCGCAAAAATTGTAATCTCCACAAATATGAAATTCATGAACATCAACATGATTTACAAATTGTTTAGTTCATTGTTTAGAATCGTTTTAAATTATAACAAGAAATAGACGTTAATGAATTTCATATTTGTGGAGATCACAATTTTTGTGTAAGCATTTTTTGAAAGAATTTCGAAACCAGTATACAAACGTATACATATATCTGTATATACACGTATTATTGAAAAATGGCTAACAGTTTGAATAGATACATTCCTGTAATTTTTATAAAATGATGTAAAATACTAACTTTCAGTGTTCCGTAAACCTAGTGTTAATTCAATTAGAAATTTCGGAAGAAACATATTTATTTGACCGTCCCTTTGAAGGCAGCTTTATAAATTCGTGGATGCTCGAAAACTGAGAGCAGAGTAGGCCAACAAATGCCGTGGTGCACGCTGGTTCTGGGAGGCGCGTTGCCCGATCGATCGTTCTCTTCCGGTAGATTCGGAAAAAGCGAATGTCCTTCGTACTGCAAACAATATACCTCTTTCAGAGGATATGACGAGTTTCTGTGCCAAACTATACCGGGACAGCCTGTGTGCTCCGAAAAATACTTAAAACGTCTGGGAGCTATATTTGGAAACAACGTTTCTTAATCTATGAAAATAAAGCATCGGTATTCATTCTAACACAGCTATTATTAACACTTTGCCTACCGTAAGCTTGTTAATAAGATTTTCAATAATTGTGCTGTACCAAATGAAAGCACAGAAATTTTCTTTTACACTGCAATCTTAAATGAAACTATTAGATGGCGTTATCAAGGGTGACTTGTTAGTTCACAATGAAAATTGCTGTTGCTATTGAAGGTTCCATTAAAATGTGTTTAGCCATATGCCATAGATTTTTCAAAATTATGCAATAATCACCGGTCGGTAATGTGTTAACACTTAAACGATTAAAGGATTAACGGGAGAAAATAAATGATTGGAAAGGAGGAAATTCAAGAATGAGATTTCGGACATAAACGACCTAGATTGCGGCCACGGAGAGTTGATATTTAAGCGCTAAATAATTATTAGGATTTTGAATGCGGCCGCACCAGCCCCAACAGTTTGCATGAAGGTTAATCGTTTGCAGTCGGAGCTGTTTGAACTTGAACATTAAACATTTCTTCCGATCCAGAATAATTTTACTGTACCCAATTTTTTCGATTTTATACGATGCATAAATGCGTAGTAATTGAGTAGACTGTGGATTTTTATGGAAAATAAAAAATGTTCGCGTCGATTGCAGGACACAGGAATCAAATAAAAATTGTATTCTCCTTTTAATCATCCTATTAAGCTGAAACTAGTAGATTGAAGTCCATAAATATTTTTCACATGTCCACTGCTCTGAATTGTACTGTTACGTTTTTTTGTATTTTTGTGATAAATGTGCATAAAATCTTCAGTCTATTTATTGGACACCAACATATTTAATAATGCAAACAATATTGCGAATAATGGTACAGTCAAGTTTTACTGCTAAGAGTTAGAAGATCGATCAACTAGAACGCATCGCAAAATTGTCAGCAAGAGGGTTCTAATTATTAAACAAAGCTGTCATTAATGATAAGTGTAAACGTCGAACAAATCACTGTTCCTCGGGTTCGGTATCGAACCGTGAACCGGATACGCATGAATTCTTGAATTCCAATCGGCTATCGTCCGTCTTCGTTCGGCGGGAAACTATATTACTTTCTTTTTCGTTTGTTTCTACCACCTTTCATTTTATTCGACGGCATCGAAATTAAAGATTTAGTACTGCGTTCGCATAACTGCGTTCCGGCGCGGTGTGTGTGTGTTATATGTAGTAGTTTCATAAAACCTTCAGCATGCCGTAAAAATCATTGCTCGGTTTCCCCGACCGTATAACAATACGCTCAAACGAGCGCAATTAAAAAGTGGAATGCGACTGGAATGCATATTTCCAGTTCGAAATACATCCGTTGATGCCGACGCGACGCTCGCCACGCTTGTTTTGACATGATTATATTTGTCGCAGTTTATTTCTAGATTGTGTAGATCGAAAATCATGGCGATCTTTCTCTCTCTCTTTTTTTCTCTCTTTCTCTCTTGTTTACCAGTATCCGGACCTCAGCTACACGACCTATCCTAACTTGGCGAAGACGGTGTTCGCTATATTCATGGTGCTGGTGCCTATATTGCTGCTGAACATGCTGATCGCTATGATGGGCAACACTTATGCGCACGTGATCGAACAGAGCGAGAAAGAGTGGGTGAAACAGGTAAATATTTGTCGAGTGTACCGTTAGTCTTCATTACTCGTATAAAGTGTTTTCTTTGTAAGTTTGACACGAGTAATCGTTTTGTAAGACATGCCAACGTTGGTGGAAAGTACTTAAAGGTGATAAATATACAGGGTGTTTCGTCTAAAACAGAACACCTAAATATCTCCTCTATCTCTGAAAATACAAAAAATGTTTCTAACGTAATCTAAACGGTTTCAAAAAACGAATCAGATGGAAGAATCGTTTTTTATGAATTGTAATTGTTTAATCGTTTTTTCAAGGTCACTCGTGTTTTTTTACATATATACACACATTTTTTGTCGTTGTATGTTATAGCAAACATTATTGTGCATTCGTCCATGTTTAATAGCACGACCTTGAAATGGCCGTGAACTCTAAAAATTGCTAATTAATGCAAAACTTACTTTCAGCCCCATTTCAGATTTCAACGGAAACAGAAATTCGACCATGAACTTGAACTTGTAAATAATCACATTTATTACTGCAATAAATGTTCAAAATGATGTTCTTCCGTTGTGATACATTTCGTGAGGCGAAAAACGACAGATTGTACAGCTCTTTCGATGATTTCAGGCTTCATATCAGCGCATGCAGCAATTATTCGTTCCTTCATAAGAAAAAATCAAGTGGGGCGAGATCGGGTGAACGAGCCGGCCATGATACAGGTCCATTGCGTCCAATCCAACGATTTGGGAATTTTTCGTTGAGGACACGTGTTGCGATACGGGAAAAGTGTGCTGGACACCCATCGTGTTGATACCATAATACTAGACGGTCCCTAAATGGTACATCTTCTAATAAACCTGGTTATAGATAGAGGAGATATTTAGGTGTCCTGTTTTAGACGAAACACCTTGTATACACCCTGTATTAAGTACTCCATATTTTACAGAATTAAAGTTTCTTTAACCCTCGGAGTACCGAGGCACAGCGGTCCGTTCCAGGATTAATTTCGACCCCACACGTATATTCGAAAACACATTTACTATCGCTCGAGCTCCCCACCATAAAATACTCCTCTTGCATCAGCGCGGCTACGTCACATTTCGTCAATGTGTGTGGCACCGCTCTCGAGGAGCGCGCCGCGATGGGTCAAAAATGACTCCGGCACGGTCTTCGGAGGGTTAAACTTTCAAATATTATAATATTTCGGTGCTAGAAATTTGGAATATTTGAAAATTGGAGCGCTAGAAAAAGTTCCGTCGTCTATTAACCTTCGCAAAGGTAATGCGGGGTCTCAGTGACCCCAGAGCTTCAGATTTTTTATCGCGTCGCGAAATAACCTTAACAAAGAGTTGAGAGCGAAATAAATTTAAAAAAAAAGCTTCAGATTTTTGAAAAGAGCTTTTATATGAATACAATTAAATCTGTTCTTTTACTTTTTCTCCTGTGTCATTCTTTATCCCAAATTTAGTAAAACCAAGGCTATTTATGAAATTCACTTGTCACCTTACTATTTGTGTGTTATTAGACGTTGCGAGGGTTAATCAGGTGAAACACGAACTGATAAAGGCTTTCAAGAATTTAAGCAGGAACAGCGTGTAATTTTAAAGTAGCAATGTCGCCAGAAGAACAGAGAAGAATACTCTTAATCTTGCTTCTAACTTATTAAAATGATTAGAAAGAGAAATCATTTTAATTTAAACCGTTCAGCAAGAATAGATGGGAAATATTTGATAACGTAACGCGACATTTCCCGCGATTCCTGTTCAATTGAATAAGATATCGCTTGGATATTTTGCAAGATGTTCAAAGGTGTGAAACTTTTTTGTGTTTTCTCGCGCGGAAGCTCAGCTTCGAATAAATCAAGCTGTACAGTATCGATTTGTATGTTTCAAACGTTTTTTGATATTTCGGTCGTTGTTTTTCTTTCCCGTTTCGAATTTTTACATTTCCGCCGCACCGCACGCCAATCCGTAAGTGTTTCAGGATATTTACGTCGATCGACACCGTTTCGAACTGTCGGGACCCGTTCGATGTTGTCCTTCGATAGTACTCTATCTCGTTCGCTCTTGACATTTTTCATTCATTACCAGTGACGAGACCAAAGCCTGCAATAAAAATGGTTGTTATCTTATCGGAACCAGTTCTTCGGCACGTAATTCTCCCGTGACCTGGTTTGTTCTCTTCGAGATTTTTAATGGAATATTAGATGCAACAATATTTACCGTTTTGTCACGAGAAAGTAGCCGCTCAAAAATCGTGGATCGCACTCGAATGTTATTACAAGTTGAACATGCAACGACTTCAGTCGAGAAGTCAAGATTAGTAACAGAACATTAATAAAACAATGACACTTTTGCGCCGGTTTCCTAGAGAGTTAGCTGAATTTTACTGAAGTATAGTACCAAATGGAGAAGTTAAGTGAGAAGATTGTAACAACGTATTTCCGATCTTATTATTAATATAAAGAATTATTACTATTTATAAATGGGTCGAAAGTTCATGCAGCAGGCATTTGCAATCGTGTATATTGAATTCTTCTGGAACGTGATTGAACGAAGCTATTTTCATGTTTTACAGCATAGTATGAAATTGCTCACAGTATCGCGAGTTAATTAACACGATAATCCGCAGTAATGTGTATCGATGCATAATCTTCATCGAAAATTTGATTAGCCGAGGAAAAATTGTTTCGTCTCGTTGTAGAAGTATTTTCAGTTGTGCGAAGTAACTAATGTTTCACGTTAATGTGCTCGACTGCGCTTGCTTGCAGTGGGCGAAAATTGTTGTCTCTCTGGAGCGAGCGGTATCACAGAAAGACGCTCAGAACTATTTGCAAGAGTACAGTATCAAATTAGGACCCGGAGACGACCCGAACAATCCTGCCTCCGAGCAACGTGGCGTTCTGGTTATTAAATGTAAATCAAAGACCAAAGCTAAACAACGGAAGGGCGCTGTGACCAATTGGAAGGTAATGTCATTCGCCCACCCACCTAATTAATTATCCAATCTACTCTCAATTAATCCCGAAATATTCATATCGATCCGCAATATCAACTAAAACACTTCAAACATTTCCACGCACGTTCCATTTATTTTACCATTCTTACAAGATGTCCTCAACAATTCTTTTAAAATCTGTCCGATTCATTTTTATGTTGATACTACAACGTATGATAAACTTTATTTGGTCACGCACTGAATAGATTATATTTCTAGTCGCGGTTCCGTCTGTCGCTTTTTTCATTTACGTCATTTTTAATTACAGCGCGTCGGCAAAGTAACAATAACTGAATTGCGGAAACGTGGCATGACCGGCGAAGAATTGCGGCGAATAATGTGGGGACGAGCATCATTTTCCACGCCCGTTAGAGTCAGGTAATGCTCCTGTGAATTAAGTAGCGTTAGAATAGAGTGCGCCACTATAGCTGCAAGACAATTGTTTGATTAGTTACTGTTAATAAAACGTCTCGTTAAGGGGGCACACAAAAATTCTGAATTTCACCAATCATTTTAAACTTTCATGGTTAATCCACCGTCATTTCTTAGCCAATCCACTAGTCAGCATTAGCGAATGTCAGGAAAATTAATTTCGACTCCACATTGCTACATTTCCCAAACGTTTCATCCAGATTATTTAAATATCTTTCAATAAGAGCTAATTAAATGTTTATGTGCATATTTATGGCTCCACGGTGGCGTAACAATTTCCTTGAACCGTGGGATAAGCTTCTAGAGTTTGTGCTTCTGTTTCTGTTACACATTGTATATAATTGTAATGGCTGACAGCAGACCTCGGTAAAGGGATTAGCGGGATCACCGGCCGCGTACTCTGCCATAAGCCGACATTTCGATCGCCACATCGAGGTACCATACCGTGCACCCTAAACTATACTGTTCGCTACTGTAAGTTTCATTTCTGGATGCCCGTGGTTGCGAAACGACACGTTAAAAATAGCTAGATCTGTGAAATCGTATAAAAAGAAAAACGGAAAATTCTTGAGATCTCTATAATAAAATCCTGTAACTTTGCGGAGAGACATCCAAAAATATTGTCAACCGCTCGACGAAAATAATATACAATTGAATCATTGATGCAGTAAAAGTCGGAATCACATTTTTCTTAAGAACGCGAGTTCAAACAATTTTTGTCCACGTTCATTGCCCTTCTGAAGCAAAGTCTCCCCTTTACAAAGACCTCTTCGAAATTCACCTGCCATTTTATTATTTCCAGAACGATTCGCTATCCGACAAAAGTTTATGACTACGTTCGGACCTCACATTTTTATACATACATATGCATAGTGTAATACGTTGGTAGCCAGTTTCATGTGTGCTTCGTCATTCCCAGACTTTGTCTTGAACTCGACGCATCCATGATAACACACATCATAAATTTTCAATCGACTTGCGGCGACCTTGTAAAAATGATTCAGTCGACTTGTCGCTTGGCATTAAAGTTACAAATGGTCTGGAAACTTCAGTCGAATCGTAAAGAAAACGAAGGACGATTGCACTTTAAAAACGTGATGAAATTTCATTTGTCATCTGTTTGTGATTAGTAGACAGCGGATGTTTATGCAAAATAAGAATGTTCTGCCTGAATTGCAACAATAATATGTTTAATACTGTCTGCACGGGGATTCGGAACATCGATTATAATTGTTTGATACAAAGATTATAATTGTTTTCTGCGCAGTCCAAATGTGGATCAGCCGCAAGTTTCGGCGGTGACCGCAGGATTCGGAGGTGCTTTGAATACGGCCTTGGATATGATGGCATTCGCCCATGATATAGACTTGACCACTGCTACAGAAGGTATTCCGACCAACGTCGATGTTAAACATGCGAAGGCAAAGATTCCAACTAACGGACAAACGAACGCAACGTCGGACAAACAAGAGAAACCAGCGACAAAGCCTGCAGAAGAACACCGCACGACTGTTGCTAAGAGCGAGCAAGCAAACGATCCAACCGATTTGAACAAGATACCAACCGAGCCTGTGAACATTCAGGAAATGAATCAGAAGAATTCTAGTCGTGAGTAACAATACAGGTTTTGCAAATCAATTTCACCCATTAAGAATATTTAAAATTAATTATTTACTTATTTAGATTAAATCATATGTTTATTTAGACACACGCGAACGGTGTCATTACTGCGAGGAGAACGTAAGACACGATACTCGATACGCTCCAATAAATACACGTATGTACTTTCATTTTTAAAATTGATTAGTCAGAAAATGGCTAGAAAAAAAATTAAATCTAATGTAATCTAATTATTAAGAAATTCCAAATTTTCTTTATCGCAAAAATGTACATAAAATGCTTACATAAAAGCAATCACCAATTCATTAATTTTGTAACGTATGAAAACCATATGTAGATATACAATATACATTGTAGCCATTTTTCTGATTAATCAATTTAAAAATCAAAGTATGTATGTATTTATTGAAGAGTCATTGAAATGTACGTGACTATTTCTTAGACGCGCATATTTACTTCCTGCCAGAATCAGCCATTCTGTGAGAGAATGCATTTGTTTCACAATAGTCACGAGGAGCTATCATACGCGGGCCATTCAGTCAACTATGAACACTTACGTACAATGTGGTAATTTGCTCTGCACACGAATACCCAGTTCAACTGTGCTATTAGCCTTAGAATTAAATGTAATGCACGTAATTAGCTGTGCGCGTGCAACGTAAAGTACGGATACTTCATGTAACCGTGTAACCTATTCTTGAAGGCGCAACCTGGAAAACAGACGTAGACAAACATCGAATTCTTTGCAGTTCACAGTTGCTTTTCTGGTTCTATGGGGTTCCATAATTTATTTGTCAAATCTTTCTTAACTGTTAGACTATTCTTTTATTCGGACGTTTTTACTTCACGTAATACTTCATGTAACCGAGTAACCTATTCTTGTAGGCGCTTCCTGGAGAACAGACGTAGACAAACATCGAATTCTTTGCAGTTCACAGTTGCTTTCCTGGTTCTATGGGGTTCCAGAATTTATTTGTCAAATCTTTCTTAACTGTTAGACTTTTCTTTTATTCGGACGTTTTTATTTCACGTAGTACTTCATGTAACCGGATAACCTATTCTTGAAGGCGCTTCCTGGAGAACAGACGTAGACAAAAATCGAATTCTTTGCAGTTCACGGTTACTTTCCTGGTTCTATGGGGTTACAGAATTTATTTGTCAAATCTTTGTTAACGGTTAGACTTTTCTTTTATTCGGACTTTCTACTTCACGTAATACTTCATGTAACCGAGTAACATATTCTTGAAGGCGCAACTTGGAGAACAGACGTAGACAAAAATCGAATTCTTTGCAGTTCACGGTTACTTTCCTGGTTCTATGGGGTTACAGAATTTATTTGTCAAATCTTTGTTAACGGTTAGACTTTTCTTTTATTCGGACTTTCTACTTCACGTAATACTTCATGTAACCGAGTAACATATTCTTGAAGGCGCAACTTGGAGAACAGACGTAGACAAAAATCGAATTCTTTCCAGTTCACAGTTGCTTTCCTGGTTCTATGGGGTTCCACAATTTATTTGTCAAATCTTTCTTAACTGTTAGACTTTTCTTTTATTCGGACGTTTTTATTTCACGTAATACTTCATGTAACCTATTCTTCAAGGCGCAACCTGGAGAACAGACGTAGACAAACATCGAATTCTTTGCAGTTCACAGTTGCTTTCCTGGTTCTATGGGGTTCCACAATTTATTTGTCAAATCTTTCTTAACTGTTGGACTTTTCTTTTATTCGGAAGTTTCTTACATTTTTATGGGTTGGAAAAATAACTGTTCATTTAGCAATTGCCTCTGAAAAAAATTCCGTAAATTTACCCGTTTTATCTGGGTGGTTTTTAAGAACCGTTGCTTTTTCCTGCGATAGGACATTAGATTTTTATAATAATGGCAAATCAACCGAAATTTTTGAATTGCAGAAACCGAGGTTTCGTGGTATAGTATTTTGTAGAATCGCACAAACTATGCAAGCTTCGCAGCATAACCAGCGGAACGATTAACCGATAAGCCACATAAATACGTTCCGTACGAGCGACTTATTAGTAGGGCCTGTTCGTGGATTAAGGTTATCGTGCCGGGCAAATACATCGTTATTCCAAGCATCGGCCTCCTAGGGCTTCCTTGTAGACGAGTACTGCATTTACAAAGGGTGTCCTGAAAATATGGTATCTCGAGGACGTACGCAATCCTCGTACAAATATTGTAACTTCATTTCAACTTCAAACCATTGGTCCGTCACGTTCGGGTGAACGATCAATTCTAAGAGACAGGGTTCAAATGAAAATTCCTTTCCCTCAATAATTTGAATTCTTAACTTCATCTAATCTTTCTTCTATTTTAAACAGCATCTGCTCTACTTTACTTGATTCACTTTAGAATTTTATTCTACACCCTACGTTGAAAATGACAGTTTTCGTATCCAAGTATAGTGAAAATATATTTATACATATTTATTATTTATCCATGACACTTTGATTGGCATCTGTGTATTTCTGAAGTGGATCAAAGAGAATCAAGATAGATATTCGTCTGTACTATTGAATATTCCATCCAACGATATATATTTCATATTAACATTCTTTGATGTATAGTATTTCATCGATGAATGTCCCAAATGTCTGACCGACAATTGTCGCAGAAATATCCTCGCTTCTGCGGGGTGTACCCCCTTGAGGGGCCCAGAAGCTCGAGAGGCCTCGGTCGTTGAGAAGTATGACATCATACGGCTCGGGTATAACGGTGAGACCACACTAATCCAATGACGAAACTTCTTTATTTTTCTTTATTTTTTTATGGAACTTTCGCCAACATATTCGTGACACTTTTCTAATGAACATGATACCAAATATGATAAAATTCCGATAATATATACTTGTTTAATGAACGATGAAAGTTTCGAACGCAAGGAAGAACAGCGTATGAGATGTTCTTTGTCTCTTTCTTTCCCATACGCTGTTCTTCTTTACTTCGAAAACATTCATTGTTCATTACACAAATAAATATAATTGGAATTATATCATATTTGGTGCCATTTTCATTAGAATAATGCCACGAATATGTTGGTCAAAGTCCTATCAATAAATAATGAAAAATAAAAAAGTTTTGTTATTGGATTAGTTATGTTTACACTTCTCGGCGACCGAGGCCTCTCGAGATCCGCTGTCCTTTTCTACGTTCGGCAAAAGTCAAAGAATAGTATTCCTGGCGGATAATTGTCCCTGAGCAGACCAGTTTTGAGGGCAATTATCGATAAAATACTGTATATGCTTGTTCTAGATACAACCGACGAACAGATTCCGGATCCGTTATTAGAACTTGTAGTTGCCTCCGAAAATATGTCTGATCATGAAACTCTGATGAAGATAGCGCAGCGCGTTCTAGAAAGTGTGGACGTACCGGTGGACCCGAAAATAAATCTGCACATCGTGGAACAATTTACTATGATCAAAATGCCTGTCGAGGAACCGGTTGCTCCTGTCAAGAAGCAATATTTCGTTGAATCCAGCGACAATGACTTTGGCGGTAACTATACAGATTTTCTCGCATTACATAATGAACTTTGTTAGCTTATCAAATTCATTAGATGACTACGAATTTTTATGACAAAGAAAAAGGGTCTTTAAAAAGTTGTAAGAGTTGAATGCCTCGGTTCTTCTGGCAATCTAGAAGTTCTAAGCGTTTTCCGCTGACAATGTACAGTAAAGTCGCGATTACTGTCCAACAGCCGTATTTATAGTGGACAGAAAGGTTGGTGTTTGTGGTCGTATTTTTGTTACTAAAAAAGGAGAGTCCGAACATAGAGAAGGACAGAATGAAAATCAAAGGAGAGTCCGAACATAGAGAAGGACAGAATAACATTCAAAGGAGAGTCCGAACATAGATAAGGACAGAATGAAATTCAAAAGAGAGTCCGAACATAGAGAAGGACAGAACGAAATTCAAAGGAGAGTCCGAACATAGAGAAGGACAGAATGAAATTCAAAGCAGAGTCCGAACATACAGAAGGACAGAATGACATTCAAAGGAGAGTCCGAACATAGAGAAGGACAGAACGAAATTCAAAGGAGAGTCCGAACATAGAGAAGGACAGAATGAGTGTCTCTTTCTTTGCTATACGCTGTCCTTCCTTGCGACCGAAACTTGAATCGTCGATTTAACCACTAAATACAATTGGAATTATATCGTGTTTGGTCTTATATTAATCAGAAAAATGCCAGAAATACGATAGTGAAATTTCATTAAAAAAACAATGATAATTAAGAAAGTTGAAAATCTCGATTCATTCGAGTCAATGTGTGGTGTTTACACCGATATACCCGAGCCGAGATCAATCATCGCCGCCTTCGGCGCGGCGCGGCGTCGGCCGCCATTGGAGTGAGAAGGCACTGGACAGTGAACCTAGTATAAACAAAGGACAGTAATGCGGACGTCACTGTAGCTCCTACAGTAAAATCCGCATTACTGTCCAACAGCCGTATTTATGGTGGACAGTAAGATTGGTGTGTACACGTATGATCGTATTTTTGTTACTTCAAAGGCGATTCCGAACATAGAGAAGGACATAATGAAATTCAAAGGAGAGTCCGAACATAGAGAGGGACAGAATGAAATTCAAAGGAGAGTCCGAACATAGAGAAGGACAGAATGAAATTCAAAGGAGAAGCCGAACATAAAGGACAGAATGAGTGTCTCTTTCTTTCCTATACGCTGTCCTTCGTTGCGACCGAAACTTGAATCGTCTATTTAATCATTAAATACATTTCGAATTATATCGTGTTTGGTCTTATATTAATCAGAAAAATGCCAGAAATACGATAGCGAAATTTCATTAGAAAAATAATGAAAATGAAGAAAGTTGAACATTTCGATTAATTCGAGTGAATGTGTCGTGTTTACACCGATATACCCGAGCCGAGATCAATCATTTCCGCCTTCGGCGCGGCGCGGCGTCGGCCGCCAGTGGAATGAGTTGGCACTGGACTTAGAACCTGGTGTTTACTGTGGACAATAATCTCGACTTTACTGTATTCGCTTGTGTTTATGTTCCCGATCGAGGCGCGTTGCCGCGATTATCGCAAAGCGGCGCCGTGGCGATAAGCGGCATCTTTTGATTTTCTCAATATAAAAGCGGGTCTCGATGGCCACACGACGAGTTGTCGCCCGACTGCGAGCAGATCGACATCCTCGACTCTTCCGTGTAACTTATTGTTAGCCTTACAAAGTGTAATGAAAATTTTCGGGTCTCTAACAAACATTTGAATAATGTTTTTTGAAGTTTCCAACAAGTACCTCCAGGTTTAAAGTGAATCCAGGTTATTGCTTTTTTTACGAAATCATATATCGGTGAAATATTGTCATTTTCGTCGGGTATCGGAAATTTTATGTTCGAATTATGATACATTTGGTTAAATTCTCCATTAGTTTCGATGCACGGTTTTGTTGAGGAGCATATCTGCCTCGTAAAGAACGAGTGGGATATAATCTTTTTGATCGGGCAACATGTTAAAGGATTCGAATGGCGAATGCATTTGCGGATATTTATCGTCTTACAATAGGAGACAATCTGCTCGGCACGGAGGCGCGGTTACGCAGAATAAGATCAGCGAACAACAGATTTATCACGACAAGAAGACATTCCCGGCATGGTGACGGTAATCTGTCATCGTCATCTTCCACGTCCGCGGACGGAAATTCCCGATACCCGTCGTTGTTCAACGGTCCCGAAGAGAAACTGACGAACCGTCAAATCGAAGGTCGTGACGGGACCGTCGAATCAATTAAGCCCGAAATAAAACCGAACGGAACGTGCATTTCGTCAAAGAGCAAAGCGCAGAAACGTCGTCCGAAAACGGCGCGAAACAGGTATGAATATTTCAGTAATTTTTATTATCGTTTCCACGCGCCAGCGAGATTGCATTCGCAACGATTCGTTTCATTCAAATTTTCTTGCTCGCTGCAATGTTTAATGGTATTTTGAACATGGTTAAACGCCGGTATTGTCACTCCGTCGCGGTCGATTGTTAAAGAAACAGGGCCTTTTGATAATTTTTTATAGAATGCACTTGTCAGGCTGGCATGCAATGTTTAATTTAAACATTTAGCTTGATATTTTTTGCGAGATTAACTCTGCAAAGTGTACAGAGGGTGCGCGAAGTATTCAGCCACAGATAAAAAATTAAAAAATCGTCGCTTCTACTTTTCCTTTCCTTTTTCAATAACAATCTAACTTTTAATTACAATCTCAATATTCTAAACTTAGTAGTTCAAGCGTAAACAAAGGTGTCGGCTACACTAGCAAACATCTATTTTGCATTAAAGTAGTTGTTTTATTGAATAAAAATTTATTTATGTTGGGGTCGTATAAAGTTCCATGTAACACCAGTTACGTAGAAAATGGAGTGCGAGTAACTGGAGGTTAAACAAATATTATTTACATATTAGCTAGTAAACTAATCCTTCTAACGTCTCAAAAAAACTGAAGTTGTTGAATCCAAGTTTGAACAAGTTATACGTTTTTAAAAGATGTACGAACACATTGTGCACCCACTGTAATCTTCCGGTGTAATTTTTGTACGTTTGGAATGCGTGAACAGAGAGAGAGAGAGAGAGAGAGAGAGAGAAAGAGTTGGGTAAAAATTTATTAAAATATTCTCGAGTATATAGTTCGAGGGTGCAATTTGCAATTCTTGCGCTACGCCTTGCGCCAAATAAATTCCTTTCTTATCTAAAACAAATTCATCCGGCAGGACGCTTGTGCCGCATTCCCAGAAACGGCGTGCTTTTTCAAAACATTTCTCATTTCGAAGGAATTTTAATTCCGTCCGACTCTTGCCCAGAGCATGTTCCATCATTAGTTTGCCGCACAATTTTCATTCGGGCGGCAACAGCAACGTTTTAGTTAATAGCGAATTATAAATATTTTAATAGAACAGACACCTTCGTACATTTATTTAATAAATAGCATTTTCTTATAAATTCTGTGTCCCTGAACAAGAGGATTTCCATGGGCATGATATATGTACATATTTGTTTAGTAAATCGCAAATGGTATGAATATCACATAAATCCCGACATAATGAATTACTCGTCATTAATAATTATTGAAATGAATGGGGTATAATGAAATTGCAGCGTTAATTGGATCATGCCACTATACCATATGTAAACATTCAATAAATACGATTGAAAATAACAAACGTGATATCGATCACCAGAGAAGTAGTTCAAATACCAAACGCAATCAATAACTGTACCAATCGTATCGAAGCAAATTGAAACATTTTTCTTGTCGCGTTTCGCAAACATCGAATGTAATGCTTCCGCAGTAATGCTTTTTTAATCAATCGAATTTGACGAAATTTTATTGAACACGTACGATCGAGAAGGAATACAATGTCCAGTCCATTCGCAATTTAGAAAATTAGAAGAAAGAAAATACACAAGTGAATCATCGTGATCGTTAAATCGGCTTTTTTTTAAGTAGTACATTTCGTACATTTGTCGTAGATTTAGTCAAGCCACGGTTACACTGTCGCGCTGTCCTCCGATAGAACGTCGGTGTTTCATGGTTCTTGTTCTCCACAATGCGTGCACAGGGTATCGCCGAAGGAAATGGAGGAGCCTGCACAGAGGAGAAGAGAATCGATTGAGCGGAATAAGGCGGTTTCGCCACCGACGTCTCCCACGGATCCGCTCGAGCCGTGGAGCACACGAGACATTAAGGACATGAATACGATATTGGCTTGGGAAGAAAATCTGCCGGACAGTCCGTAGCGAAACTTTACGATACATTAGTGCACGGTTAAATTTACATCGGTTAAATGGGGATTCGTAACAAAAAATTCAAAAATGTACACGAGATGGGTCCAAGCACCTTTTTCCTTGGCCGATTCGTGCCGAAACGCTTTGGTTTCGAGTTATTAACGAAAAACACGGACCAATCAGAACGCGGATACAGCGGGCGGATTCCGGATCGGCGACAGGCCCCGTTGAGGTTAGGGTTACCGCTGGCCGATCCTGAATCCGTCCGCTATAGCTGCGCTGAGCTAATTGTAAGTACAGTAAAGTCGGGTTTACAACAGCCGTATTTTTGGTGGACAGTAATCCTGGTTTGTGATCGTATTTTTGTTACGGTAAAGTCGCGTTTACTGTCCGCGATCGGGTACGCGATCACGGTCCGGTGCCTACCCCCTCCACTGTCATGCTGTCCTTCTCTACGTTCACCTTCTTTTGAACTTTCGGCGCGATCGGCGCGATAGACACAGTCATAAAAATATAATATCGGTATGCGATCACTGTCCGTGCAGAACACAGGCTGTAGGACAGTAAACGCGACTTTACTGTACTTCAAAGAAGAGTCCGAACATAGAGAAGGACAGAATAAAATTCAAAGGAGAAACCGAACATAGAGAAGGACAGAATGAAACTTATCGCGTGGCCGAAGACAGGTCCGCAGGCCTGGTCCTTTATCTCAAGTGGGCAACG
>CM052194.1:7641459-7665907 GCA_028455805.1 Lasioglossum figueresi | reverse complement strand
TACTTCGACTTTTTTAGAATCTCTGAAACAAATATTTGAAGTATCAATGTTTACAAACTGTGTACATACACACATCGTGTGCAACATTAAATATAATTAGAAAATTTATTAATTTCGTTAGCAAAACGTTAGAATCATTTTTTCTAAAAGAAAGACAATGTTTCTGTTGCACTAGCAGTTGGGGACAATGACACGATTCGAAGTACCGGAAGTCCCGCGACAAATCTTGTGCAACGCTGTAGGATCTTGATTGCTCCCATTGTATTCGTTCGCTTTTCTTCTTTATTTTCACGCTCGGCCTGATCCCGATCCGAGAATTATAAAATGACTGTCCTCGCTGCGCCGACATTGTTAAATGTTGATTGGACATAAAGTATTCGATAAGAGGGCGGTGTCATTTCATACGCTCAAAACGTTCTTCAGTGTGCACTTTAGCATCATACAACAATTAATATAACTCTTTTATTAACCGTAATGAAGTCGCTTTATTTCAATGAAATTTTCAAAAATTCTTTCACGCATAAAATGGATTCCAACGATCCAGTATCCACGAGAATGCAGTCAATCGTCATCAACTCAGGCTTAACGTGTGAAATATTCTCACAAACGAATGCGTTAGTGTTTACAAGTGAAGCTTTCCTCGAAAGCTTTCGCGCAGCGTGCTTCTTAGGTATCTACCGTATAAGGGACCAATAAAATAACTTTCCTCTCTCGCAGTTGATAAACAAAAGTGGGGAAAATTAATTCATTTAAGGCTCGGCGATGAAATCTTGTAATTAACGATACCTAAAAGAAAGATATTACGACACGTTGGAAAAATTCCATCAATTAAGCAGTCAAAGACGCTTAACTTCGCGCGCACAAAGCGGTACACCTGGCCAAACGGCTAGTCGCAATAGCATGCAACAGTAATTAGTTCTCTTATCGACGCAATTTCATTAGAAAACTACGTTACTGCCGTTCTTTTTTTTTTTAGCGTGTTTAGAGCAACGCAACGACAAGCGATAGGCGTTACATGTACGTATACTTACGAGAACGAAATAATTCAGAATTTCCTGCCGGCTGTTCTATTTCTAAGGAAGAAATCATTTGTAAAAGTGAACGTCAAATGTAGCGAGAAATAAACTATTTTTAAGTCACTGTTGTGTACTTTGTAAACAATTACTTTGGATCCTGTACGTGGCGTGCTACGTATTTTCATATTTTACTTAAATTTATTTAAATAGGAAATAATTCATATTTTACATATTTACATATTTTACAAGTCATATTTTCATATTTTACTTAAATTTATTTAAATATGAATTAATTCATATTTTACATGTTTACATATTTTACATATTAAGTCATATTTTCATATTTTACTTAAATTTATTTAAATAGGAATTAATTCATATTTTACATATTTACATGTTTTACATATTAAGTCATATTTTCATATTTTACTGAAATAGGAATGAAATAGCAATATTATGAACACACAACAGTACGAATTTTTATATTTTCATACTTTACTTAAATGTACTTAAATAGGAATTCATTCATATTTTACATATTTTCATGTTTTACTTAAAACTTTAATAGCCAATTAAATAGCGATATTGTGAAGATACAACATTCCGAATTTTCATATTTTACTTAAATTTACTTAAATGGTAATTAATTCATATTTTCCATATTTTGATATTGTACTTAAACCTTGAATAGGGAATTAAATAGCGATATTATGAGCAGACAACATAACGATTTTTCATATTTTACTTTTTAAATTTCAGTCTACGATTCCGATTTTCCATCGACACTCGTGTTGCACGTACTTCCCACAGTTCATCAGAAATGCTGCATGTTATGATACGAATCTTCGTATATTTAATCACGACGCTCAACATAGAATTGACAGGAAGATGTATTTTGTCGGAGATTTCGCACGACACAATTCTATATTCGATTAGATGGTAAAACGCAGCTGTGCTTGATACACGTGTGCATGTGTGAATAAAACAATAACCATCGATCCACGTGAGTTGACACTTCTCCGAAAAAAAAAAAATTGAAACGCTGTCGCAGAACGACGGTGACGCGACGTGGTGAAGTAAAAATGAAATGATGGAGAATATTAATGAGATTATTCGTTCGAAAGGTTGATCTCATAAAATATAATCGGACATACGCATGATGAATTAGCTTCGTTATAAATACGTTCGTGTCAGTTCGAACAATCTGAACATAATTTCTGTTCATAAAGAAACATTAGGATACAGTGCGGTGAACTGTTCGTCACTTAAGAAAATCTATCTTTGCGAATAAAATTACATGATTTTAAAAGTTCCGTGTACAGAAATATGAAGAAATGTGAAAATTCGACACGGTTTATTAATTATAGTTCTCGTGAAGTAAATTGTAAAAAGTTTCTCCGCGTTCGTTTCGTATAACACGAACCAGCTGAATATGATACATGTACCACGTGAATACCTGACTAGGTATTTGTAGAAAATGAAAAATGATTTGTAGAAAACTTGTCGTTCTCTATCGAAATATAAAAAGTCAAGTTGGAAAATTTTAATTCGCCATTAAAATCGTTGAAACGATCGTACCGTAAGTGGCATAGTTTCTCTAAACTATGTCGCTAAAGTACAGTGAAACCATTATTCATTTCTTCTGTATCATTAACCATAGGAAAGCAGACGGTAGAAAAATGTCCACAAACTTGTGAACCACAATTTCTTCCGTGAAATAACTTGCGTGGTGTACCGTTAGTGGACAGCGGATTTCATGCACTTATGGCAAAAATGATTAGGTGTAATTTAAAATAGTAAAATGTTACATTATTGTCTATTGAACATATTAATTCGTATTTCTGGCGATTGTTAATTGATCTTGTTATTGGATCTTGCCAACAACTCGTAGAATACAGTGAAATGTTGTTAACAACGAAATAAAATTGAATCTACACGATTGAAGTAAATATATGCAGGGGTCTGTTGCTAATTTGTAAAATACGCTTCGATACCAATAAAATAATGAAATCTCTAAAACTAATAACGAGATATTGATTTTGGTACAGTGTTCATTCTTAGAAATGAGTGTCGGAAATTTGCAGAAATATCCGTACTTTGGTAATAATTATTGCACTGGAAATTTGGTATAAAATGTCTTCGAAACTATTATAAACTGGGATTCATGGAAATCGTAGATGTGACATGATACAGAAACTCCGACTTTAGGGTAGATTCGCTTGTTAGTAATAAACCGATATCTGAGAATCCCGGAATAATATAGTTAATATAGTAACTTCCATCCAAGTGTTCCTCCTCCATCTGTACACACCACAGTTATACTTTTAGTATCCTAATACACGAGCACTAATAACAGGAACGTGTCGACACATTGTAGCAATCGTTGCGTACTGGTCGCCTAAATCCGACCCCGTCAATTAAGTCGTTATAATAAATTGACCATTTTAATGTAAATCAATTCTTTAAACACATGTTTAATTTATTTCGTGCAGATCCGTTCATTAAAACCCAGTTGCGTAACCTTCAATTGAAACGAATCATCAGGAACCTTCGAAATGTTAGGTCTAAATGGACCCAAGTCCATGTGTTCATTAAAACAATTGGTAAATCAATAATTTAATTATACAATGTCCACGTTGCCGAAAAGTTTTCTAAATATCATTATTATACACGGTTTTGAACATCATTAGTGCAATTAAAAAGCGTAATTTTTAAAAAACTGGACACGTTTTTTTTTTTTAGAAAATGTCCAAACAAAATTTCAGCGGAATCAGTTTACGTTTCTATAAACTACTAGACTGTTATATAAATATATTCATTTTCTCAAGGGAAAATGAAAGCCCATTTTTTACCATTTGGAATAAGTTTAAAAAAATTGAGTTATATGGCTTTCTACGACTTTATTTGAAATGCAATTTGCATCGCATAAATCGTGTTGAAAAGAAGCGAAAAAAAATGGTAATCCGATGTTCATCCTGTCCTTAAACAGCACACCATTTTTTTCTTTCGTGTAATGCGCATATTATACACGGTTTTGAAGATTGCTAGTGCGACTAAAGAGTGTAATTTTTGAAAAACTGGACATGTTTATTTATAAGAACATGCATAAATACGTTCTCGAAGAGTCTGAAGTCGTTAGGCTCGATCTGAAAAAAGCTACGCTCGTTTAGAGTGTCCGAATATTAATGGCAGTCACCGGGGGAGTGGAGAGGCAACAATGGTCGCACCCCGAACAGTGTTGCGAGGTAACTTGAGTAAAAACTGTGCGCCGTAAGGCTTCGTAAATTCGCGTATTTACGGGCATTTAGGTGGGCAATTATCCTCCGTTTAATTTTTATTTCCGGCGGAGCCGTCGGAGCCGACGGAAGTTTCTTCCGGCGTATCGTTCCCTCGCCACGGCGGAAACGTTATAACGCGTAAACGAGGCCGACAACTCCGACAAGTTGGACGATTCTTGGATGTTCAGCACGTGTTTTCATTTCGTTATCCCACTGGTTCCTTCCCATATCATTACTGTTTCAATACACGCGGGAGGTGGAAAGTTTCCAAGGCAGTGAACCTCGCTGAGCATATATCTCGCTTTCTGTTCTCTCTCTTTCTCCGTTTCTCGCGCCGCGCCGCGGTTCCGTCGGAATGAAAACTACGGAAGTACACGTACAAAAGAACACTTTAGAAAGAATGAATAACCGAAATTTTTACTCTTTCCTCGATCTCCCGTTTCCATTTTTATCACAGCCAAATTGAAAAATGGCTGCCTTCAATGGCGGACTCTTAACCTTTCCCATTCAAGATTTCCGTTTCGTGGACAAAATTCCGTATCTTAAAAACTATAAGTGGTGCAAAAAAATGTTTAAAATAAATGTTTTAGAGTACAGAGAAGAGTACATGATGATTAGACTGCGGATCTTTATGCAAAATAGAAATATTCTGCATTGATTGTGGGAAGCAATAATAAAGTAAAAATTGATTTCATCCCTTAATGTGTCTTTGTTACGTTGAAAACAACATTACAATATTCTTGAATTTTTCTAATCTATTACTGTTTTATATTTCGCCCAACTAATTTCTTCATAAACCCATCATGATCCGGAGTGTAACGATGATTATATTTGTTTAATATTGTAGCAACCTTGAGAACCTCTGTGAAGGTCGCTTTTGAAGTTCCATACGAAAATTTATATTTTTAATTATACTAGACAGCGGATCTTTGTGCAAAATAAAAATTGTCTACACGAATTGCAACAAAGGGTCTAGCCGGATAAGCATGGGCCAGCGGCCCCCGCTCCGATTTTCCTGATTCCTGTCTTAAAACATCGTTTTATGTCTAAAAAAACATTGTGTAAAATTTCAAATGTCTACCCCCACCGATAAGGGTGATATTGGGGTTAATTCCCCCGAACTTAAATGCAATTTGCTACAAAACGAGAAGAGATATCGACATAGGATGAACGGCAAACAAAAGATATGGATACACTCTATATTTCAGATATTTTTCAGAATTTTTTGCTAATTATTTATAGTTGAAAACAATTAATTAATTTTTTGGGAATTTTTTTAACCATCTTCCCCTGGGTTGACACCCACCAAAAAATTCTAAAATATTGCTTCGATGCTAAACTATTTTTTCAAAAAATTCTGAAAAATATCTGAAATATAGAGTGTATCCATATCTTTTGTTTGCCGTTCATCCTATGTCGACATCTCTTCTCGTTTTGGACCAAATTGCATTTAAGTTCGGGGGAATTAACCCCAATATCACCCTTATCGGTGGGGGTAGACATTTGAAATTTTACACAATGTTTTTTTAGACATAAAACGATGTTTTAAGACAGGAATCAGGAAAATCGGAGCGGGGGCCGCTGGCCCATGCTTATCCGGCTAGACCCTTTGAGTGAATAGACATTAGTTTGTTTTCCTATTACGTTCAACAGGTTTAAAATAATATAACAGTATATTTAAATTCTTTTAATGTGTTTACTATTTTAAATTACACCTACTCATTTTTGTCATAAATGCATCTAATCCGCTGTCTATTGATTACGTATTCTGGTAGATGAGATTAATATATTTAGTATGCATATTTTCCTTCGAAAAGAATTTAAAAAATTTATTACGGAAGATCAGATTGTTAGGCGCGATGCACTGTGAGGGATTAGAGTGTACTGTTGTAATTTCGAGCTTGAAACTTGAAATTTTCGAGCATCTTCCGGTGCATGCCTGATTCTTGTTTCGGTGGAATTCGGTATCGACGATTGTCGACTCCACAGATCAGACACTGACGTTCGCACACCCAAGGGACTTTATACTGACATATCGTGAATCCTGGGACCGTGTACTGACAACCTCGCACTCATGAAACGCTATACTGAAAAGTTCGGACACGTGGAACATGATACAACGATATGGTGCCCGTGGGATTCGGCACAGACGACCTCAAATGTATACCACACTCGATACAAACAACTCCGAGTGCGTTCGATACTATTTGACGTTTACAACAATCGATGAGACAGCGTATCATCGACTTACGATCTGCCGGCGCAAATAATAATTCGGCCTTGAGTCGAGTGCACTTCGTCGCTGTCAAGTATAAAACACGTGTGAAACACTGGTAAACAAATTTTAATCTTTTTCCTGAAAGTCGTTTTTCTCTGAATTTTTTCCAAAATTTTACACAAGATCCAATGTCTAAACGAATTATCCTGATTGAAACTATGTGTGCCATCAATTATATGTAGACTGCGGATCTTTAAAAACTTTTAAAATTGAAGATGTCAGTATACGATTTCTTCTTTATACAAATTATTAAGGGATGAAATAATGCAGATGATTTTTATTTTGCATAAAGATCCGCCATCTAATTGTACGAGACTGACTGTATATCTCGAACGAAGAAGTGTACTTTCTCGTAACAATATTAGTATAATTTCTGTAGTTCTAGCGACAACGAACGTTTGCCAATCAATATTTTATTTATAGCTGGGACCATTATAATGTACAAAGAAACAAGAATTGCAATTAATTGGCGGAATCGTCGAAATTGCCGTTCCTAACGAGCGAACAGTTCTTCCAGGCAGAAAATATTATTCTGCAGCATGACGGTTGTCACTCTTTCATTGAAAGATCGATTTCGAAAACACTGCTGCCGGGTGAAAGTAGCTGCGAGATTACCCGGCAGTACTGCAGAACAGATTTTCAGTCGTTGAGAATCGACGAAAACTGGCGAAATGGAAGGTCGCATCTCGTTGTACTTGTTATTATTCTTAACGGGCTGCTGTGATTGCTTTCTACACTGGACAGTGCCATCGCATTCTACAATTAAACAATACCAACAGATTTCGGCTAATCGCACATGTGCTAAAAATCCGGTACGTAGAAAACGGTGTCGTAACCTTTCCATTAACATTAAAACCAGCAGACATTATTTCGGCACGAATTCAACCTTACTTTATTCCTATTGATGCAATTTTACTATGAAATAGCACCATCAAATCATTATATCAATCCCCACACGATCCCTAAAAATCTTCAGCATAATTTGAATGAAACTTTGATGGATTTTGGTGAAAATTGTCGGCGAGTGAAATTGCTGGTCAATAAATAACGTAACATCGAATCAGATGATTGTATCAATCCCTATACGATCCCTAAAAATTTTCAGCATGACTTGAATGGAACTTTGATGAATTTTGGTGAAAATAGTCGGCGAGTGAAATTGCTGGTCAATAAATAACGTAACATCGAATCAGATCATTGCATCAATCCTTATACAATCCCTAAAAATCTTCAGCATAATTTGAGTGGAACTTTGATGGATTTTGGTGAAAATAGTCGGCGAGTGAAATTGGTAGTCAATAAATAACGTAACATCGAATCAGATCATTGCATAATTTCTTATACAATCCCTACAAATTTCTAGCATGATTTGAATGAAACTTTGATGGATTTTGGTGAAAATAGGCGGCGAGTGAAATTGGTAGTCAATTAATAACGTAACATATAGAAAAGTGTTCGTAGAAAAACTAATTATAAGTGGTAATAGCAGATATTAGTCAGACACGGTGTTACGCGTACTTAAAAGCTCGTCCTCCCCAGAATTATCAAAATTAATTGTTCTGAACACGAAATTCCACGTTAACACATTCACCACGTTTCAGTTTTAATCGGCCACTATAGTAACTCGTTCATAGTCATCCCTAATCGGCCTAAAAATTGCTTAGAAACACTACAAATTGTATATGCGTCTTACAAAAACCATAAATCGGGTACCAAAACCTCTCAAGTTATTTCGAATAGTTTAAAAAATGCTTTAGTCTAAATCTTGTTTTTTATTCGTTGGTCATAACAATATATTAATGACGATATCCTGTTTAAACAAAAGAAAGGACGTCGACGAGCTTGAAATTTCAGAATTGTTTCTTTCATCGTTGGAAACGATGGACATATTTTAGGTTAGAATATAATTATTGGTAGAATCTCTTTGACAATTTTGCAAATGTTGTCGGGTAGATAAGAATTTGCAAATGAAATGGTGGCTGGCAAAATGGAATTACGATTACGGAGAATATACGAGGTGTGGTCAAAAAGTAAGGTGACTTTTTGAATTTCGCGGGATACCTACAGTCGATTTTCGTTTTCTTTTTTTTTCTTATGCTGGTACACTTGTCCCGAACATATGTTCACAGTCTCAGCTATATAGCATTTTTTGTTTGTTTGCGAGAAGCATAAAGGTTAGAAGTGTTTTGCGTGTTCGGCGATTTTCTGCTGTCGAAAAAAATGGGTCAAAGAGTTTGCATAAAATTTTGTGTAAGAAATGGAATTAAGTGCCCCAAAACACTTGAAATGTTGACAGTGGCATACGGTGAGTGCACTCTGAGTAAAAAAAATGTTTATAAGTGGTACAAGCTCTTCCAAGAAGGCCGAGAAGATGTTAACGACGAAGCTCGCCCTGGACGCCCCAGCACGTCAACAACCGATGAAAACGTTGAAGAAGCGAAAAATATAGTGTTGGGAAATCGTCGAATTACCATTAGAGAAGTTGCCGATGATGTCGGCATCTCGTTTGGTTCGTGTCTAGCAATTTTAACGGATGTTTTGGGCATGAGACGCGTGTCAGCAAAGTTTGTTCCGAAACTGCTTAATTTTGACCAGAAGAAACGTCGCATGTGAGTAATTTTTTGGCCAGAAACAACACCACGATCATGCCTCAGTCACCGTATTCACCGAATTTGGCCCCCTGCGACTTTTTCCTGTTCCCAAAACCGAAGAGACCCATGAAAGGACGGAGATTTGCAACGATCGATTAGATAAAGACTGCATCGTTGGAAGAGCTCAAAGCTATACCAAAAAGTGCTTATCAGAAGTGCTTCAAGGATTGGAGAAAGCGCTGGCACAAGTGTATTGTATCTGAGGGGGATTACTTTGAAGGGGACAACAGAAATATTGATGAATAAATAAATATTATTTGATAAAAATAAAAAGTCACAGTTTTGATCACACCTCGTATCGTCTAAGGGCCTCGAGTTAGGAAGCTTGCCAAGGACAGTAACTTGAAATAAAAAGTAAGTGAAGCTGGAAAAAGAGGCTGAGTGGCATTTGAGGGCGTATATCATAACCTTCAAGGAAACAATATGAAGGGACGTTATCTCGAGGCCGCGAAGGATTTTCCTTTCTTCCACGAAGCACTCGGGATACTCGGATGTTAGATTGTCTTAGGAATATCTTAGATTCATGTTCGCAGTCTTGTGAGCTCGTAAATATGGAAATATCAAAATATAGAAATCCATTGAACGCTTCAATTAATTGGTTTATTCAGCTTTAACAAATACATAAAAAGATCTGGTACAAAAAAATATATTAAACATATAAACAAGAGATCGTTATATGGAATGGAACAAAGGAAAAAGTACAAGTTCCTGCAATTTTAAGTAGAAGTGTAGGTCAGGAAAACTTTAATAAGAAGACCGGATGAAACGTTACGCTCAAATTGTAGAGAAACTTCGTAACAAGATAAAGGAACGAAAAACATTTACCTTATCTGCAACCTGTAACTTAATTTAACTGAACAATATTTATTGTTGCTGTTACGAAATAATTATTTGAAGATCAACACGGTAGAAAGCCACAACTGGATTGTTTTCTTTCAAAGAAAGTTAAAAAACTAAACAGGTTAGCTTTTAAAGAAGAGAAAGCATCCAGATATTTTCATTTTCACGCTCGGAGATCAACACGATGTGAAAACACAACTGTGTTGTCTTCATCAAAAAAGTTAAAAAATACAATTCTTTAAATACAAAAAATGTTCATATTTTTAATATGCTCTAATATATAATTTCGCTCGAACATTTCGTGTACGCGCTTGTAATTAAACGTTCCAGTGAACCGTAGGAAAAAATGAAATTGTGATAACAGCGATATAAAAAAGTTTGAAATTACAGTCGAGGGAGAAAGAGAGGATTCTCGTTCGACGCTAAAAAATATAGCACGTGACTCCGTGAAGGGACTTCAAAAAGCGCCTACTTCTACTTCAGCGCATCAAAGTGAATCCGATGAAGCACCATGTAAAAGCCCTTCCTAAAGAACCGCTTCGAATACATACATACATACATACACCTTTTCACTAAATTCGTAAATCGTTCCACCCGACCGACACATAGAGGAATCGATTCGAAAACACATTATTACCTACTTCTGGAAAACCTGAAACTTTCTAACAGAGTTACAATGTTGCTAAGCGTTCGTGCTATTGTATAATACCGGTATCACGAAAATCGTGACCTAAAAAATTGCAGTGCAATGCAAATTTGTTACGCGAAATGAAAAACTAGTGCCAACAGCAAATTACTTTCGAAAAGTTAACAACTTTACGCTGCCTTACTTTTGTAACCGTAACAAACACGTTCAAAATTATTTAACCAAATTCATGTTCCGTTTTAATCGTTGATAGTCATTCAAGCTTAATGCACATTAATATTGAATAGTGCATATTAATTTTGTTAAATTATACTGAAAATGTATTTCGCTTTCAAGATATTCTTTTATTTTCCTTTTTCCTCTACTTTGCAATCGAAAGTTAAATTACTGTTCAAGCAACAATATAAATTCGGTCAAATGGACCATGATTTTTAAATTGCATAAGCAAGACACAATTATTACACATATAGTAGAATTATTGGCAGATGTAAATCGTCAATTGAATTGTATAATCAGCCCATAATCATGGCAAAATTGTCACAACTATTTTAAGGGTTGTCAGTATACAGGGTGGTCCACTTAAATGTAGCCACCTAAATATCTCCTTTATTTTTGATGACATAACATATGTTTTTAATGCAATGTAAATGGTATAGCAAGGTGAATACTTTGCAGATGTTATTTCTTACTCTAGGTCATTTTTTCCGGTGTTTTCAAGGTAATCGATATTTTGTTTTCTTGTAAATGTATATTTTTTTCTAGGCTTGCTAAAATTAAAATTGAAATTGAAATTTTTAAATGGCTACGTTTAGATGGATCACCCTGTGTATCGGAAACACGAAGTGTATTCGTCGGAATATACAAACAGCAAAACTTTCTATTCGCAAACAATTTGGTATCACGTTCCAATTTCAGTTCCGTCGATTTTCGAGCGTTGCCGGTGCACCGAATTATTCCACCATCTGACAAATTTTACATTTCCCGTTTTCGTAGTCTGTCACAGTGGTCGGTGCTAAATGTTTGAATCCGAAATCTGAACCTATCGACGAAAAAGACATCGAAACAATCCTCGAGTGGCACAATAATTATCGCAACACCGTGGCCAGCGGGCTCGAGCTACGTGGAGATCCTGGACCGCAACGACCTGCGAAATTCATGCTGGAACTGGTATGGTTGTCTTAGAATTCCCTTGTTCAACGTTCAACACGCGATAGATGTATCGCCAAAAATTATTTCAACATTCAAATTACAATTCTCCATCGAATTGTCGACATTTAAAACACTGGCACTACCGGGTCGAAAGTGGAAATGAGAGACGTTAGCCTAAACTTCTTTACCACGTAAAGACATATTGTAAGAAACGCGTTAGGAGATCGGTATAAATGAAATTCTGCCATAGAATCTGCCATTTTGGAGACTCAACCTTGCCCCTTACTATGACCAGTTAAAACGTTTAAAAATGAAGGTCACCTCGATTTCGGCGGTATCACTTTTTCCTCTTTCATATTTTTCTGATATTTATTATCGACAAAAGAAAACGATAATAAAGGAACTTTCAGTAAGAGCGATAGAACTTTGAATTGAAATAAAACGAAAAATACGGAAGATAATTTAGCGCTTACTGCTTTTTTTTAAAGTACATTCGATGGCATTATAAATGAAATACAATATCACATAAACGACCAGCACGATTGCGTTTGGCGGAGTGGATACGACAAATCCAATTTTCGTGAATAAAATGAAATAAAATAAAATAAAATTCGTGTTTCGTATTTCGTGTATTTTCAAATAAAGCAGTGAATACTAGATTATCTTCCGTATTTTTCTCATTGAAAGGCTCTTTACAATAAACCTGCTTCTTAAAATCGGACATTTGATATGCAATATACAATAATCTCGTTAAAGCGAGCATTTTAAAATCGAGAAGTCTTAGCAGACGTAAACTCCTACGTTAATTCCGCGGGCTCGTGTTAAAATGTTGACAAAATGGGGGTCTGCGAAACGAGCAGCGGGAAACGGTATCGATTTTCCGAAGTTTCGATACCGCCGCGCGCCCTTAATCATTCGCATCGAACCGAATATTTATTTCGACAGGTCTGGGATGACGAACTTGCTGATATCGCGAGGCGATGGGCGTTGCAGTGCAACCTCTTTGAAAAGGATCAATGCCGAGACGTTGGCAAGTACCTTGGATATATCTCATTTTTCACTTTACCTATTTTTCCCCATCATTTTTCAATATCCGCTGTGTACGACCGAAAACGAGATTGTTTTACCGAGATCACTATCCGCCGAAGTATCTCGTGTTCGTCAGTTTCTTTATCATTCCCAACATCCATTCCGAGTTGGTTGGTTGCAAATTCTAATAAAGTCTTGTAATTTTCACGATGAAATGTTCACACACGGCTTCGAACTAGCCGAACATTATTTGTCCCTCGCGATCACACTCGTTCTCCACAAATCAAAATAACTCCGAAACATGGGAAATTAGTTTAATTGCCCCGATTAGAAATTTCTCTGCTGGGAACTGGTTCGAACGACAGTGAAATGCGCGAGAGGGTTCGTTACAGTTCTACTAGATTTCTGGTTGAACGATAGAAGGCTAAGGGGGACAGATCGAAGCCCGAATTTCACTTTGAACTAGAAATCAAAGAAATCACGAACGAAAGTTAACACTCTTCGTTCGCTGCGATACTTTGTAACTGATTGCCTGGCCACCCAGAATTCTTTGAACTTTCTGCCGAGATTTTAATTAAATCGCTCGGACCAGACGAATGCGAGGAAGTCGAGCAATAAGGATTTCTCTCCGTCCATACACGAACCGTATTCCACTTATTTTCCATCAGAAATTCTGTCAAACGAAATCTAAGGTATTTTCGTTGTAGAATAATTTATTTCTCTTTCCTCGACACTTTCGAATAATTAGCTTCAGTAAGGATTTACTTTTTCTATTATCCTTGTGTACACATTTGTATTTAAGAATTTACTTTTTCTATGATCTTCGTGTACACATTTGTATTTAAGAATTGACGTTTCCTATTATCCTTGTGTACACATTTGTATTTTGTTCGACTAACTTTACAGTTCACGTTCGTTACGTTCGTCTTGCCAATACTTTTTCTTTTTAATTCAGTTACTTCGGATAGTACCTTTTGGCGATTTTTATTTCCTTGGAATTAATCCTTGCAATTGCGAACGATGAACGTAGACTTGAATGCAGCAGGGAATTAGAAGAAAATTAGCCGCGTGTTTGATTTCATCCTACTCGCGTGCTCCTGTATTTGCATAAGTGCAGCAAACTTGGTACGAAAGCGTGAGATTTCTCTGCATAAACATGTGGGATTTCTGGATGCTTGCGCTTTGAAAGTATTTGCCAAATGAATCTTAGTTTTCTAATCGTTGGAAAATTGAGCGATTTAAAATTGCGCTGTTACAAAGGAGATCCACAAAGGCTTATTTCGAGCAGCATTGCGATACAAACTCTAGAAGATCTTGAAAAAGAAAATATTTGCTTACACCGCCTGGCGTATTGTCGAGAGCATGATCGAGTTGCAGATGATTGATACCGTTCGAACACGGAGAGTCTTTTCCAAACATCGCCAAGTGGCTTCCGTACGTCGAAGTTACACTTGAGACGAGAATACTCCCTGGTCGACTGTCCTAAGCAAAGACAATGATCCGGCTAGGGTTACGATCGATATGAGAGTTATATGCAATAATATAAAACATCTGTATTCGGATCAACACCTTTCCCATGCCATTTCAAAGCTATTCATCTCAAACTGAAATTACTTCTCGCGCAGTGATCTGACTAACAATCTGAAGCTTCATCGCAGACTTACGCTGGTATGCTTGTACGTTACAGTAGCTAATCCCGAGTCAAGTTACTAACAAGCTTACACAGGAACATATCAAACAGCACGCGCATACGATTCTAGAAACGCCAACGCGTTTCGATCCTAGAAAATCAATGGCTCAAAAGTTATGGGTGTTCAAAGTTGACCGATTTTCAGTGCTTTTGAAAGGTAAGGGTGCCGCCATGTTGTAGTGACGGTCGCGCGCCACTTACCGAGCGCAGAACACTCATAACTTTTGAACCGCTAATCTCCCAGGATGGAAACTTGGATTTTTGGCATTTTCTCGTTCAAATTTACCGGATTACACAGAAAAAGGGCAAAAATTTCTGGTTACCCGAGTTACAGAGCAGTTTTAAAGTCCGGTCATTTCTTATATTTACCAGTTTTTCCACAATTTAATCTCCAACGGTACACATTTTTTACGTCGGTTTTTCCGGAACCGACGAAACTAAAAAAATGTCGTTTTTACCCTATTGGTGATACGTATATCCCATTCCAAAGCGGATCGATATTCTCTTGGTACGAAACGAACGAACGAACGGCCGGCCGGCCTGACTGATGAATTTAATCGGTCTATGTGTAAGGTAACATACGAACCATCACCGATGTGTGCCAAACGGTCTATGTGTTCTTTGTAGAACGATTCAAGGTATGGCAGAACGTGCACCTGCTCGATATGAACAGCGTGGGAAACAGCACGTCCGCCGCGAGACTTCACTTTCACATTCAATCATGGTACGATGAAGTAGGAGACTTCGATTCCGCCGAATTCGGGTAAGCCATCTTTCTATACTTCTGCGGATCCGTTATTTTTCCGACGCACTGTGCCACGAATTTCTGCAGAAAATTCCCAAGTTCTACAGTGATTTTTTGCAGTGATTTTTACAATGAAATTACTAACACCATACATTCTATTCTGATGTTACCCTCGCGTTCCTAACGATCTTTGATTTGTAAATGAAAAGCTTAACCAGTTCACTTTCGAACGAACACAACTTTTTTAATCCTCCAGCAATCGAAATTACTGATAACATACTTTCATACCACTCCGATGTTAGCCCAGTGTTTCTAAAGCTCTATGATTTGTAAATGAAAAACTTGACCAACTAATTCTCGACCTACCAGCACTCGTACTGTTACAATGTCGCTACGTGAAAAGTTTGATACCACAATTATTATAAGTAGATTACGGAAATTTACGAATTTATAATAAAATTGAGTAGATAAAATTCAAAATTGAAGATATCAATTAAATTAAAAATAATGGGAAGAAATAACATTCTATTTGGTTCCTTTTTCTTGCAATAGATGCAGACAATTTTTACTTTGCATAAAGATCCGCAGTCTAATTATAAAAATTATTAGTTTAGGAGTTATTTTAATTGAAATATTGCTGTGGTATTGGTATAGAAAGTTATCATTAGTAAGAGAGCGAGGTTTTCTTAGAAATATTTAAGTTGTAGTTGTAATATTACTTTCTCAATGCGTTCGTAAACCACTGTGCGTACAGTGTCTTTTAAACAAAATTTTGATCAGATTCGACGAATGTGCACCGCAATGATTTTTAGACAACCCTAATAATTTCGAAAAGTACCAAGACTCGTTTGTAGAACGATGGGTGGGAAGGGGTGGGGTCACGTACACTCTAATTGCGTGTTAGGATTGGTTATCGAATTCCGTCGCGGTGGGGCGTTCAATGACAGAAGCCCGCATAAGTTGCAGCAGTTGAATCGTTAGGTAATTTAAATTCCTCGAGCCGTTCGTTAGTTTGCTGCATAGTCTGTAAACACCGATTAGCCCTTCAACGCTCAACGCCCGTCACGTATACGGCCATACCTGACTGGCAAATTTGTGCACGGCCGTGACAATCATGGCGATATGCTCGTCACTTGACTGTTTGCTTATAGTAACCGCCGGAGTTTACAGATCGAACCGACGATATCCGATGCTGTCATACAAAATATTCTTTGTTCCAGCAACAACCACTCCAGTGTACCGACTCGGTTTCAGACTTTATACAGTTTTTCCTATTTTATCATTTTATAACTAATTTATCATCCATTTTCACACCGTCTGCCATTGACACAGATCTGCATCAACGCGAAAATGAAACATTTCTTCCAAGCTAGAATAATTCCATTTCCCAGGATTTTTATCTTTCCATGAATACGAAATTGATATAATACCTCACACATACATGTTTAGTAATTGATTAGACAACAACATATTTTTATTAATGCGAACAACATTTTAAATATAAAGGTACAGTAATTTTTAGTGTAGGAATACTTTGTACACACACTGTAATAATAATTCTCTAGTAATCATTCCATTTTACAGGATTTTTATCTTTCCATGAATACGAAATTGATATAATACCTCGCACATAAATGTTTAGTAATTGATTAGACAACAACGTATTTTTAATAATGCGAACAATATTTTAAATATAATGGTACAGTAAGTAATGGTATAGTAAGTTTAGTAATTGATTAGACACCAACATACAATATTTTTAATAATGGGAACAATATTTTGAATAATGGTACAACAATGTTTGGTGTACGAATACTTTGTACGCACACTGTAATAATAATTCTTGTAATAATAATTCCATTTTACATGATTTTTATCTTTTCATGGATACGAAATTGATATAATACCTCACACATAAATATTCAGTAATTGATTAGACTCCACCATATTTTGAATAATGCAAGCAATATTTTGAATAATGGTACACAAATTTTTAGTGTACGAATACATTGTACACACACTGTAATAATAATTCTGTAATAATAATTCCATTTTGCATGATTTCTATCTTTTGATGCATACGAAATTGATATAATACCTCCCGCATAAATGTTCAGTAATTGATTAGACTCGAACATATTTTTAATAATGCAAGCAATATTTTTAATAATGGTACAACAATGTTTAGTGTACGAATACGTTGTGCACACACTGTAATAATAGTTCTGTAATAATAATTCCATTTTACATAATTTTTATCTTTCCATTGATAAGAAATTGATATAATACCTCGCGCAGAAATGTTCAGTAATTGATTAGACTCCACCATATTTTTAATAATGCAAGCAATATTTTGAATAATGGTACAACAATGTTTCGTGTACGATTACTTTATACACCCACTGTAAATACAGGTGCGATTCTATCATGGACAACTTCATTCCAGCAGTGGAGGCAAAGCTCCAAACTCGATTTCCTCGGAAACGAAGCGTCAAAGCGAAAAAATGTTTGTTCTTCTTATCGGCTTATTTTTGCGTGTAGAATTCATTCTTTTCCCGCTGCGTGTCTGTGGATTGTTCGTACGCGGTGGTACGATGAGGTGTAACTGTAAACGGTGTTTCCAGTTGTCGTATCTCTGTCACAGGTACGTAAACTACACCGCACGAGGCAACCTGTCTTACATCTCGTTTGCTTCGGCAACAATTAGCCGAGTCGGTTGCGGCCGTGCAATTTACACAGTGAAGCCAGACGAGTCGACTCGTCGTCGTCGAAGAGAGTTCGCGATGGCCTTGCATACAATACCCGTTGGAATCGGGGATCGAGTAGAGACCCTTGTGTGCAATTACGGGCCTCTCGATCGGAAGACACCAGGGGTACTCTACGAAGACGGTCTGCCGGCTCATTGTCCACCGAGAACGGCTCGCAGTTTGCGATACGGAGCTCTCTGTCGTAAGTGTTGCCTCTGAAACCTACCACCTACCCAACTCTTGCTTCTTCTCCTCTCTCTCTCTCTCTCTTTCTATGTGTGTGTGTGTGTGTGTGTGTGTGTGTGGTCGTGTGTGTTTAGCTGCACACGATTGTTGTCGCTTCCTAGAGCCGACGACGACGGTCGTTACCATCTATGGATATACGAACCAGTTAACAACGACGAATTTCAGCTACGAGCAACGGGAGGATCGTTCTCGTCGCGCATTCCAATTGCATGTCTCGCGAGAGTCTCTCTCTGTTGCTGTTATTACAACACCCGACGGATCACGCAAATTGATTTTTACGCGAAGCTCGACTGGTCAGAACATCGCTCACCAAATGCTGTGCAAACAACCTCGGTGCCTTTTCATTCAATCGGTCGTAACTTCCGTTGGAATTGTACGTTTTTCTTCCGATAAAAGTCAAAAGTCGTGATCGACTGTTTAGGAACACAGGATGAAACACGAGAATTCGTGGGAAAAATATTTCTCAAAAATCTGTTTGTAAATATATTAACATTTCTTCGCCGCGGATAAATATTATGACTAGATTGCGGAACTTCATGCATTTGTGGCTTGTAAAAATTTTCAAAACATGCTGGAGCATTGAATTCGAAAGAATTCAGTGCGATTTTTATTTACTTTGGATCGGAAAATGATATCATCGATAAAAATAGAATTTTATTTGGTAGCTTTTTTGTTATAGTTTGTCTACAAAAATTGAAAATCGCATAAACATCCGCAGTCTAGTTATAATTAAGAAAAATTGTTGCAAGAACCAATACCTCGTTTTACAGGCACATGTACGATTAATCGGTGTGTAACAAAAATGTGAAGGATCAAATAGCGTACCCCGAACTTGGTCAACCGGCCCGGTTGTTTTTAATTAAAAGACTGCGGATGTTCGTGCAAAATAAAAATTTCTTACCTGAATTGCGACAAACTGGAGTGAAATTGAAATTCACTTCCTTCCGTATTATGTTTAGTAGGTTGAAAATAAAAATTGTTGCAAGAACCAATACCTCGTTTTACAGGCACACGTACGATTAATCGGTGTGTAACAATTTTCGAAACATCGCGCGCGATCAATGCTCGGATCGCGACACAAAAACGTGAATGATCAAACAGCGTACCCCGAACTTGGTCAACCGGCCCGGTTGTTTTTAATTAATAGACTGCGGATGTTCGTGCAAAATAAAAATTTCTTACCTGAATTGCGACAAACTGGAGTGAAATTGAAATTCATTTCCTTCCCTGTTATGTTTAGTAGGTTGAAAATATTATAATAGCATGTTTAAATTTTCCTATTTTAAATTAGACCTACTCATTTTTGTCGTAAATGCATCAAATCCGCAGTCTACTTATTACGGTAGAACCTGTATTTGTAAGAGTGTTCTATAAAATGCCACTCTTAAAGATAAACGATAATTAAAGATAAAAATTGGTTCTATCAGGAAAGATGTTCGATCACCAAGTACTTCCAAGGAAAAATAACCAATGGCCATTGGTCATCGGCGCATCCCAAACGAGACGGACACTGGCCAACTCGAAAACCAACGGTACATCTCAAATGAACCCTGCAATTTATCTTGGCTCGTCGATATTATTATTATTGGCGCGCCTGAAGACGTGATCACCACTTATCACACATCCCCTGATTAAATTTTACCCGAAATAGCGCCGTTAACAATTCTTGTCTCGCAGGACAATCGTTTCTATTATTTCTAATCTTCTAGCATTTTTAAAGCTGAAATAACCACGAACAAGATGTTTGTATCATAATTTCTTAAATCGAATTATGTACTGTTTGTTACATTATTTGTAAGTGTGTGTTGCGTTGCAAAGAAGGTGTTAAATATACGCTTAACGTTGACAACCATCGAAAATATTTTACTCTTTCTGTACCGTCAGATTATTAAGACTCGTCCACACTTACGCCCGGTCACGCGTCGTCTACGTCACAAGCAAACACATCGCACTCTCTAGAACACCACAGCATGTTTACAAACCAATTATCCGATGTTACTTCTAGATTCGCGTTCCGTAATTTCCGCGGTTGACACGTGTGCTGATTTCTATATGGCCGGTTCACTGACCCATTACTTCTAGCCTCGCCATAAGGATTTGATCATGCAATTAAGCAACCGTGACAAAGCGGCCTCGGTGAAAAAAAGAATGAAAAGAAAATTGGTCCGACAGGTCAAACGATAATTGAAAGAGACAAGCCGGAGGAGAATCGGGCGAGACGGTTGATGAATATTTCAGCAAGGTTCCTGGAAGAATTACTAAGCGGAAAAGGGGTCTTCGTGAAGAGGTTCACAGCGTGAGTGTAGCCGAACGTGTCGCCGTGCACGAGGAAATCGACGTTTCACAGCGCAAACACTTCTGCTGATGTTATTTTCTTGTTTGCGCGATGTCGGAACGTTCGCAACCGGTCCCCCAGCCTCGCGAGACATTAATCGACAGGTCCGTATCAACAATTCGCGGCTTTCGAAGTTGCAAATCCGCGAGAAAGACTCGCGGCCTCAACGACACGGAGTAGGACACATCGCAAGAACGGAATCTTCGATCGCTATGCGGAAACAAATTCTTTTCTGAATGTGGATCCTGATATTTATAATTTACAACTATTAACATTGTAAAGATGCACATGATTCATTCGTCAAGAAGTTCTGACTGCGAAATTTCGACCGAGTTGGCAGCGAAAGCATTCGATGCTTCGAGTTGATGGTTGAAATGTCGGAAACGGATTCGAGTACGTAGTCCATTGTTCACGAAAAATTAATAAAAAAAGGTGTGGAACGTAGAGAGAGGCGAACGTAAGTAGAATAGCCAAACACAAGCGCAACAATCTGTAACCGAGTGGGTAAATATCCAATTAAATGGTCCATCCTGTATATAATGATTCGCGATATTGGACGCTCGCGCAGAAACAGGAATACTGGGATCGACAATGGAAATTGATTTATTGTAGTAGCAATTAATTACTTCTAGCACTTGGTTCTCCCACTTTAGAATGAATATTGTAAAGCTGAAAACAGAACATTTTGTGAAATCAAAGGAACGAGTCTCATTAAATTATTCCACAACGTTAAGTGAACAGAAACTGCGTTGTATACGCGTTAAATAATTTCTAGAGTCCGTTCTGAGATGCACAGGAGTTCGAATATATTCTACGAAATGCTGTACGACGATGCTCGTGATTTCTCGATAATGTACAAGCGTCTTTCGGATGGTGCGTCTTTTAATATGATCAATTTATTTTATAATTGTATTATGAAATTACTCGTGAAAATTATTAGTCGTGTTGCAATAAAAAAATTTAAAATTGAGTACCAGCTTATTTCTTTCTGAAAATTCATTCATTGCTTCGTCTTATAAGTAATTGTCGAATCTCCAACATGGTGGTTGAAAAATAGAATCGCAAATGATGAACTGCGACAGCCACGAATTCAGTTGTACGCCCGATATTTCGGAAAAATAGAAAACAGGATACACATGTCACGAAAAGAAAGACGAGGTTAACTGTAAATCTTCTTATGTTTTGCGAACGGCTAACGTCACGCGTGTACACATGCGCACATTAAACGTCGTCTGAATATAAAGTAGCCAGGAACCACACGCAATTACGTAGCCTTAATTGGATGTGTCAAGTGTTTGCGCATCTCTAAGGAATTATTTGTTTACCGAGTGAATTAGTTTCCGTGTTTCTTCCCGGGGCTAAGGACGAAAAGTCGTCGAGGGTGGAAAATGTCTGCGTTAAATCGACGCGACGTGTCCCATTACGTCAATATGAACATTCTCGATTGGTATCGTTTCCTAGTTTCACTCGTAATAATCATTCTGACATTTTCCACGTTTCTGAGGATTCAATTAATCAGACTATAGCACCGAAGCTAATGAATTACTTTTACATAATTCACTTCATTTTAAATAAGTAATTTTTTATTTTCCGTGATTTCATTTGTTTTTACAAAAACTTACTTAATACTTTGCGGGACTCGTCAAAATGACGGCTTCGAATATTCTTAATTTGCGGTTATTCAGATTGTAACGATGCTTCCCTGAGGAATTATTTACCAAATTTATTTCTTTGGATATATATTATTGGAAAAATGGCAAAAAATTTGAATAAACCACATATATACTTGTTACGTTTACAAAATAATGTGAAATAGTTATTTTTAGAGCTCGGTAAACCTAGTGTTAAAAATACTTTATTTGTAAAGGCTTGAAATTGATTTGCATTTTGAAGTGCAAAACCTGTGAAAATGAATTACCATATTTTTAATAATTTATCCCCCACTATTATCGAATTAAATTTACTAAATATTTTCTATTGGTATAAAGATATTAACTATATTTTGAACACCCTGATTGAATGCTACTATTAATTTTTATTACTACTATCCAAAGCTTTAGTAATTTTTAAGACTGATTATGTGCACTAAATTATAATTTATATTTTTTAACGGCAATTCATTTGTTTTCATATCCTGTTCGAGAGTTGTTTTAAAATTGTTGTTATCATGTGGCTATCATACTATCCTTCGCCTCTGATAAAACGGTTTTATTGGACTGAGAACAGGAACTTTTCGAAGTTAAACAACGGAAGTTGCCGGCTGAAGGCCTGAACGTGTATCTTGAAGAATAAAAACGGGAACAGTGGAGGCAACGCGTTCTTGAAAGTTACTGTACTTCGTAACAGCAGATACAGAGGAGAAAGAATACTCCATAGATGGTTAAAGGATACTTTGAAACGGAACGAAAGCGTAATCGATTAACTTTTAAACCATCGAACTGTATATTCCAGGATCTCGTTGTAATTTCGAAACCTTGATAAACCGCGGCGTGGCTTTAGTAGCAAATATACTCGATGTATTCGCAATAGGTAGAATCGTATTACGTCAATGAAATTGTATATTCTAGTTAGAATATTAAATATAGTTTATCGATCACTGTCGAATCGTTCGCTTGAAATTCGTTCTCCGAACGCGTCGAAAGGTATGGAAACTTAATCTCTATATATAATAAATCATTAACAATTATAAGTTGTTTCAGACAAAACTTACAATTTACAGATGCGACGTCAACGAAATTTCAATCATCCTTCATGCGAAATAAAAGTTGTCTATCTCAATTGCAACATACAGCAATTAAATCGAAATTAATTCAGTTTCGTCATATTTGTATCAAATTCGCAGTCTACTTTCTACATAACAATAAAATAACTACCTTAATGCAAAATAAATATTTGAAAAACTGAATTTAAAGTTTTGAGATTGTAAATGTTATATGCGAGTAATTACAAGTTAAGTTCGGACGCGAAATGTAATTTGTCATCAATCCCCGGTACGACGAGAAATCGAATTGCGCTGTTCATTCCAAGAATAACGTTATTTATTTACAGTACAGGAAAATTGCCATTCCGCCGTTGTAGTGGATTTCGATACATTTTTAACGATTCGAGCGATGATGAACATACCCCGATTAGCTCGAAAAAATACGTTTATCTTTGCAAATGCATCAATCGTATTGAATGCGGATATTTCAATGAATATGCACACCGAAAACATATTTGAGGTTTATCTTCCGAAGAAAATCTTCTGTGTTATTCAAACGCTTTATTCGTACAAATATATTATATAATTTGAAGAAAAATATATATAATTTTAATAAATTGTGTTTGAAAGTACAAAAATTATATTTGTTGTTTGCAACTTGCTACTGTAACGACGTCACCTAAATATCGAACATCATCATTCCTCACTCCTCCAGCTGTTTCTCCTGTTTGATCAGCTCGAGTACACCGTTCCTCATCTCGTAAACCACCTCTCGTTCGGTCAACCCCAGTCGTCGTCTGTTACTGATATCGTAAACTCCACCCACGCTCTCAGTGTGCTCACCGCTGGTACCTCGTATCTAAATAATTTATTTACATTCGATCAATTCCCATTCAAGTTTTAAAAACAAAGTTCCTAATCACAGAGCGTAATATTTGTTATTTCTATAATCTAAAAATTTCATTCGCGAGTGGATGAAAATGCAATATAGAAATTTTTCAACTCAATTGTAAGAGACGGATTTTAAATGACATCTTCTAATATAATTGATATAAATTGAAAATAATGTGACAGTATTCGTACGTTCTTTTAATTTC